>CM038682.1:677633215-678086380 GCA_021605205.1 Aegilops longissima | reverse complement strand
GCGGCTCGAACTCCATCCGTGAGTTTCAAATATTTACCTTTGTCTAAAATACTTATCACAGAGTATCACAACCTCCGCGCATCGCCTTCAACCGCAATGTTGAGGAGCTGGGCAAGCGGACTGCCGATTTGTCGGAGAGCCAGAGTGAGTCCTCTTTTTCATGGGCGCACAAGCGACTCAAGAGGTCTGTAGTCCCGAGATTGGGCCGATCGGGGCTGAGCAGTCGGGCCGGATCTTCCCAGCGACCTTCTTTGTTGACGACGTAACGTCCTTTTTCTTTTTATTCTTCAGAGGCCAACGCCACTCTTCAGCAGCAGCTGGGCGAAGCCAACACCATCTTGCGTGCCAATGGGGAGGAGTGCAGCAAGCTCGCCGCAGAGCGCGACCTGCTGGCTACGCAGCTGGCGGAGCAAAGGGAGCTGCTTAAGAAGGCACAGGACGAGGCGGAGAAGAAAGAGATCGCTCTTCCGCCGAAGTTCGAAAGCGTAGCGCCTCCCGGACCGACAAGGAGGCACCGCTGACCTCCGCTTCCACGAGATCGAGGACATCGCCGACGGTGAGTTTCTTTACTTTCTTTCTTTGAGCCGCTGACTATAGGTCGGGCTGACTCCTGATTTTTTGACTTGCTTCTTTTTCGTCTTGGCAGACTTCTTCCCTGGCCACACGCAGGCGGCCACTCAAGCCATCGAGGCTGATCGTGAGGCGCGGAGAGCAAATGGTGCGGAGATTGCCGCCAACGCCCCCCGGGCCATTGATGAGCAGCTTCTGAGCATCGAGGCTCGTCTGCGGCCGGCCCATCAGATGCTGCGTCGGCTTCAACGTGTCGGCTCCTCGTGCGATTTCTGCCTGTGGCTGACATGCCGGTTCTGCGACTCCCGCCGGATCGCCGACTGGCTGGAGGTCGCGGCTGGCCGTCTTGAGGCCTAGAGGGGTTCCTCGGCCCGGGCTGGAGCACGCCGGGCCTTGGAATTCCTCAAGGCATGGTATCCAGGGCTGGACCTGGACCGGCTGGCCGCGTTCCGGTCAGAGGCCCAGGCAGAGCTGTTAGCTGTGGAAGATGCCCTCGTCGAGCGTGCGGCGGCGATCGCCGACTACACAGACACCAGCGTCTTCGTCCCTGAGCGGGCTGAAGACGGCGGGGGCGCCGCCGGAGTGGTTCGGGATGAACCCGAATTATGACGAGGACTCGGCGGAGGTGATCGGCTCCAGCGCCGAGGAGGAAGGCGAGGCGGAGGACGGAGGTGAGACGGAGGCGCCAGAAGATGGAGTGGGCGACCAGCCTCAGCTCGACCGCGCCTCCAGCAATGAGCCGCGCCCGACCGGGCCGGCTGCCGCCAGAGACGATCAAGCCGAGACTGCCCAGCCGGCCGCCCCGGCACCTGACACCACCGTTTCTTCCGACCCTCCGAACCCGTCTGCCGCTTCCTAGGCTGCCGTCTTGCCTTTATTTTATCTGCTTTAGTAGTCTTTGAAGAACTTGTTAATTAAGACAATTCCACCAGGGGTGTATTTTGAACTTCGTTGAAGATTCGCCAAGGGCCTATGTTATGTAAATATTTATCTGAGTTCTATCTTTCCTTGCTCATTGCTCCTTTGGCTTTTCCCTTTGCCGCCTTCCCTTAGTCGTCGCCTTGCCAGTCGGACAACCGTTCTGCGGATGCCGCTGGATCAAATGCTTGGCTACTTTTGCGAAGGCAAGTACTTGGCCATTTTTTAGAGTCTTTTTAACAAGTTGGGTAGAAAGCGGCAAGCCGACTACTCAAGAGTCGGCTTTGCGAAAAGAGGCTGGAAGCCGGCTTAAGCTATGTTTATGCTTTGGGTCCTTAGCCATTTTTCATGTGGGCGCCCATTCTTCCTTACTCCTGCCCAACAAACAGTCGCTCTGCGAGCTGCGGCTTCTGACAGGAGACGGCTTAGGCACCACACACTACTTGTCCGACTGCAGGAAGCATTCCATAGCGCGAGGCGGCGAGTCCCCGGGCCGACTAGTCGAACCCGGTGCCAAGCGACATAACAAAAAGTAGCATACTCGAAGGCATAATTCTTTGTTGGGGAACGTAGCAGAAATTCAAAATTTTCCTACATGTCACCAAGATCTATCTATGGAGAAACTAGCAACGAGGGAAGGAGAGTGCATCTACATACCCTTGTAGATCGCTAAGCCAGAAGCGTTCAAGAGAACGGGGTTGAAGGAGTCGACTGTCGTGATCCAAATCACCGGAGATCCTAGTGCCGAACGGACGGCACCTCCGCGTTCAACACACGTACAGCCGGTGGCGTCTCCCATGCCTTGATCCAGCAAGGAGAGAGGGAGAGGTTGGGGAAGACTCCATCCAGCAGCAGCACGATGGTGTGGTGGTGATGGAGGAGCGTGGCAATCCTGCAGGGCTTCGCCAAGCACCGTGAGGAGAGGAGGAGGACTTGGGAGAGGGAGAGAGCGCCAGGGCAAGGGTGCAGCTCCCATGCACCCCCCACTATATAGGGGTGGAGGGGATTATTTCTTGCCCTCCAAGTCCATTGGGGCGTTAGCAAGGTGGAGGAAAGAAATCCCATCCTTTCCTTTCCCCACCGATTGTTATCCCCCCTTTTTAGGGATCTTGATCTTATCCCTTCGGGATATGATCTTATTCCTTCTAAGGCGGGATCTTAGTGCGCCTTGACCAGGGGTGTGGGGCCTTGCCCCCACTACCCACGTTCATGTGGGTCCCCCCATGCAGGTGGGCCCCACTCCGGAACCTTCTAGAACCATCCCGGTACAATACTGAAAAATCCTGAACATTTTCATGTGGCCAAAATAGGACTTCCCATATATAAATCTTTAACTCCGGACCATTCCGGAACTCCTCGTGACGTCCGGGATCTCATCCGGGACTCCGAACAACATTCGGTAACCACGTATATCTATTCCCTATAACCCTAGCATCATCGAACCTTAAGTGTGTAGACCCTACGGGTTCGGGAACCATGCAGACATGACCGAGACGTTCTCCGGTCAATAACCAACAGCGGGATCTGGATACCCATGTTGGCTCCCACATGTTCCACGATGATCTCATCGGATGAACCACGATGTCAAGGACTCAATCGATCCCGTATACAATTCCCTTTGTCTAGCGGTATTGTACTTGCCCGAGATTCGATCGTCGGTATGCCGATACCTTGTTCAATCTCGTTACCGGCAAGTCTCTTTACTCGTTCCGTAACACATCATCCCGTGATCAACCCCTTGGTCACATTGTGCACATTATGATGATGTCCTACCGAGTGGGCCCAGAGATACCTCTCCGTCACACGGAGTGACAAATCCCAGTGTCGATTCGTGCCAACCCAATGACACTTTCGGAGATACCGTAGTGCACCTTTATAGCCACCCGATACGTTGTGACGTTTGGTACACCCAAAGCATTCCTACGGTATCCGGGAGTTGCACAATCTCATGGTCTAAGGAAATGATACTTGACATTAGAAAAGCTTTAGCATACGAACTACGATCTTTGTGCTAGGCTTAGGATTGGGTCTTGTCCATCACATCATTCTCCAAATGATGTGATCCCGTTATCAACGACATCCAATGTCCATGGTCAGGAAACCGTAACCATCTATTGATCAACGAGCTAGTCAACTAGAGGCTTACTAGGGACATGGTGTTGTTTATGTATCCACACATGTATCTGAGTTTCCTATCAATACAATTATAGCATGGATAATAAACGATTATCATGAACAAGGAAATATAATAATAACTAATTTATTATTGCCTCTAGGGCATATTTCCAACAGTCTCCCACTTGCACTAGAGTCAATAATCTAGTTCACATCGCCATGTGATTAACACTCACAGGTCACATCACCATGTGACCAATATCCAAAGAGTTTACTAGAATCAGTAATCTAGTTCACATCACTATGTGATTAACACTCAATGAGTTCTGGGTTTGATCATGTTTATGCTTGTGAGAGAGGTTGTATTCAACGGGTTTGCAATATTCAGATCCCTATGTATTTCGCAAAACTTTATGTCATATCTTAGATGCTGCTACCACGTTCCACTTGGAGCTATTACAAATTGTTGTTCCACTATACGTATCTGGTATCTCTACTCAGAGCTATCCGGATAGGTGTTAAGCTTGCATCGACGCAACTCTTTACGTCAAACTCTTTATCACCTCCATAACCGAGAAACATATCCTTATTCCTCTAAGGATAATTTTGACCGCTATCCGTGATCCACTCCTTGATCACCTTTGTACCCTCTTGCGGATATGTAGCAAGGCACACATCAGGTGTGGTACACAGCATAGCATCTTTGTAGAGCCTACGTCTAAGGCATAGGGGACGACCTTCGTCCTTTCTCTCTTTTCTTCCGTGGTCGAGCTTTAACTCTTAACTTCATACCTTACAACTCACTCAAGAACTCCTTCTTTGACTGATCCATCTTGAACACCTTCAAGATTATGTCAAGGTATGTGCTCATTTGAAAGTATTATTAAACATTTTGATCCATCTTATAGATCTTGATGCTTATTGTTCAAGTAGCCTAATCCAGGTTTTCCATTGAAAACACTTTCAAACAACCCTATATGCTTTCCAGAATTCTACATCATTTCGATCAACAATATATCAACAACATATAGTCATCAGAAATTCTATAGTGCTCCCACTCACTTCTTTGGAAATACAAGTTTCTCATAAACTTTGTATAAACCCAAAATCTTTGATCATCTCATCAAAGCGCACATTCCAACTCCGAGATGCTTACTGCAGTCCTTAGAAGGATCGCTGGACCTAGCATACCTTTTAGCATCCTTAGGATCGACAAAAACTTTCTGATTGTATCACATACAACCTTTCCTTATGAAGACCAGTAAGGAAACTCGTTTTGACATCAATCTGCCAGATTTCATAAATGCAGCTAATGCTAACATGATTCCGACGGACTTAAGCATCGCTACGGATGAGAAAATCTCATCGTAGTCAACTCCTTGAACTTGTGAAAAACTCTTCGCCACAAGTCGAGCTTCATAGACGGTGACATTACCGTCCACGTCCGTCTTCTTCTTAAAGATCCATTTATCTCAATGGCTTGCCGATCATCGGGCAAGTCCACCAAAGTCCATGCTTTGATCTGATACATGGATCCTATCTCGGATTTCATGGCTTCTAACCATTTGTCGGAATATGATCCCACCATAGCTTCCCCATAGCTCGTAGGTTCATTGTTGTCTAGCAACATGACCTTCAAGACAGGATTATTGTATCACTCTGAAGTAGTACGCATCCTTGTCCCCTTACGAGGTGCACGGTAGTGACTTGATCCAAAACTTCATGATCACTATCATAAGCTTCTACTTCAATTGGTGTAGGCGCCACAGAACAACTTCACGTGCCCTGCTACACACTTGTTGAAGTGACGGTTCAATAACCTCATCAAGTCTCCACCATCCTCCCACTCAATTCTTTCGAGAGAAACTTTTCCTCGAGAAAGGACCCGTTCTAGAAACAATCACTTTTGCTTCGGATCTGAATTAGGAGGTATACCCAACCATTTTGGGTATCCTATGAAGATGCATTTATCCGTTTTGGGTTCGAGCTTATCACGATGAAACTTTTTCACATAAGCGTCGCAGCCCCAAACTTTCAAGAAACGACAACTTAGGTTTCTCTAAACCATAGTTCTCACGGTGTCATCTCAACGGAATTACGTGGTGCCCTATTAAAGTGAGTGCGGTTGTCTCTAATGCCTAACCCATGAACGATAGTGGTAATTCGATAAGAGACATCATGGTACGCACCATATCCAATAGGGTGCAACTATGATGTTCGGACACACCATCACACTATGGTGTTCCAGGCGGTATTAATTGTGAAACAATTTCCACAATGTCTTAATTGCGTGCCAAAGCTCGTAACTCAGATACTCATCTCTATGATCATATCATAGACATTTTATCCTCTTGTCACAATGATCTTCAACTTCACTCTGAAATTACTTGAACCATTCAATAATTCAGACTTGTGTTTCATCAAGTAAATATACTCAACATCTACTCGAATCATCTATGAAGTAAGAACATAACGATATTCACTGCATGCCTCAGCACTCATTGGACTGCACACATCAAAATGTGTTACTTCCAACAAGTTGCTATCTTGTTCCATCTTACTGAAACCGAGGCTTTTCAGTCATCTTGCCCATGTGGTATGATTTGCATATCTCAAGTGATTCAAAATCAAGTGAGTCCAAACGATCCATCTGCATGGAGTTTCTTCATGCGTATACACCAATAGACATGGTTCGCATGTCTCAAACTTTTCAAAAACGAGTGAGTCCAAAGATCCATCAACATGGAGCTTCTTCATGCGTTTTATACCAATATGACTTACATGGCAGTGCCACAAGTAAGTGGTACCATCATTACTATCTTATATCTTTTGGCATGAAAATGTGTATTACTATGATCGAGATTCAATAAACCATTCCTTTAGGTGCAAGACCATTGAAGGTATTATTCAAATAAATAGAGTAACCATTATTCTCCTTAAATGAATAACCGTATTGCGATAGACATAATCCAATCATGTCTATGCTCAACGCAAACACCAAATGACAATTATTCTGGTTTAATTCTAATCTTGATGGTAGAGGGAGCGTGCGATGTTTGATCACATCAAACTTGGAAACACTTCCAACACATATCGTCATCTCACCTTTAGCTAGTCTCCGTTTATTCCGTAGCCTTTTATTTTGAGTTACTAACAGTTAGCAACCGAACCGGTATCTAATACCCTAGTGCTACTAGGAGTACTAGTAAAGTACACAATAACTTAATGTATATCCAATATACTTCTATCGACCTTGCCAGCCTTCTCATCTACCAAGTATCTAGGGTAATTCTGCTCCAGTGGTTGTTCCCCTTATTACAGAAGCACTTAGTCTCGGGTTTGGGTTCAACCTTGGGTTTCTTCATTAGAGCAGCAGCTGATTTGCTGTTTCATGAAGTATCCCTTCTTGCCCTTGCCCTTCTTGAAACTAGTGGTTTCACCAACCATCAACAATTGATGCTCCTTCTTGATTCCTACTTTCATGTGTCAAACATCGCGAATATCTCAAGGATCATCATATTTATCCCTGATTTGTTATAGTTCATCACGAAGCTCTAGCAGCTTGGTGGCAATGACTTTGGAGAAACATCACTATCTCGGAAGATCAACTCCCACTCGATTCAAGTGATTGTTGCACTCGGACAATCTGAGCACAAGCTCAACGATTGAGCTTTTCTCCCTTAGTTTGCAGGCTAAGAAAATCGTCGGAGGTCTTATACCTCTTGGCGTGGGCACGAGCCTGAAATCCCAATTTCAGCCCTCGAAACATCTCATATGTTCATGACGTTTCAAAAACGTCTTTGGTGCCTCAACTCTAAACCGTTTAACTGAACTATCACGTAGTTATCAAAACGTGTATTTCCGATGTTCGCAACATCCACAGACGACGTTTGGGGTTCAGCGCACTGAGCGGTGCATTAAGGACATAAGCTTTTTTCTGTCCGCATAATCGCTACTGTCAACTTTCAACTATATTTTCTCTAGGAACATATCTAAACAGTGCAACTAAAGCGCGAGCTTACGACATAATTTGCAAAGATCTTTTGACTATGTTCAGGATAATTAAGTTCATCTCATGAACTCCCACTCAGATAGACATCCCTTAGTCATCTAAGTGATTACATGATCCGAGTCAACTAGGCCGTGTCCGATCATCACGTGAGACGGACTAGTCATCATCGGTGAACATCTTCATGTTGATCGTATCCTCCATACGACTCATGCTCGACCTTCGGTCTCTTGTGTTCGAGGCCATGTGTGTACATGCTAGGCTCGTCAAGTTAACCTAAGTTTTTCGTGTGTGTAAATCTGGCTTACACCCGTTGTATGTGAACGTAAGAATCTATCACACCCGATCATCACGTGGTGCTTCGAAACGACGAACTTTCGCAACGGTAAAGCACAGTTAGGGGGAACACTTTATTGAAATTTTAATGAGGGATCATCTTATTTACTACTGTCGTTCTAAGCAAATAAGATGTATAAACATGATAAACATCACATGCAATCAAATAGTGACATGATATGGCCAATATTATTTTGCTCCTTTAGATCTCCATCTTCGGGGCTCCATGATCATCATCATCACCAGCATGACACCATGATCTCCATCATCGTGTCTCCATGAAGTTGTCTCGCCAACTTATTACTTCTACTACTATGGCTACCGGTTAGCAATAAAGTAAAGTAATTACATGGCGTTGTTCAATGACACGCAGGTCATACAATAAATTAAGACAACTCCTATGGCTCCTGCCGGTTGTCATACTCATCGACATGCAAGTCATGATTCCTATTACAAGAACATGATCAATCTCATACATCACATATCATTCATCACATTCTTGGCCATATCACATCACATAGCATACCCTGCAAAAACAAGTTAGACGTCCTCTAATTGTTGTTTGCATGTTTTACGTGGCTGCTATGGGTTTCTAGCAAACGTTTCTTACCTCATAAAACCACAACGTGATATGACAATTGCTATTTACCCTTCATAAGGACCCTTTTCATCGAATCCGTTCTAACTAAAGTGGGAGAGACTGGCACCTGCTAGCCACCTTATGCACCAAGTGCATGTCAGTCGGTGGAACCTGTCTCACGTAAGTGTACGTGTAAGGTCGGTCCGGGCCGCTTCATCCCACAATACCGTCGAAACAAGATTGGACTAGTAAAGGTAAGCATATTGAACAAAATCAACGCCCACAACTACTTTGTGTTCTACTCGTGCAAAGAATCTACGCAATAGACCTAGCTCATGATGCCACTGTTGGGGAACGTAGCAGAAATTCAAAATTTTCCTACGTGTCACCAAGATCTATCTATGGAGAAACTAGCAACAAAGGGGAAGGAGAGTGCATCTACATACCCTTGTAGATCGCTAAGCGGAAGTGTTCAAGAGAACGGGGTTGAAGGAGTCGTACTCGTCGTGATCCAAATCACCGGAGATCCTAGTGCCGAACGGACGGCACCTCCGCGTTCAACACACGTACAGCCCGGTGACGTCTCCCATGCCTTGATCCAGCAAGGAGAGAGGAGAGGTTGGGGAACACTCCATCCAGCAGCAGCATGACGGTGTGGTGGTGATGGAGGGCGTGGCAATCCTGCGGGGCTTCGCCAAGCACCATGGGAGAGGAGGAGGACTTGGGAGGGGAGGCTGCGCCAGGGCAAGGTGCAGCTCCCATGCGCCTCCCACTATATATAGGGGTGGAAGGGATTATTTCTTGCCCTCCAAGTCCATTGGGGCGTTAGCAAGGTGGGAGGAAAGAAATCCCATCATTTCCTTTCCCCGACAATTGTTATCCCCCTTTTTAGGGATCTTGATCTTATCCTTGGGATATGATCTTATTCCTTCTAAGGGGGGATCTTGGTGCGCCTTGACCAGGGGTGTGGGGCCTTGCCCCCACTACCTACGTTCACGTGGGTCCCCCCATGCAGGTGGGCCCCACTCCGTAACCTTCTAGAACCTTCCCGGTACAATACCGAAAAATCCCGAACATTTTCCGGTGGCCAAAATAGGACTTCCCATATATAAACTTTTACCTCCGGACCATTACGGAACTCCTCGTGACGTCCGGGATCTCATCCGGGACTCCGAACAACATTCGGTAACCACGTATATCTATTCCCTATAACCCTAGCGTCATCGAACCTTAAGTGTGTAGACCCTATGGGTTCGGGAACCATGCAGACTTGACCGAGACGTTCTCCGGTCAATAAACAACAGCGGGATCTGGATACCCATGTTGGCTCCCACATGTTCCACGATGATCTCATCGGATGAACCACGATGTCAAGGACTCAATCGATCCTGTATACAATTCCCTTTGTCTAGCGGTATTGTACTTGCCCGAGATTCGATCGTCGTTATGCCGATACCTTGTTCAATCTCGTTACCAGCAAGTCTCTTTGCTCGTTCCGTAACACATCATCCCGTGATCAACCCCTTGGTCACATTGTGCACATTATGATGATGTCCTACCGAGTGGGCCAGAGATACCTCTCCGTTACGAAGTGACAAATCGATCTCGATTCATGCCAACCCAGCAGACACTTTCGGAGATACCGTAGTGCACCTTTATAGCCACCCAATTCGTTGTGATGTTTGGTACACCCAAAGCATTCCTACGGTATCCGGGAGTTGCACAATCTCATGGTCTAAGGAAATGATACTTGACATTAGAAAAGCTTTAGCATACGAACTACGATCTTTGTGCTAGGCTTAGGATTGGGTCTTGTCCATCACATCATTCTCCAAATGATGTGATCCCGTTATCAATGACATCCAATGTCCATGTTCAGGAAACCGTAACCATCTGTTGATCAACGAGCTAGTCAACTAGAGGCTTACTAGGGACATGGTGTTGTTTATGTATCCACACATGTATCTGAGTTTCCTATCAATACAATTATAGCATGGATAATAAACGATTATCATGAACAAGGAAATATAATAATAACTAATTTATTATTGCCTCTAGGGCATATTTCCAACATTCTTATCATACAGATAACAAAAAGGGCAGTCCCCAAGCTCGTCTCGGGGGGCCCGAAGTCTTGGTACTTTAATACAAAGGGTAGCGTGGTACATACTGTATCAACTGTAAAATCTTCGGAGAAGATTTGCATTCCATGGCCGTTCGTCTCTTTGCGAGTCGTCCCTCTTCTTGCGCGCTTCGGGGCTTTTGGCGTCGATCGGTAGTAGGAGTCATTGCCAGACACTTTGCTGATAATGAAGGGCCTTAGGAAAGGCGCCGACAGACTTGTGCTGGCGGTGTTTCATTGGATCAGCCGGAGCACAAGGTCACCCTCTTGGAAAGACCTTGGCCTGACCTTCCTGTTGTAGTATCGGCGCAGGCTCTGCTGGTAGATGCTAGACCGGCTGAGTGTCAACAGCCGGCCCTCTTCCAGCAGATCGACACCATCTTGACGTGCTTCTTCTACTTCCTCCTCGGTGTACATGGTGACTCGCGGGGAGTCGAACTCTATGTCCATTGGGATGACGGCTTCAGCACCGTAGACGAGGAAGAACGGTGTGAAGCCGGTTTACTTGTTTGGAGTCGTGCACAGACTCCAGAGGACGGCTGGTAATTCATCAAGCCAACAGCCGGCTGAACGCTCCAGTGGTTCGACCAGTCGAGGCTTGATGCCAAACAGGATGAGGCCGTTTGCTCGCTCCACCTGGCCATTTGACTGCGGATGGGCAACGGACGCTAAGTCCAGTCGGATGCCCTGTGTCGCGCAGAAACGGGCCAAGGCGCCTTTGGCAAAATTTGTGCCATTGTCGGTGATGATGCTATGTGGTATGCCGTACCAAGTCGTGATGTCGGCGATGAAAGTCACTGCAGTCGGACCATTCAACTTCTTGATGGGCTTTACTTCTATCCACTTGGTGAACTTGTCCACCGCGACAAGTAAGTGAGTTAGGCCGCCTCGTGCTGCTTTGAATGGTCCCACCATGTCCAGGCCCCAAACCGCAAAGGGCCAGGCGATGGGGATAGTCTTGAGTGCGGAAGCCGGCTGATACGGCTTGGAGCGGAACATCCGCACCTTGCATTTTGGACTAATTCCTTGGCCTCTTCTAGGGCAGTTGGCGGAAGAAACCGTGTCGAAAGGCTTTGGCATTTAGTGCTCTTGAGGCCACATGGTGGCCCTTTTCGCCTTGATGGATGTCTTTGAGAATCGCTTGGCCTTGCTTCGGCTCGGCGCAACGCTGGTAGACACCAGTGACTTGCGCTGACCAGCTCTCTGTTGACTATGGTGTAGGCTGTCATTCGGCGTTGTACTTTGCGAGCCAAGATTTCATCGGTTGGCAGCTCTGCTCACTAGGAACTTGAGGATGGGCTGGGCCCATGAGGGTGCTGCTATTTCTTCAACTTCAACCTTGCAACTTGGGCGAGGGCGGCTGTTCGGGAGGCGGCGGGCTGGAGTCCATGACGCTTGTGGATTAATAAGTCCCGGCCGGTGGTGCAGTCCCCGGGCGAGCTCTGAGTCTTGGACTGGTCGCCGCAGATCCCGGGCGGGTTCGAAGTCCCGGGCCGGCTTCGACTGCGGCGTTCTTGGAGCCATCTGTAAGAATTCTTGTGCCGTCTGCTGGGGCTCCTGAGTCGGATCCGACTTCTTCGGGGGGAGCCGGCACAAAGATGGAGTCTGATTCTGGTGAAGGCTTGACAAACGGCTTGAGGAGGCGCTGAAGGGCGACGCCGGATGGTATTGCTTGGCGGGTGGAGACGATTCATGCCAGGGTGTCTGCTTGGTCGTTGTCATTTCTTGGCACGTGAAGGAACTCGCACCCCTCAAAATATCCGCTGAGTTGCTGTACAAGGAAACGGTAGCTCGCCATGTTTGCATCTTTGGCGTCCCAATCGCCAGATGACTGCTGGACCACTAAATCGGAGTCGCCATAACACAGGATCCGGCGAATGCCAAGTTCTTTGGCAAGCCGGAGCCCATGAATGAGCGCCTCCTATTCGGCGACGTTGTTGGAGGCGGCGAAATGGATCTGCAACGCGTATTTGAGCTTGTCGCCTTTGGGGGAAGTGAGGACAACGCCGCCTCCCAGGCCAGTGTGCATATTGGAGCCATAAAAATGCATCCGCCAATGGGTGGAGTCGGTATTTGGCGGTATCTGGTCTCGGCCCGGTCGGCGAAATCGACCAGTGCTTGCGACTTGATGGCGGTGCGCGGCTGGTAGTAGATGGTGTAGGGAGCCAGCTCTATGGCCCATTTGGCCACTCGGCCAGAAGCATCTCGGCTTCCGATGATCTCGGCTAGTGGGGTTGTGCAAACCACAGTGATTGGATGCTCTTGGAAGTAAGTCTTCAACTTCTTGGCGGCAAAGTGCACACCGTAGCACATCTTCTAGTAGTGGGGGTAGTTCTGCTTGGAGGTCGACAGTACTTTGCTCAGGTAATATACCGGTCTCTGGACAGGTAGCGCCTTGCCTTCCTCCTTGCGTTCAACTACAATGGTGGCTGACTACCCGGTGGTGGCGGCAATGTCTGAGAGCATGGGCTCTTTAGGAGTCGGGGCCAAAGACAGGGGAGTAGTCAACATTTTCTTCAACTCGAGAAAAGCTTCGTCCGCCTTGTGGTTCCATTCGAAAAAGTTGGTCTTCTTCATGAGCTGGTATAAGGGGAGAGCTTTCTCGCTTGACCGGTGATGAATCTGGCGATGGGCGTAAGCAGCGGTGAACTTTTGCACATCTAGCGATCGGCGGGTACCTCCATCCTCTCGATGGCCTTGATCTTTACAGGGTTGCACTCTATGCCGCGTTCAGAGACCAGGAAGCCAAGGAGTTGGACGGCTGGTACTCCGAAGACACACTTTTCAGGGTTGAGCTTGATCTTGAATCGGCGCAGGTTCTCAAAGGTTTCCTTGAGGTCTTCTAGCAGTGTCCCATGCTTTTCCGTCTTCACCACCACATTGTCCATGTAGACGTGGGCGTTTCTGCCGAGTTGCTTGAGGAGGCACTTCTGCATGCAACGCTGAAAGGTGGCGCCGGCATTCCTCAAGCCGAGCGTCATGGTCGCAGTGCGAAGGCTCCAAGCGGCGTGATGAAGGCGGTCTTGATCTGTCGGCGGGTTCAGCTTGATCTGGTGATATCCTGAATATGCATCTAAGAAGCTCAACAGCTCGCAGCCGGCTGTGGAGTCTATCACCTGATCAATTCTCGGCAGAGCAAACGGGTCCTTGGGGCAAGCTTTGTTGAGGCTCGTGTAGTCAATACACATCCACCACTGCTTGTTCTTCTTCAGCACCAGGACCGGGTTTGCTAACCATTCTAGAAAAAACACTTCCATAATGAAGTCGGTTGCTAGGAGTCGGGCTATCTCTTCTCCAACAACTCTTCTCTTCTCTTCTGAGAGGCGGCGCAAGGGCTTCCTGAAGGGCTTCACATCAGATCGGACATGTAACTTGTGCTCGGCGAATTCCGTCGGTACACCTGGCATGTCTTTACGGGACCATGCGAAGATGTCCCGATTCTCACGGAGGAAATCGACAAGCTCGCCTTCCTATTTGATGTCAAGGTTTGCACCTATGACAGCGTACCTCTCTAGGTGCTCCGGTTCCAAGGGTATCTTCTTCGTTTCTTTGGCTGGCTTGAACGAACCCTCAGCTTCCGTCTCCTTGGGGTTCGGCGATATCTCGGGCTGCTTGCCGGCCATCGCCACAACCCGATCAAGAAGCCGCTTCTCAGCTGCGATCACCAGGGACTCGGCTAGCCGACTGCTTTCAGCCGCGCAAGCAGACGACTTTCTGTAGGTGCCGGCTATGGTCAGAATCCCCTTGGAACTCGTCATCTTCATCTTGAGGTAGGCGTAGTGGGGGACCTCCATGAACTTGGCCAAAGCAGGTCGGCCAAGCAGCGCATGGTACGGACTTTCGAGGTCCACCACTTCAAACCAAACTGGCTCTCGGCGGAAATGATCTTTGTCCCCGAAGAGGACGTCTATCAGGATCTTGCCAATCGGTGAGCAGGAAAGTCCAGGTACAATGCCGTGGAACACAGTCCGGCTGCTCTGAAGCTGTCTTTGCTTGATTCCTAACTTCTCCACGGTATCCTTGTACAGGATGTTGATGCTACTGCCTCCGTCTATCAGCACTCGCGAGAAGCGAGCGGCCTGCCTATCTATGGCAAAGGTGGCTCCCAAGACCAGGGCATAGGAGCCCGGACTCGGCCTCACCTCTGGGTGATCAGCTCTGCTCCAACTGATAGGCTTCTCGGACCAGTGCATGAATTCTGGAGTATCTGATGCTACTGCATTCACCTCTTCTTGCTTGCAGCCGCCGCTCTTGCGTCGATCGTCACCACACTAGTGAACACCACATAGGCTCCGTGCTCTTACAGGTACTCATCTTGTCTTCTTGCAGACCGGCTCGACAGCCGGCTCTTGGGGCGGCGTGATGGGCGGCGCCCAGAAAGCGGGGAGGCAGGAGGGCGTCTCCCTTGGCGATCTGGTGAGCGGTGGCACTTCCGGTGGTGTGGTTTGATGGCTTCGCGCCGCTGTGGAACTTGCAGGACCATCTAGAGTCGCTTTCGAAGAGAAGGCGGCAACGATTGGACTTGCCGCCTTTACGCCGCTTGGCGGAGGCTGCCCTCCGACTCTTGGTCTTCGATATCGCAACCTGCCGGCTCTTTGGAAGCGGCTGTGGGGCCTTGCGTTTGTGATCGTTTCGTTGTTGTCGCCGATTGGCGTCTCGGCCGGAGTTCTGGGAGCACGAGGGCCACTTTGCGGTCGCACTAACTTGAATCTCCGCCTTCACGGAGGAGTCGGGCTATGGCGTGCTTATGCGCTATGATCAGCAGCTCGTCAAGGGTCTCCGGCTCATCACAGAGGAGCTTGTGCTTGAGGAGGGTGCCTTCTCTGCACCCGGAGGTGAAGTACTCGATAGCCTGCACCTCGTGCACGCCCTCACAGGAGTTCCGAAGCTCGGCCCAGCGCGTGAAGTAGTCGCGAGTTGACTCGTTGGGGCCTTGCACGCACAAGGAAAGCTGGCGAGGCTTGGGAGGTCGCTTGTACGTGCTCGTGAAGTTACGGACGAAGGCTTCGGTGAAGTCGACCCAGTTGTTGATGCTGCGGGGCTTCAGGCTGTTCAACCATGTCCGGGTTGTGCCCTGGAGCATGAGTGGAACATACTTTACGGCAACATGCTTGTTGCCGTGCGCTATGTTGACGGTCGTGGAGTAGTCAACCAGCCAGTCTTCCTGCTTTACGGAGCCGATGTACTTGGGCATATCTCGGGGGAGCGTGAACCCTTTGGGAAAGGGCTCGTCTCGGATGCGAGGTCCGAAACAGGGCGGACCCAACTCGTCTTCTTCTTCCAGCGCCAGGTATCGGTGGAGTCGGTCGATCCGGTGGCGGGCGTCGTTTTCTCCGACTCCCTCTCGGCGGCCAAGGCAGTCGCTGAGAGTCGGATACTCGACGGGTGGCGGGGAGACCCGCCTTTCTTTGCGAGGAGGAGGAGGCAGATAGTAGTCCCGCCGTTCCACTGCTCTCGGGCGGCCGTCTTGGTCGCACTCGATGGTGATGTAAGTCCGACCATGGCTGACAGCCGGATCCTTGTTTTTTCTTCCGCGGACACCGCCAGTTGGTGTCCGAGACGTCGCACCTTGATCTCGGCGGGGAGGCAGGTCATTGTTTTGTCCTTGCGGCGCCTCTGTGCGGCAGCCGCGTCGAGGAGCTGCTAGACTCGCTCCGTCATCAGACGGCGCTCTTCACCCTCGAAGTTTTCTAGCTCGTCCACCGCCGCCTGGGCGGCGTGGATGTTCTCCGCAGGCGTGGTGTACACAGGGCGATTGGCCCCGAACAGGTTGGTGATGGCCACGCCGCGCTGCTGGACCGCGCCTAGGCGACTAGGCCCAGTTGGGGCCGGCGAGCCGCCCATAGCGCGATCCATCTCATGCTGGTAGGCTTCTGACAAGCGTCTCATGCTTGCCAGCTTCTTCGCGCCTTCGACGAGCTGAAGGCGGCGCGCCTCCAGCGTCTCGGCGTCAGCGTCTTCCGGAATAGGCGCGGTTAGGTCTTGCAGAGCCGCGTCGAGTGGGTCGTGAGCTCCTTCGCCGGAATGCTCGCCATGGCGATGGCGAGCACCTGCGTGGCGGTGCTTCCGCCGCTCTCCGCGAGGGAGCGCCGTCGTGAACCACCACGTTGGCGGGAACGCGTCGGCGGCGCGGTGTCGAGTCGACCAGCATCGGGTCGCTGGAGCCTACGGACTCCAAGTCCGCGGCAGGCTCGCCGGCAACGTGGAGTTGGTCAAGGAGGCCCGCAAGGAGGCTCCCGGGGCCGCCCGTGCCTGTGTCGGATGCAGGCTCGTCGGAGAGGCGAACCTCGCTGATAAGTTCGGCGATGCAGCTGGCTGCGCAAGCAACCTCAGCGCCATGCAGCGCGTCGGCGCAGACTCCGTCTGGCATGCCGGGCTGGCTGCGCTCGCCAGGGAGAAAAAGGGTTCCCGTCCAGAGCAGGTCTCCGGACGACGGTGCACCTAGCCCCACGGTGGGCGCCAAATGTCAGGGGTTGGGTGCGACATATGCCAAGGGATGGCTTATCATGGTGGGGGCGAGTAGAACATCGTCGGTGCACAGAAGCGGATGAGGCGAACATGCATGCACGGCGGATCTTACCCAGCTTCAGGGCTCTCCGTGGAGATAACACCCCTACTGCTGCTCTGCGGGGTCTCCGCATGATCACTATGGCAAAGTGGGTACAAGGTTGCTCCTTGAGCTGCTCGGGGTGAGGAAGGAGAAGGGCACGGCTAACTCTCCTTTTTCCTCTATGTGTGTCTAAAACTATCAGGGTCCAACCCTTTGCATGGGTGCCCCGGGGGGTTAATATAGGCCTACCCCCCGGGGGTACAATGGTAATCCGGTGGGTGCGGGTCCGATCGTCTGTCTCTCGAGCCGCCGTCTTCTCCGCTGATTCTTTGGGGCCCGCCATTGGTGGGCCCGCCGACAAACCCGACATGGAGCCGAGGCCTTGTCCGTGGGCGGGTCTTGCCGGCTGTGGATTACTGTAGCCGCGCCTCTAATGACACGGGCTTGGTCATGGGGTCATGGCAACAGTGCCGCCGCCTGTCGAGCGATCACTGTTGTCATTCCCCGTCTTGTCTGGTTAATGGCGTGCGGGGCCCGTGGGAGGGGCTAGCCGACCCCTGGGGGCCGACTCTCAACGGGTCCATCTTGTGGCGCTCTCGCCGTCTTCTGTACCCCCGCTAACAGGCGGGTCCCGCCGTCTCTGGGTCGTACAGACAGGCCGTCGTGGGCACAGGGCGCCGCCCACGGGGCTGATGTCAGGGCCGGCATGGCAACAGTGCCGCGCCAGATGGAGATCTCCGTTGGTACGTCACACTGTGGCCATGCCTGCCCTTCACGAACGGGGAAGGGATGGGCCGCGCGGTGGCCGTACCCCGTCCCGTCCATTATTGCGAAGGCAGGAGGTGGTTGGAGTCGCGGGCCGACTCCCCATAGCCGGCTTCTCTAGAAGCCGCCAGTTAGGAGTCGGCTAATCTCGAAGTCGTCCCTGGGACTCGGCCGTGAGGGGCAGTCGGCGGCCTTGCCGCCGACTCTCAGAAAGCGGCTCTTCATCTTGGGGTCTTGAGGGGCGCAGCCTGCCCCGATGTCTTGAAAGGTCCGGGGGCTCGGGTTAGCCTACCCATGGCCCATTACTCTGACAATCTACCTTCAATTCTGTCAGGGACACGGCATCAGAACGCCACCGAAACATAAAAGCCAACAGCACCATGTCATCAAGAACACCGAGCAAGGGGATGGAAGCAATAGAACAAGCAACCCAACAACAGATAATGCTCCCTCAAGAGCGTTAACAGGAGCAGTATAAGAGACAAACAGGATCGGAGGCAGCAAAAACGTGAGTATAAAAAATTAGTCTCTTCTCTCTAAAAAGTATCTTCTCTCTAAACTAAAAACGCTCCTGAGTTAACTGACAAATCTGCAACAAAATATACACTCAGCCGGACAAGTATCATATCAACGCTCCCGCAAACGAGCCACGGGCTGATCTAGCATCAACCGTTGACAGCACGGTAGAAAAATAAGAAGAAAACAACAAAGAAGAGGTAAAACTTCCAAACCCACTTTGCCCAAATACCGTCAACTCATATTGTTTCAACTACCAGGTATTACAAGCACATCAAAGAGAAGAGGATGCCCATGCAAGTCAAAAAGTTCATATAGAAGAGCTTTTCACCACAAGAGCATCTCAGATGACCTATACAGGGGAGAAAGCCTCAGACACTCCACCTGGTGACACACCCAAGGCTGGCATACAAAGCAAAGAAAAAGTGGACGCACAAACAGATATCCCAACCACCAGCGCAAAGGTAAAATTCAACAAGAACAATTTTTCCAAAATTTATAAGAAACGTACTACCCAGTACAACCTGTCACAGTAATACAAGAATTACAAGCAATGAATCACGCTTTTCCTTTTTCATGAAACGCAGGAAACAAACGATGACGACCATGCCAAAGAACAGCAAGGAGCACAGACAGGACAAACCAATAAACAAGGGCAAATGCTGACTAAAACGGTACCCAGTACACCATCATCAAAGACCAACGAGGTAAAGCCACACGCACCTGCTCCTACAGCGTTAAAACAAAAAAGTTATGCATGCACAGATGAAATCCAAACTTTATTTACATTTTTTTATTGAACAGAAAAAAGAAACAAATGAAGCAGGCGATGTGCCTCAAGAAGTGATAGAAAGTGCTGCTACCGCTCGACAATGCACAAAAACTACACAAGACAGAGAAGAAGTGACAGGCACGGAAGCGGAGAGATTGAACGGAGGTCAAGCTACAAAAGCTCTTTCTATAGCATATAAAAAAATGGATCCACCAGAAACAAAGACAGACACATTGTAATTACTTTTTTCGTTCCAACAGATGCAAGAAACAGGGGAGAGCACCAACATTCAAGGCAAACAAACACAACAACACAGGGGAATGGAACAAGCAGAAGATGTTCTTCCAACAACACACAACCTAACCGCCGTAGACCAAGCCGGAAAACCTTCGTTGTCCGGGCAAGAAATAACAGAGATGGAGACGTCGACGCAAAACATCGAAAAGGTGAAGTGAGATAACCTGCTTTTAAGGAAATTAGAAATTTGAGTGAACAAAGACACAAATGCAATCTCATTTACCTACCTCTATGTCTCAACAGCCACAAGACAAAAACGACGACACCACGGAGGTCCAAAAAGCTCAACTCACCGAAGAAAAGGTCGAAGAGGCAACACCGGCGGAAACGACTGAAAAGGTGAAGCTACAATAAAAAAAGTTCAAAAGACACACTAAACATTTGAGTATTTTTCTTAGGGAACAGACAATAAACTACAGTGAAAATATCGATCGTATTTATTTATTTTTTAACGACGCTTTTGCATGATAACGCAGAAACCTCAACAAGACACGCACGCAGACACAAGTAAAGAAGCAAAGGGCCACAGTGCATTGGAAAACCATGCGGCAAACATTCCAGTGAAAGAGTCATACAGCAACGAGAAAAACGCCGCACCATCAGACAAGAAACATTGTGCTGTAAAAGATGTTGCCGCCACAAACACGGCGGTAACCCAGGGAAGCACTCAAACAAAACGTGAACCGTTCATCATACAAAACCTGGCCATCGAAGAAGGGACAAAAGACAAAGGGATCGAACACCTGTAGAACAACGTCATGACAGCGAATAAGGACAGAGGGTAAGTTCATGTCAACACCAAAGAATTATTTTCTTCCAATGATTTCCTACCTTAAACATTTTATATGTATACCTATAAATATATATGTTGCGAGGCACGAGATTTTAATAAATCTGAGGCGACAACGATAACGATCACCACATGGCACAAAGCTTCGACATTGGAAAGCCATTGCGCACCAAAACCATGGAAGTCATGCTACAGATGTTGAAAAAGCAACTCAGGGGCACAAAGAGAAAGATTCTATCAACATACAACACCGTAAGTAGAGCTCAAGTTTCAACAATGAATATCACTCTATCGATCAATCAACCTCTCTGTACAATTGAATTTACAAATTTCTTCTACGCACATGTGACAAAACAAGCAGGCATCAATACGCATGGCCAACCTTGAAGATCCATTGGAGTTGAAAAATAAAGACGAAGCACACGTCAGAGACAAGACAATTCCTAAAAGGCTTAAAAGATTCCTTGATCTAGAAGAAGGAGAGCAACTACAAGATTTCGACATGGTAAGCACATCTCATGTTACAGACAAGAGATACAATCTCGGCACTACAATTACGTCTAACGATCAACAAATCATGACTAAATCCAAAAAGGACCCCTTATTTATTTATTTTGCATTTTTGCAGTTCTTTCTACCAGTTTGCATAGGCGGGCATGTTCAACAAAAACAAGGAATTGTGGGCCACTACTTCATTGTTACAATTAACATCAAAAAAGAGCGCTTTGAACTTCTTGACTCTTTACCAATTGAATACACAGGCACTATAGACTACTTCAACACAGTAACCAGCAGAGTAAAGAGGATATGGAAGCAAATAAGCCCATTGCTCCAAATGTCTCCAAGTAATATTGACCATTTCAAAAAGGTCAAAATGAAGGTGCCACTCCAGGGGAAAACGTAAGCACTACAAACCTTTCTCCTTTTCCTTACTCACTGTAACAATTAATGCAATCCATAAAAAACATAGGACATTAGGAAAACTTCACCTAAACTGCCCTACCATCTTTGGACAGCGACAATAATCAATCATCCTTCTACCTGCAGACTCGACTGTGCGTTCTATGTGTTCATGAACACAAAGCACTACACCGACGATGGAGAAAGCAGTGTTACTAACAGAGGAACAAGTCCCGAGTTGAGAAAGAAAATTCTCTATCAAATATTCAGCCAATACAGAGATACGGCCGCACTGTCATTAATCAACTACACCGCAGGTTTGTCTTACTGAAGACAACAAAGTAAAATTCTACTTATCTAATTTTCAGAGACACACCAATAAGTTTTTATTTTTTATTTTAACAGATATGCTGAAACCTAAGGTCGATATGGAAGACAGTGAAATGGAACGAATACATTGTGACATAATTCAACAAGAGATTCCTCCAACTCCCGAGCACATTGGGACAAGCGCTCAAGAGATAAAAGTTATTGACATTAATGACACAAGCAGCGATGAGGAGAAAGAAGATTATCATGTGAGCAGCAAGGATACCACCAAGGTGTCCGAAGAAGCACGCACGGAAGAACAAGCCCAGACAGATCCTGGTTTACAGAGGGAACAACACGCGCAGCCAGACACTGGTTTACAAAAGGAAGATGAATGGAAAGATCCGCCGATAGAACAAGACAGGCCACACCCAGATAAAAACAACGAAGGCATAACACGCTCTCCTTTAGAAGTGGATAACAGGACAAAGAGCGTACCAACTCGCCAACAACACCTTTCCAAACAGGACATGAACCCTGTTGGCGAAGATCGCATACTAGGAACACCACCAGAGGCAGAACATGCACAAGAAGAAAAGAAGGAGAAAGGAAAGATTTTATCAGAAAAGATATTTCAAAAGAGGAAACACGATGCTGAAGTCTCAATAGAACCGAGCATCAAAAACAACAACACACAAAAGGACACACCAACACCTGGGCAGCTTAACGAGCAGGCACAGTTCGGTCACGACAAGAAAAGGGAAGGCATCTTGCAAGAGTGCGAGACAAGTTCCCCAAAACCCTCGACGATTCAATCACACGAGATCAGCTCAGCAAACATAATCTCAACTAAGAGGCCATTCAAGCGAGCAAGCAAGGAAATTGAGAAAGTCAACGCCCAAACACTTGTTCCAGGAGATTTCATTTACAAAGAAAAGGCCATGCAACTCTATAGATATCGATGAGCCGACAAGGACAGAAACAATGCGCAGAAGAAGAAGATTCTCCTTGTTCCATGGAAAGCGATTACACAGAGCTGCACATTCTCTAACATCCAACTAACCATTCACTCACCTAATTCTAAACCCTCCTTGCTTGCAGAGAACAGCTATATAAAACCTCAAAGAGCGAAGGCTACATTTCAGGAAAATCCTTCATGGAACAAGCAGGGAAAGAAAACGCACAAATGGAGGGCTCCATGCTAAACGCGTTACTAGACGAATGGACAGAACAGAAACAGTTCAACCCAGACGTCACAATTGTACTCCCTACAGAATTCGCAAATGTATACATACCTCACCCACAAAAACACCTCCGTCATTACTATGGTACAATATTTAACTAATACCACAAACTCTCTTTCTTGAAGATGGTGCTAGGTCTCAATTATAAAAGAGGCGAGCTATCAGAATTCAACGAAGACGATGCACTACAAGCATTTGAACAACTCGTGCGAGGTAAAAACATCCTGCACTCGAAGATGGTAAGTTCAGAACTATTACTGAACACACGACTTATTCTCCTTGGGCTTCAACAATTAAATGAAATTCAATTTTTACATCAACAACGATCTCCTCTCTCAATGTAGATCATGATACCTCATCACACGGACAAGCACTACACGCTATATGTAATGAACAAGTACAGAGATAGCATCGACATTCTTGACTCACTGAACTATGTAAACTACGCCGATTTGTCTTGGAGTAAACACCATGTGCATCGAGCAGAACTGGTACGTACTTTTTGTACATTGATTTATTCTTTTCCTCACGATAGTATGATACTCTTACTTTTATCAATGCCGCACCCAAACAACAAAACATAAATGCAATCACAGATGAGAAGGATTTCGGTGTTGATGAACAAGTACCACCAACTAAAAGACAAGAACGAACCAGACTGGGCAAGGATAGCAGAAAGGCCTCACAGGATCTGCACACCAAAGCAAAAAGGAACACAATGCGGACACTTCACGGCCCAATTTGCAAAACACTGGAATGGGAAAGAACTGGTCAAGGACAGAGAGGATTTTCATGTAAGTTACCAGTACATACACGTCAAATTACTTGATTTCTTTATTACCGCAATTAGTTTATTCACAATGGTGGACAACACGTAACTATAAACCATGCATTTTGACATGCCTGCAGCACAACAAGGTGGATGCAGAATGGAAACCAGAGTACGTATACACACTCATATTCGGTAAAACCAACCAAATAAAGCACCATCAACTTCCTGAAAAAATCAAAGTTTTCAAACCAGAGACTACAAACCTTTTTCCCCCATGAAAGGTAATATAACTATTTTCATTTTTACCACCACTCAACATGACAGGAGCTTCAAATATATCTTTTAGAAGCAACAGCCATAACTTTTTATCTGTTTTGATAGAACGAGACGAAAAGAACGAGGATCAATCAATGAGCACCAACAAATACCCGCAACACCGGCATTCGTTCATACACGTGCGTAAGGTAAACGAGCTCTACGACATAGTCATGAGTGACACATGGCAGGATAAATTCAAAAGGTGAGCTGGTTCCTTTTCCAACTGAAATTAGTTAAAGTTACGCGGCAATCACACAAATAAGACAGAAACTAGAAAGAACAATGAATTCCTGCTTATCAGCTTGCTTGTAGGTGACATTCTAAACAGAATTTTCTTCTACTGTTTTTCCTGTAAGCAGAGAAGTAGTATTCTCGGAGAACAACCACGGGGAACAGCGCAACTCTCCTTTGGATCAAACCTAAAGGAAATTTTTGGGCCTGCGAACAAGAAAAAACGTAAAGGAATGGAAAAGAAGGTCCTCGATGAGTTAGCAGAAGCATGGGAGGGAAGCAAGCAAACTAAATACAAAAGACATAGACTATTATTAGGCCCAAGCTTTGCAGAGGTAAATTTCAAAAAAAACCACAAGGATCATACAAACTCGTCTTTTTTCAACGATTATTTAATCTCCTGGTACCGATCTTTTCTTCCTAATTCGTCTTAATGGTTTTTTATTTGTTGCCTGCAGAATATTCTGGGTTTAAAGGATAAAAGAAAATCTATGACACAATTCACAGATGATTTCGAACGAGAGAAGGATTCCTTGGTTCCTTTGTTCCTTAAGAAATGTCAATTAGACAAGCTCAAAACAGCAAAAATGGTAATACCGTTAAAACTATATTCTAAACTCTCCTATAGCAATAAAACTCTCCTCTAACAAAATAAAAATAAGCATTTCAAACGAAATACTATATTCTAAACTCTCCTCTAACAATAAAACTTTTGTACCGCAGGTATTCATGCCATTTGAAAAGGAAGACAGATACACACTATTAGTGCTCGACAGATATAGAAGGAAGCTTCAAATCATTGAGCCTGAAGAAACATCTCTCGAAGAATTGAAGAGGAAAGAATGCCTGAAAAATCAACGTGATCTCCACGTGCATGATGGCAAACTAAGTAAGCAAATTGCTCAAATGGAAATCAACGAAGCCAGCAAAGAAAAGGAGCATAACAAATACCACAACCATAAAGACAGACTGGTAAGAATTGTAAATAACAGCGTCTTTCGGTTTTACAAATTACAGAACATGTCTCTCTAAAACAAAAACAAAATGCAATTCCAGTGCGAGGTTCAAGGCAGTATATCTGAAATATTACTCGGTGAAAAATTCGAAAAGGAAAAGACTAAATGGGAAGTTCAATTTTTAAAGGACGTTCCAAAGGTGAACAAAGGTGAAACCCCGTTTGCTGTTCTGAGATTCGCGCATCTCTTTGATGGCAACCACTTCGTCGAAGAGATAGACAATTTCGATGTAAGTTTTCGCTTAAAACTCGCTATAAATCTGCAAGATATCATACAACTGCACGACATAATACTGATGTGTTTTTTCTCCTTATTTTCCACTGAATTTTTTATAGGATGGGACGGAACAATGGAAAGCACAACAACTGTTCAGGCTAATATTTAGCGATCAGAATACAATCGAACCCAGTAAAATGGGCGATGAGATAACAAAGATCTACAACGACATCAAGGAAAAGGAATAAAAAGTTGTTGATAAGAGAACAAGCCTAGCTCCGTCAAAACATCAGAAAACGGTTTAACCGCACATCATAGTGTGATAATGAAGCAGCAGACTCTTTTTATTGATGTAGTTCCTTGATTCTTCATTAACCAAGCATTCGAACACAAGTCAGTGCCCCAAGTCCGTCACTAGACATACATGCGTCACGTCGACACGCAGATACTCTACATACTCCTCACGTGTGGCCGCCAGGTGACCTTGATGTTTCGCAAACATTCCTCCTCTCTGCAAGCGTGTGCTGCCAAATGCCACCAACCTACGTCATGCATCTGGCTTGAGTACATACGTGACTCTCTAAATGAGTATTCAAACAATTGCACGTGGTGCCACCCACTCACGCCGTTAGAGGCCTCACTCCTATGCATCCACAATGGTGCCTCTCCTACCAGACCACCATGCATCCACAGGGTTGAGGGCCACTCATGCCCCTCGAAGCCCCACACCACTCCATGCCCGTGATGCCAGAACACACGTGACTTTCTAGAGATTTGACAATCGTGACTCCCTAACTGCGTATTCGGAAGCATGCTTCTGGTACCACACTTTAGAACATCCACAGTATTGATAGCTGTTCGAAACAACAAAAACCCAACTTCCGTGTCGGTTGAGTCTTCACCTCCGTGATTTCTGTGCCTGCATCCACGTACCTAATGTGTCACCCCCCGCGACACTTACATGCTCGCGGTACCACGCCCGTGTCTCTTCACAAACGTCACGACAGTGCATCCCGTGGCTTGCGTACCTGCATCCAGGTGCCTCTATCACATGACACTTGCGATGACTCTTACATGCCCCATCGTGTCACACAACCTTGGCTCTGCACACTTCCAAACCGTGACCCTGTAACTATGTATTCGGAGCTCACCTCTGCTACTCCGTCCACGTGCCTTTGGATGGATGCTTGTGGTGCCTTCATTTCTGTAAAGACTTCAATTCCGTGCCTCCAACACCTGCACTAACACACGCCGGTGGCTCTACAGACTGCAAACCTGTGCCTCTCTAACTGCGTATTCCAACCCATGCCACTCTTGCCACTCCTCAAGAAGCCGCGCTTGTGTGCACAACTAAACTGTACTTAGCGTAAAAAGACTGCTTTGTATTTAGTTGTTTTTAGACTAAAAAGCAACATTATTGATTCAAAATCACAAGATTGCTGAATAAACATAGTACTTAGCAAGCCAGACAACTTGTTCGATCACATAAACAAACTACAAACTTCACATAAGAAAACTTGTTTAACCTGATACAGGTGACATTACAAACTGCTTCGTCCTAACAGAACTAAACTACGAACCTGAAACAAAAGAAAGGACAAGCAGAAACACAAGCAACTCCACGACCAGTTTTCTATGTTTTCGTCATCACTAGTAGGCGTAGTAAGGATCGTCATAATTCTTCTCTGCCTCTTTTGCACTCTCCAGTCCTTCTCTGATGTTTTCAATTCTCTTCCAAGACTCGTAGGTGGCGTACGCATCTATCGCTGCATACTCAATGAGGTAATTTGGCAGTGGGCTGATCCCCCACAGTTTATGGTCTTCAACCCTATCAATCTTATCCTTCATCTGTTTGTAGAATGGATGGATCACGCTCCCTGCAACATCAGCCAAAGAGTGGTACCTCTTTCTTCCCTTGGACGGAACTCTCCATTTGCGCTGGATGTCGATGTACTTGTCGGGGTTGATCTCCAAACCAGAACTTCGCAGCATCTCTTTGTCACCTTCAATACTGAAGCTGGCAAATGTGTAGAACCTGTCCTCCTTCAGGAACGGGCGCAGGCTCTTGGGCCTACAAGGGGCATGACACATTTAAGGTGGATCCATCAAGTATCCATCAAGTAAATACTTATATGGTACGTATAATTTGTGGACAAAAAAAATTCAAAAACTGCTATGCACAGTTCACAAACACAAGCGCAAGCACAGCATGTCATTTTTATTTTTGGTAGTTACACTTGAATAAATGACCTATGTACTCCTTACCCACGTTAACACATCAATTCAAGAAACTGAACTACACTAGAACATCAAATATAGAAACTACACTAGAACAGAAAGTGCACTAGAACATCAAGTTCAGAAAATAATCTCATACATCAAATTTATAAATTAATCTAGTGCATCAAATACATAAACTGATCTGGTGAGTCAAGTTCAAAATCTATCCTGCTTTAACTACTTCAGAAACTTCACTGATACATCAATTCAATAAACAAATTTAATCAAATTTCAGGGTGAAATGCTAACTAAATAGAAACATGGAGAGGTTGAAGATGTAGGATGGTTCACCATTTACTTGCCGCGGTGATGTGGTATACCAGACAGAGTTCCTCCACGCATAACTGCAGAACCGCTGCCCTCTGCGGAGGTTCGTCTTCCCTGGTATACTCGACATCAACGCCGATGAACTGAGGGTACAAGCCACAGACCCTCTTCAGGATCCTGCTGATCATCTTGTCGGCTTCGTCAGGATTGCTGGTGCATACAACATCCAGCTTTTCCTTGCCGTGGATGCCAACCTCCTTGAGGTGCACCTTGTAGTCGTGCTTCTGACCGGGGACCTGAACGTTGTCAACCTCGGTGCTCTGGTCGGACGTCTCACCACGCGGACGCTTGGCAGACGGTTCATCCGCCATTATGCTCCTCCAGCGATGGTGGCCTTGACACGGAGTTTGTGAGAGTTGCTAATTTAGATGGAGCGGCAATAGTGTTTCCGTAATTGAGCGGCTATGGAAGCGCAGTTGCCCTTTTGTGCCAAGGTTTTGGTCGAGGAGGAGGTGGTTGGACGAGGCCTCGTCGTGGTAATGAGGGCAGTAGACATGCGCTCGCGGTTGCTATGCTCCGGGGAAACCGCCGAGTAGCAGTGCTCGCGGTTGCCGGGAAAATGCAACCGTCAAATCGTCCAATTAATCACGTAACAAATGTTCTTGCCTAAACCATTCAAGCACACACTGCACGGGTACACTTAGATAGAGTGCACTGCGTTCAGATACTAAGCACGTACTATGTTGAACTCCTCGCACCTTTCCCGACGCACGCCGCTACTACTGAACGACGAATGCTCTCTGACTACTATTCACACTGATGCCTCTACTACCACACTTCCCGACGCATCACTCTCACGTGCCCGTGGTGACACACGCTCGTAACTCTAAAGACTTCACAACCGCGACTGTCTGAGTAAGTCTTCAGATGCATGCCCCTGCCACTACACATTTATGCATCCACAGAGTTGATACCAGTGCCTCTATAATTCCAACCGTGACTGCCTGAGTAAGTCTTCAGATGCATGCCCCTACACTACACATTTGTGCATCCACAGAGTTGATACCAGTGCCTCTATAATTCCAACTTCGGTGCCTGTAGAGCCTGGTGTTCCGTGTCTCACACGTGTATTAAGACGCTACGTCGAACAAAAAAAACAAAGCCAGCCGGCACGAATCTTGATGCTAAAATCAGACAGTCGAAGATAACAGACGGTTCCATCATTTCCAACTCTCCCACCTCCACTACTCTCTTGCTTCCTCTCTTCCACAGTAAATCTTGAAACATTCCGCGCGCACAAAAGGTCTCCTCTTAGGTTTAGTACTTCAGTGCCTCCAGTACCTACATCCGTGCCTCATGTGCCTTTAATGTCGTGCCTCAAGTGCCTACATCCACGTGCCTCTGTGACACTTGCAGTGACTCCTACGGGGCCCGTCGTGCCACACCCACGTCACTTCACAAACATGGTTCTCTAACCGGGTAGTTGGACCCATGCCTCTACCGGCACACTTCTGTGCATCCAGAGAGTGCACAACCGTGACTGCACAAAACACACATACGTGCATGTTGTGGATTCACCAATTCTGCCTTCCGTAACTGCACCCACGTGCCTCAAGTGCCTAACGTAATAACATGCGCGGTGACTCTTACATGGCCCCACTGCCACACCCGCGT
Organism: Aegilops longissima; assembly: GCA_021605205.1. Lineage (NCBI taxonomy): Eukaryota > Viridiplantae > Streptophyta > Magnoliopsida > Poales > Poaceae > Aegilops > Aegilops longissima. The sequence continues at coordinate 678,056,813 of CM038682.1, read as the reverse complement.
CACTCCCGAGACTTCGCAACCGTGCCTATTTAACCGAGCATTCTAACACATGCCTCTGTCACCGCACTCTTGTACATCCTCAGCGTTGATACCTGTGCCTCCAAAAGCAGCATATCCGTGCCTGTATTTCCTTCATTTCAGTGCCTCCTATGCTTACATCTACGTGCCTCACGCGACTCTTGCATGTCCCGTGGTCCTCTAACTGCCTATAGAACCCACACTTCCATGCCTCCTGTGCCTGAATGGACATGCCTGCATCCACATGCCTCTAGAGAGGCTCCACTTCATCACTACCACGTGACTTCACAACCGTGGTGCCTTGATTTCTGTGCCTTACGTCCTTGCACCCACGTCGCCTCACAACCGTGTTTATCTAACCGAGTACTCGGACCCATGCCTCTGCCACCACACTTTTTGTGCATCCAGAGAATGCACGTACATGGCTGTGGTGCATTCATTTTCTATGCCTTACGTACCTGAAACCACGTGCACAACATGACACTTGTCGAGACTCTTACGTCCCCCGTAGTGCCACACCCCACGTGAGTTCACAAATATGGTTCTATAACCGAGTACTCGGACCCATGCCTCTGCCGCCACACTTTTGTGCATCCACAGATTGCACGTACGTGCCTATGGTGCCTACATTTCTGTGCCTGCACGTACCTGCACCCACGTGCGCAACTTGACATGCGTGGCTCCTGATACTTCACAACCGTGCCTCTGCAACCAAGCGTCCTGACACGTGCGTCTGCCACTGCATTATTTTGGCATACGCAGGGTTGATACCCCATGCCTCGACAAGCCGCAAGTCCGTGCGTCCGTTTCCTTGAATGTCGTGCCTCCTTACATACCTGCACCCACGTCCGCAACGTGACACTTACGTGTCCCGTAGTGCCACACCCACGTGACTTCATGACTGTGGTTCTGTAACCGAGTAGTCACACCCATGCCTCTGCTGCCACACTTTTCTGCATCTATAGACTGCACACCAGTGACTTGAGAAAACACACGTACGTGCCTGTTGTGGATTCACCTTTTCTCACTTCCGTGCCTGAACCCACGTGCCTCACGTGCCTAACACAACATACGCCGTGACTCTTAAATGGCCCCACTGCAACGCCCGCGTCGCTCCTGAGAGTTCACAACCATGCCTCTTTAACGGCGCTTCTAACACATCCTCTGCCACAACACTATTGTACATCCTCAGCATTGATACCCGTGCCTCCAAAAGCAGCATGTCCGTGCCTGTATTGCCTTCATTTCCGTGCCTCTTGTGCTTACATCCACGTGCCTCACGCGACTGTTGCCTGTCCCGTGGTTCTCTACCTACTTGTAGAACCTACACTGTCGTGCCTCCTGTGCCTGCATCTACGTGCCTGTAGAACCCACACTGCCGAGCCTAACATCAGAAAAAACGGATCTTGATGCTCAAACGGACGGTTGAAGATTAGAGACAGTTCGATGGTTTCCATCTCTCCCTCCCTCTTCTACTACCTTGCTTCCGGCTTCCCCTTCCGCAAAGTAAATCTCAAAACCTTCATCACTCCCGCACGCTCTCCTCCTTCCTTCTGCACGCAAACATAAATAGCGTCACCGAACAAACCGCCATCGCGCTCCCCAACCACCCTCCAATCCGACATACACACAGCCACACACTGCCCGCGAGAACACCAATAACCCCGCCGGCTGCGGTGACCGATGGCGACAACTTCGACAGCGGCGGCGGAAATTGCAACGAAAAAAGAGCAACGACACAATAAGCGGATGGAACCGAAGAACACCGCACAACTAATTGAAGGTAATTATCATTCTATCCCACTCCATTCCACCGGGTAGATCGTAGTGATTTTTCAACTTCAAGGAGCAGCAACCCTAGCCACCGCTACCAAGGAGTTTTCGAATAACCTAAAATCAATTTGTCTAACAAATTGAACTGTCGGAGAGATGAGATTTAATAGAAATGCTACAGCTCTCCGCCCTGGAATTTTCGCCATACGATAAGTGCTCAAAGCTACTAAACCTGAAACGTCACTAACTAGAATACGTCGGTAGATCCAAACCCCGCAAGCATCCTGAGAGGCCAAAACCTGAAAACCGTATGACATTTTCTACATGTTTGTCCCTTCAATATAACCGTTTTTCAAATTAAGTGCCTCTGAACACAGAATACATGTACCATGTGCTTCTAGTGTAAAACAACCCGTGCCTCTCTATACATACAAGTTTGTTTTCACACCACCCAGCTTTTTTTTCTGCGACACTCAACTCTGCTTCTGACACCTGCCCATTTTTTTATGCAGCAATGAGAAATCCTCGCGAAGAAGCTAAAACCCAGCAAAATACTGACGAAGACCCTACTGAAGAACATGCAATCCAACAAGCTCCTGTCAAAGGTTTGACCAAAAGAGTCCACTGCCTATCTGCAAAAACCTGTATTGAGACATTAATAACTTAACTGATATCCTTGACAACAATAACTTAACTATGTCTACAAATAAAACTACCTGCCACTTTGGACAAACATGTAGAAATATCATCTGCAGAGTGCATTTTTGTCTCAGAAAATGCTTCACCCTAACTTCACTTACTCAGCTCCACTCATAACCATAATTAATATTATTTTTTCAATCCGCTTATTAGCTCAATCGGCAATAGTAGAAATAACCTTTCTTAACCCAAAAAAGAAAACTAAAAATCCCCTTTTGGGAATTTCACATTCCTTATGCATAACCGTTGAAGATATATATTTTAAATGTATATAAATTATTTTCGGACACAAGAATATCGTTTTTCGTTACCTGGTCATTATGCAGGACACAAAGCGGTGATATTGACAGCACACAAACACAAAGCATGTCTCCTCATTCATCGGAAAAGGACACAGAATAGACCATGAGGAACAAACCACCTGCGGCAGAAATGGTAACTTACACCAGGCTCAACAGGAGTAAACACCTAGCAACAAGCAAAAAAGAGAGAAAATCAGATACCAGCACTAATTTTACTCCTGGTGCAAAAAGGCAAAAGAAAAAGGAAAATGCTGAAAACATCGTCGACACTGGTACCTTGCAGCATCAACCATTACCTCTAATGGTACTCCCGCCAACAGAACCAACCGGCACGAAGAAACAAGCTGAACGCAAGAAGAAAAACAAATGGCAAAGGGTAGAAAATGAACAAGACGATACCAACAGCAAAGGTTCAGATACCAATGGCGGCGATGATGATGAGACGACATGATGCAGATTTCATTCCTACAGACGGCGATGATGTCGAAGAGCACGACAGCGACACAGAACATGACGACGATGTAAAAACACACTTATGCACTAATTTTGAATACCACTAGGGATCTAACATTCCTTTCTAACAAAACCCTTTCCTTTTTTTCTTCTGAAACAGCCCAAATCAGGCAAGAAGGACAGAAAGAGAAGAAAGACAAGCGGGAAAGAACTAGTAGTACCAACAGTTGACGAAGAACAGCAAGAAAGCATTTAAGAGAAATGCCAAATCAAGGCAGGGCAGCATTCGCCCATGTCAAGAAAGCATGGAATTTACTTAAAGACCGTCACAAGAAAGATATTAGGACGGCAGGATTTGGCAGCATAGAGAGGCGCAAAATAACGGGCTCCATCTGCAGACCACTTGCGGCACACATCTCGACAACCTCAACACGAAACCATGACAATAACCTTCGGTGATGCTACGAAGACAAAAAATCAAGATTACCAAGGAAGCTACCCACAAGGTGTTTGGATACCCAAGCGGCACACAAATGTCAGCACCAAGGCCGAGACTAGCCCGGCTTCAATGAAAGAAGCGATGTCGAGCTTGGCTTCAAAGATACAAAATTCGGCGCCAAAACAAGCTGTTGGAGAAGCTACAAATATTGGTGGAAATAGATGATGAAGAATCAAGCGAAATCAGTTAAAATATGTTTCCTTATTTTTTCCACAATGTTGTATCGTGGGTCAAGCGCCGCTATCTTTGCCGGACAGCTATAATGGTCAAGGACATGGACTATCCAGAAATGGCAAAGATGGATTTCTGCGAGGTAATCGTCGAATGTATTAGGGAAGGAGCCAAGACATGGCAGAAGCACAGGATGTTGCCTCAGGAGGAAAAGAACAAAAAGCACATCAATGGTTTGCCACAGGTACCAGTAATCATGTACCTTGACTCCATGCTGCTGCCAACCGACACAAAAGAAATGCGGAAGATTGCAAAGACAATGGACAAAATCTCATTACCACGAGGAAACCATCTCAAAGAGAGTGACCTAGCGAAAATAGCTAGAGCAGACATGAAAACGGACGGAAAAGCACGACCAGATGACTATGAATTTGGCAAGATACAGGTATAGCTCTGTTGTACATAAACCAGTACTTCCCTTTTTGAAATCAGTTTCCATTCTAATCAACTCCATTCCACCGAAACGATGCAGACATGGAAAGGAACAACAGAGAGGATCTTATATACCAGCACAGCATCAACTTTGTCTTCAATTCACCAGATAGCAGGAGAACATCGTAAAGAACAACAACACCAGCACACAACCAAGCTACTACCACCTCCACCCAAGCGCCGGCGCGAACCACGATCGGCACCGGTGAAAGCACGGAACCAAACAAAAACATCAAGACAGACCGAAGAAAGATTCCAAAGGATAAAAAATTGTTGGGAAAAGTGCTCCATGAAGCGTAACAGTTACCCTTGATAACCACAAGGGCTAAACACCGATGCAATGAAAAGAAGAGATATTGGATGAAAAAACAAGGACAAAGTAGTGCAACAAACAATTGCCCCGATGGATTCTCTAGAACAACTCGAGACAATTTCAGGACATAGTTTGCACAAGGTACCTCACAGACAACGCGACCTGCAGACGCTAGAGCAATCAGTTCAATGAACATCAAGTAGACAAGTCGATGCCACCGCACGAATGAAATAGTGGCCACAACAGAACAAAGAGAAAGGAGAAAAGGTAAGAAAGAAGAACAGGACGAAGAGAGGAAGAGAAGAACAAAATCAAGGAACGTGGGCATTGACAAGAAGAAGATAAAGCGGCAAAAACAGGTAAATAAATAGTAATGCATGGTGCCATCCGCAAGCAAAACCCTGTTTTCATACCTCAACTGAAAAGAGTTGTGTCAATGCTTTCAGGAACGTACCAATAGCACGCCAGGCCAAGATGAACTCCAACAGCAGGATGGCGTCAACAACCCCAAAAACAAGAATGAACGCAACAAACAAAGCAACCTCACAACAGACAGTGCTACAACAACAACTACTCCAACACAAGCACAAGATACGATCGACATCAGAACCAGTGAAGAGGTCAGTATGAACATCCATTTTTCCTTTCAAAACTAGATAGAGTTATAAGTTAACTGACAAACCTTCAACAAAATATAGGCTCAGCTGGAGAACAATCAAGTCAGCAGTCCCCTCAACCAAATGCAGGAGGCTCACCCACAATCAACCGTTAGCATAACAAACGACAAAGAAGAAGAAAACAACGAAGAGGAGGTAAAATTCCACAACCCACTACACCCCACACCGGAAACTCATAATGGCAGGAAAGAAAGTGAACCATAAACTCATATTGTTTGAACTCCAGGTATCACAATCACTGCAAGACCAAGAGACAACCAGTGTTGAAATTGAACCCCATAGTGAACCTCAAGCAGACGAAGGAGTCACAGAACAGGAAGTTTGTGCACAAGAGATTTCCAGTGCCACGACATTGCAGATCACCATCACGAGTACAAAGGAGAAAACCCAAGACATCCAAGCCAATGAGGAACTAGAGACTGTTATACCTGGCAAAGAAACAGTCGATGCAGGCACAAAAACCCAGTCATCAACACAGAGGTAAAAAATCAACAACAAACCCTTTTCAAACCATTTATGATGTCTGAACTACGTAATACACCCCACCACCGCAATACAACAATTATAAGGCATGTCTGACCCTTTTCTTTGAATAAATGCAGGAAACAAACAAGTACATTGATCTGGAAGATCAAGAAGCAGCGCAACCAAAGGAAACTGGAAAACACACAGAACTTCAAACAACAACATATGAAGAGGTGAGGTTACAAAGCTGAGGCACAAATGAACTTCAAACTATAATTTCAATTTTTTATTGAAGAGGGAGAGGAAGCAAGCAAAAGAACTCGCATAAACATTGAACAAGAAAAAGTAGAGCAGAGAATGAGACAAGGAGAAGCCGTAGTTCCAACAGGAGACAGTCCTGCAAATCCAGAGAAAGAGGTCTTATAAAAAAATTGTAACTCAACAATCAGAGATGCACCCATTTCTTAAATACTTTTTCTGTTGGTGCAGGCACAAGAAGCTCAGGAGAGCACCAACAATCAAGACCATCAAACACAACCAGAGGAGCCCAATGAACAACCCAAACATGTTCATCAAACGGTAGACAATAATGCCACTTAAGACCAAGCCACCAAAAATTCAATCACCAAACAACAGCTACATGAGTCAGCGCCAGCGTCAACGATTGAAAAGGTGAAGTTACGAAACTTGCAAGCATGAAATTATAAGATTGCCGCATGCACAATTAAATAAACTCCAACCTACCACACCTGTACTCACTCCAATGCACTCTCACTTTGCCACCTTTATATTTGAACAACTGCAAGAAAAAAACAAGGTCACTGACGATGAACAGCAAAAAAAGAGCAAGAGAAGGACCCAAAAATACCACCGCGAAGAACACGTAGAACAATCAGCAGTAACAAGTACAGAGGTGAAAACACATAATACCTATGAATTATCTTATAGTTCAAAAATACGCATTTCACATTTCACTACTTTCCTCAATCACAGAGAGAGGATGTAACGCCCTCGATGCGGCTATATCTCCCACGTGTCGAAGCACGACTTAGAGGCATAACCACATTGAAAGCAATGTCGCAAGTGAGGTAATCTTCACACAACCCATGTAATACATAAGGGAAATAGATACATAGTTGGCTTACAGTCGCCACTTCACACAATACATAAATAAACATCCATCATCCAGATTACACTCAAGGTCCGACTACGGAACCAAAATAAAAGAAGATACCCCAAATGCTACATAGATCCCCGATCATCCCAACTGGGCTCCACTACTGATCATCAGGAAAAGACACATAGTAACGACCACGTTCCTCGTCGAACTCCCACTTGAGCTCGGTTGCGTCACCTGCACTGGCATCGTCGGCACCTGCAACTGTTTTGGTAGAATCTGTGAGTTGTGAGGCAATCTCACACCCGCGAGATCAAGACTATTTAAGCTTATAGGAAGGACAGAGTTGTGAGGTGAAGCTGCAGCAAGCGACTAGCATATATGGTGGCTACATTCGCAAAAGAGAGCGAGAAGAGAAGCAAGGCACGGTCGTGAAGCTAGTAGCGATCAAGAAGTGATCCTGAACTACTTACGTCAAACATAACTCCAACATCGTGTTCACTTCCCGGACTCCGCCGAGAAGAGACCATCATGGTTACACACGCGGTTGATGTGTATTTTAAATAAGGTCAACTTCGGGTTTTCTACAACCGGACATTAACAAATTCCCATCTGCCTCATAACCGCGGGCACGGCTTTCGAAAGATAATACCCTGCAGGGGTGTCCCAACTTAGCCCATTATAAGCTCTCACGGTCAACGAAGGATATTCCTTCTACCGGGAAGACCCGATCTGTCTCGGAATCCCGGACTACAAGACATTTCGACAGACAATAAAACAAGACCAGCAAAGCCGCCCGATTGTGCCGACAAATCCCGATAGGAGCTGCACATATCTCGTTCTCGAGGCACATCCGGATGAGACATCCTACGAGTAAAACCAAGCCTCGAGTTTCCCGTGGTGGCCCCTTGATCTGCTTTCGTTTGGCCAGCACTCGAAGGAGCACTGGTCCGGGGGTTAAAATAAAGATGACCCTCGGGCTCGCGAAACCCGGGGAAAAAGGCTTAGGTGGCAAATGGTAAAACCAAAGTTGGGCCTTCTTTGGAGGAGTCTTATTCAAAGCGAACTGTCAAGGGGTCCCATAAATCACCCAACCGTAAGGAACGCGAAATCAAGGAACATAACACCGGTATGACGGAAACTAGGGTGGCAAAGTGGAACAAAACACCGGGCATAAGGCCGAGTCTTCCACCCTTTACCAAGTATATAGATGCATTAATTATAGCAGATATATTGTGATATCCCCAACAAGTAAACATGTTCCAACAAGGAACAACATCTCCATGTTCCAACAAGGAACAAACTTCATCTTCACCGCAACTAGCAGCGCTATAAGAGGGCTGAGCAAAGCGGTAACATAGCCAATCAACGGTTTGCTAGGAAAGGATGGTTAGAGGTTTGACATGGCAATATGGGTGGCATGATATAGCAAGTGATAGGCATCGTAGCATAGGCATAGCAAAAGAGCGAGCATCTAGCATAGCAAAGATAGAAGTGATTTCGAGGGTATGGTCATCTTGCCTGCAAGGTTCTCAGAGTTGTCGAAAACTTGATCCTCGTAAGCGTTCTCAACAGGTTCCTCGTTCACGTACTCGTCTCCCGGCTCTACCCAAAGCAAGAACACAAACAAAGGAACCATAATAAATCACGGGCGATGCACAAACAACATGATGCAATACATGGCATGATATGCGAGATGTGATATGCAATGCGTATGCGTGCTCCGGAAGGAAAATGATGAACCAGGCATCAACTTGGCAAACCAAGTATTCCGCTGGAAAGGTGAGATGATTTCGGTTGAAATCGATATAAAGATCACCGGAATCGGAGGCACGGTTTGCAAATGACAAGCAAAACAAGAATGTCACAAATCTGCCATTAACAGCATGATACCACTTAGCAAGCAACAAGAAATTAAGCTACTGCACCCAAACGTACCAACAAAGCATATGGCAGTGATCTACTCAAGAGGCTTGACAAAAGATGAACACTGAGCTACGGCTAAATCACACCATAACAGGTCCAAACAAGCATGGCAAAAGTGCAAAATATATCAGCTTCACAGACTTAGTGAAATTACTGAACATGGCAGAATCAGCATCAGGAAGCAATGTTCAGAGCAAGCAAACAACATGCTACAGGAACTTATAATAGCAAAACAAGGCATGGCATTAATCTACTCAAAGCATAGAACAAAAGTCCCTTACTTACCATGAGCCAAAAGGGATTAGAAAATATGATGGCACCCACGTAAACATAGCAAGTTTCGTTAACGGATTCAGCAACAGGGCATGACAAAAACAGATAACAAGTAGGCATGTTTAAGAGCTCGATGCACTCACCACAGAGCACTACATGATAAACTAAGCATACCTACATCAAGAAGACATGGCATAGAAACCATAAATGGCAAGAACATCATCATAGCATACCCGGATCAACTACAACAACCTTGGCAAAATTGAATAACATGTAAACAATCTGCCAGGAAACATTTTATAGCAAAAGTAGCGCTCGATTGACTCAAGCTATGGCACTCCATAATTGCAAAAAAAAGCATGGATGGATAGAGCATAACCATATGTTCAAAACATCCTTACTGAAGTATCTCAAATTAAGCATGGATTTCTCGGTAGCTTCAAGTTAACATGGCATAAAAATATCAGCAAAACAGGGGCTGAAATCAGCAACATCATGAAGCCTAGTTTGCATGCTTGTGCTAGTCACCACAGAGATCACAAAAATACATGGCATACACCCCTGTAAAGATGGCATGGCATATTACAAAACACATGTAGGACTCAAATTCACAGAGTGCACACATCAATCATGGCAAAAATGACAAAAGTGCATGTTCTGATAATAATCTGAAACTAACATCACATAGCCCTCTTCTAACAGCATTTCGGGCATCAAGATGAGATCAAATGAAAATGATGCAATGAGATGAAATGACCTACTCATCGAGACGAACATGTTGGTATGCTATAATCCCGAAACGGAGCCACGAGTGCAAAGTTATGATACGTTGAAGATGCAACAAAATAATCACAGAATAAGACTTAGAGGGAAACGGGGGGAGGAGAAAGTCAACCGCCCGTTGGATCCCGATCCAGATCCGGCGCGTGAGTCGAAGCGGGGCCGGCGGCGGCTCGCCGGGGCGGAGGAGGAGGAGGGGCGGCAGGGGCGGCGGGGGGCGGAGGCCAAGGGCGGCGGAGGCCGAGGCGGGAGGCGACGAGCGGGGCGGCGGGCGACGGGCGGGCGGGACGGCGGGCGGCCGGAGGCGCGGGAGGCGGCCGGAGGGCGGGCGCGCCCGGGAGAGAGAGCGGGAGGGCCCAGCGGGCCTCATGGGCCGGGCGGCGGGTTGGCGCGGGGGCGCCACGTGGCGGCGCTGTGTGTGGTCGTGTGGCGGCGGGCGGACACGTCCGCCCGATCCGGACGGTATCCGCGTGTGGAGAGGAGCGGGCTAGGGTTAGGGTAGGAAATGATCCAGGATTTTCGGGAGGCTATATTTATAGGTAGAAGGAGCTAGAAAGCTCCAAATGAGGTGTAGTTTTACCACGCGATCGTGATCCGACGACGGAGAGCATGGAAGTGACTTAGATGGGTTATTGGGCTGTTTTGAAGGGTGTTGGGCTGCAACTTAAAAGAGGCCTTTGCGAGAGTGCGGTTAACCGTTGGAGTACCAAACGAGCTCCAAATGACCGAAACTTGACGGTGGTCTACGGTGGTGTACCAAGGCCACTTGACAAACCTCGGTCCATTCGAGAAAGTTTAGTACCGCTCACGGAAAAATGTAAAAGGGGCGCCGGGGGACATAGGAGTGCGGATTGCAAAAGCGGACAACGGGAAAATGCTCGGAATCATGAGGCGAACACGTATGGAAATGAGATGCACATGATGACATGATATGAAATGCATGACATGAACAAAATGCAAAACGAAAGAAAAAAACCCAACCACGGAGGGAATATTATATCACAATGCGAAAATGGCAAGAGTTGGAGTTACAAATATGGAAAGTTACATCCGGGTGTTACAACACTCCACCACTACAAGAGGATCTCGTCCCGAGATCTAGGACTGAAAGAACTCCGGATATTCGGAACGGAGGTGATCCTCACGCTCCGAGGTGGCTTCTCGGTCGGAATGGTGTGACCACTTCACTTTCAGGAATTTGATTGACTTGTTGCGAGTCTTGCGCTCGGTTTCTTCAAGAATAGCAACGGGTGCTCATGATAAGAGATCTTCTTGGAGGTCAATTTCTTGAAGTTGATAGTACGCTCAGGAGTCTTGAAGCACTTGCGAAGCTGTGACACGTGAAACACGTCGTGCACATTCGCGAAGTTGGAGGGAAGCTCAAGTTGATAGGCGAGATCGCCTCTTTTGTCAATGATCTTGAAAGGACCCACGTATCTAGGGGCAAGCTTCCCTTTGATACCGAAGCGACGAGTGCCTTTCATTGGAGAGACGCGGAGGTAGACATGGTCTCCGATTTCAAAAGCCACATCACGGTGCTTGTCATCATAATAGCTCTTTCCGCGCGATTCGCGGCTTTTAGATTCTCACGAATGACTTTGCACATTTCTTGACCACGTGATCAAGTCATTTCCAAGAAGTTGGCGTTCACTGTCTCGGACCAATTGAGAGGAGTACGGCACTTTACGCCATAGAGAATTTCGAATGGGGCCTTGCCGAACTCGCTTGGAAGCTGTTGTTGTAGGAGAACTTCGGCATATGGAAGACAATCTTCCCATTTCATACGAAGGAAATGACACAAGCCCCGAGCATATCTTCAAGGATTTGATTGACTCGCTCGACTTGGCCACTTGTTTGAGGATGGAAAGCTGTGCTGAAACGAATGTTGGTGCCCATGGCCGTCTGAAAGGAATCCCAAAACTTGGAGGTAAATATGCTGCCACGGTCTAAAGAGATCAATTGTGGAATGCCGTGCAAGGAGACAATCCTGGAGGTGTATAGTTCTGCCAACTGAGCTGCTGTGATAGATTCTTTGATGGGAACAAAATGAGCCACTTTAGTAAGCTTGTCAATGACAACGAAGATAGCATCATTTCCACGCTTGGACTTAGGAAATCCAGTCACGAAGTCCATCTCGATATGATCAAACTTCCATTCTGGAATAGCAAGAGGTTGGAGGAGACCAGCTGGTCGTTGGTGTTCTGCTTTCACTCTTCTGCAGACATCACACTCATTCACGAATTGAGCAATTTCTCGCTTCATTCGAGTCCACCAATCTGTTGCTTGAGGTCACGGTACATCTTCATACTTCGGGATGAATGGATAGAAGCGAATTGTGTGCCTCGTTCATAATGACTTTACGTAGATCACCCTTAGGAACCACAATCCGGTCCTCGAAGAAAAGAGTATCTTTGTCATCAATGTGGAAGCACTTGTACTTGGAAATGCCCTTGTCGATACCACGTTTCACCTTTTTCACCATGGTATCCAGGAGTTGAGCCTCACGAATTTGATCTTCCAAAGTAGGAGAGACTATGAGGTTGGCAAGAAAGCCTTGAGGAACAACTTGAAGATTCAGCTTGCGGAAAGCTTCACAGAGATCCGGTTGGAAGGGCTTGAGGATTAAAGCTGTTGCAATAAGCCTTCTGCTCAAAGCATCTGCAATGACATTGGCCTTGCCCGAGTATATTCAATACTTGGGTTTGTACTCTTGAATCATTTCGACCCATCGAGTTTGCCTGAGGTTGAGGTTGGGTTGAGTGAAGATATACTTGAGACTCTTGTGATCGGTGAATATGTCCACTTTCCTTCCCAACAAGAGATGTCTCCATGTTATCAATGCATGGACAACTGCTGCCAACTCAAGATCGTGAGTGGGGTAGTTCTTTTCGTTGGGCTTCAGCTGACGAGAGGTATAGGCCACAACTCTCTTCTCTTGCATTAACACAGCATCGAGACCTTGAAGAGAAGCATCACAGAAAACTTCGAATGGCTTGGATTCATCGGGAGGAGTCAAGACAGGAGCTGTGACAAGTTTCTCTTTGAGAGTATTGAAAGCAACGTCACACTCGGAGACCGGACATACTTCACATGCTTACGGAGGAGGTTGGAAAGAGGCTTTGCAATCTTAGAGAAGTTCTCAACGAATCTTGACAATAGCTTGCAAGTCCAAGAAAATCTGCGGAGCTGCTTGACATTACGAGGAGGTTCCCAATTCACAACTGCAGACACCTTCTCGGGATTAACAGCGATGCCCTTGGCGGAGATGATGTGACCAAGGTAAAGAACTTCATCAAGCCAAAATTCACATTTGGAAAACTTAGCATAGAATTGATACTCTCTACGAGCTTGTCGAGCACCAATCGCAAATGTTTGGCATGATCCTTCTTATTCTTGGAGAAGACCAAAATATCATCAAGATAGACCAAGGCGAATTCATTGGTGTAGGGGTTGAAGATGAAGTTCATCATTCGAGAGAATGTTGGAGGAGCATTGACAAGGCGAAAGACATGACGATATATTCATAAGAACCAAAGCTTGTTACGAATCTGTCTTGGGAATATCTTGTTCACGAATCGAATTTGATGATAACCCATACGAAGGTCAAGCTTGGAGAACACTTTAGCACCTTTGAGTTGCTCGAAAAGCTCATTGATGTTGGGAAGTGGATACTTGTTCTTGATAGTCTTCTTATTCAATGGGCGGTAATCGGCGCAAAGTCGGTCCGTGCCATCCTTCTTCGGACAAAAGAACACCACAACCCCAAGGAGATGAACTCGGACTGATCAAACCAGACGCTCTTGTTCATCGAGCTGCTTCTTCAATTCCTTCAGCTCATTAGGTCCAAGCTTGTATGGGCGCTTGCAAGCGGGTTCGATGCGGGCTCAAGACCGATAACGAACTCAAGCGGCGGTGAGGAGGCATTCTGGAAGCTCTTCGGAAAGACATCTTGGTACTCACAAGCGATTGGAATCGAGAGATAGCATCCAATTCGCCCTTCTCATTGAGAGAAAACAACCGAATGGTTTCATCACAGCGGCATAGATGATCACATCATTAGAAGAGTGTGTTAATTGAATTTCCCTGGCAGCACAATCAAGCTGAGCTTTGTCTTTGAAAGCCGATCCATCCCAAGAATAAGATCAATATCCGAGTCACCAAGGACAATTGGTTTAGCCAGAAATCTATAGTCGCCCATCTTGATAGAGACATCGGAGCAATCAAACTAGAAGTCATAAGCTTTCCGGAGAAACAACTTGCATAACTTTGGACAAAATCTCTGTGACAACATTGTGCTTGATGCAAAAGGATATGACATGAAAGAATGCGATGCACCGTATCAAATAAGACTTTTGCAGGAATATCATTAAGCGAGAGATTACCCATTATCACATTAGAAGAATCCTCGCTTGCGCTGCATTCATCATGTTCACCTTTGCAGACTTGGGATTATGCTTGACCTTTGCATTCTTTGGAAGATTTCACGGAGGAGGAGGCGGAAGGCGCCTTTGGTTGAAGCACTTGTTCGCGTAGTGACCTTTCTGCGACATTTGTTGCAAGTCACCTCGAGGCGGACGGTGGTAAGGAGCATTTGACCTTGGAGCTTGAGAATTAGACTTGTTACGATAGCTTTGGGTTGGGTGGGTGGGAAGATCCACGACCACTTGAGTTCTTCTGCGATAAAGTGACGGAACGGAGGAGGAGGAAGGTAGAACTTCGCTGCTTAGCTGCCACTTGAGAGGAAGAAGAAGACTGAACTGCATCCCTGATTCTCTTCTTAGGCGCCTCACATTTGAGCTGGGCAGCTTCTTGCTTTAGTGCCATGTTGTAGAATTCATCATACTTTTACGGCTCAAAAAGCACGAGAGCTAATTGCAGATCTTCTCTGAGACCACCCTGAATTGATAGATCATACTCTTTTCATCGAGGACGTCTTGCTTAGCAAAGCGAAGCGAGTTTACGAACTGGATATTGTATTGATACACAGATATGTTGCCTTGCTTGAGATTGCGGAACTCCTCACGCTTGCTCTCAACAACACTTTTGAATGTGGTGAGCTCTGAAGTCTCGGCGGAACTCATCCTGTAATGACACGACCTCCTCTGGAATCTTTGTATTCTTTGGTACCACTCGGCAGCTTGGTCCTTGAGTTGAAGCGAAGCAAACTTGACAAAGTCCTCAGGTCGACATTGCTACATTCAAAATGTTTGCAGATGTCCACAAGCCAATCGTCGGCATCTGTGGCCTCGACACAGAAGCTGAAAGACTTCGGCTGATTAGCGAGGAACTGATTGAGGGTAGCAAAGTGCGGCTGGTTGTTGCCTTGGCCTTGATTTCCTTGATTGCCTTGCCCTTGGGTATGCTCTTGCAAGAGTTGCAAAATCATCTGAGCATTGGCATTGGTGGCTGCCATGATAGCTTGCCATGCCTCCGGAGGCGGAGGTGGAGGTGGAGGGTTCGACTGACTCCCATCATTTCGTTCCGGATTCAGACGCGTTGGCGGAGCCATCCTGAAGAGGGTGACATCCGTTAGCACTTGATAGACAAATAGACAAGTTGAATCAACAGATAGAAATTGCAACATATAGTCTTCACAATAAACATTCGAACAAGGATGAACGAATGAATTCCAAAAGCTAACATCACACGTCCATTAAGGTGAGAAGCCACTTGATTAAGGGTTGAAGAAAAAAAAACAAGGTACGACTGGAACAAATAAGTGGTAAGGATTACCCAATCACAAACCAAATATCTGCGGGAAGAAATGCTAGGAGCTACTTGAATCCCACCTATAAACTCGAAACTTTCGGTTATGCAATCTGGTGTTGGGGATCGAGGGACAAAAATATATCACCCAAACTAACAATACCTAGATCCATTTGTATCCATCCGTCAACACATAACCAAGAAACCTTCGAAATCATGTACCTCGACCTTGAAAAGCATCCGTTATAAGAGTCATGGTAATACTCGAGCTCGCCCGATCTTGGGTTATCGGGTTATCTCACCAACAAGCTGTACAAAAGAGATTTCGATGTCGGCAAAACTCAGGTATTCAGAACTGCAGCGATAAAATTGTGACGACAACACCTCGGAGCTCAACTCCCGGGACACCGCCACAACCCTAAATGTCGAGGCACCAAGAACAATGTTCTCGTCACAAAACCATCGAACGATTCCAAGATACCAGCGTGATCCTAAAAAATTTTTAGTGAAATTTGAGGAGAGGAGAGTCAAAACTTCTCGTCGGGAGACCTCACCAGAGCGGCGAAGGACTGGGGAGTAAAAAGAATCCTACTCTCCGATATATATAATCCTAAGACTCAAAACATTGTTGTTCTAGACTCAACAACATGACAAACAATCAGCGAGGGGCTCCTAAGTCGGGATGGCTCGATTACCAACTTATAACGCCCTCGATGCGGCTATATCTCCCACGTGTCGAAGTATGACTTAGAGGCATAACCGCATTGAAAGCAATGTCGCAAGTGAGGTAATCTTCACACAACCCATGTAATACATAAGGAAATAGATACATAGTTGGCTTACGATGCCACTTCACACAATACATAAATAAACATCCATCATCCAGATTACACTCAAGGTCCGACTACGGAACCAAAATAAAAGAAGATACCCCAAATGCTACACGGATCCCGATCATCCCAACTGGGCTCCACTCTGATCATCAGGAAAAGACACATAGTAACGACCACGTTCCTCGTCGAACTTCCACTTGAGCTCGGTTCGTCACACCTGGCATCGTCGGCACTGCTGCAACTGTTTTGGTAGAATCTGTGAGTCACGGGGACTCAGCAATCTCACACCCGCGAGATCAAGACTATTTAAGCTTATAGGAAGGACAGAGTTGTGAGGTGAAGCTGCAGCAAGCGACTAGCATATATGGTGGCTACATTCGCAAAAGAGAGCGAGAAGAGAAGCAAGGCACGGTCGTGAAGCTAGTAGCGATCAAGAAGTGATCCTGAACTACTTGCGTCAAACATAACTCCAACACCGTGTTCACTTCCCGGACTCCGCCGAGAAGAGACCATCATGGTTACACACGCGGTTGATGTGTATTTTAAATAAGGTCAACTTCGGGTTTTCTACAATCGGACATTAACAAATTCCCATCTGCCTCATAACCGCGGGCACGGCTTTTGAAAGATAATACCCTGCAGGAGTGTCCCAACTTAGCCCATTATAAGCTCTCACGGTTAACGAAGGATATTCCTGCAGAGGTTCGACATGGGAATATGGGTGGCATGATATAGCAAGTGATAGGCATCATAGCATAGGCATAGCAAAAGAGCGAGCATCTAGCATAGCAAAGATAGAAGTGATTTCGAGGGTATGGTCATCTTGCACGCAAGGTTCTCGAGTTGTCAAAACTTGATCCTCGTAAAGCGTTCTCAACAGGTTCCTCGTTCACGTACTCGTCTCCCGGCTCTACCCAAAGCAAGAACACAAACATAGGAACCATAATAAATCACGGGCGATGCACAAACAACATGATGCAATACATGGCATGATATGAGATGTGATATGCAATGCGTATGCGTGCTCCGGAAGGAAAATGATGAACCAGGCATCAACTTGGCAAACCAAGTATTCCGCTGGAAAGGTGAGATGATTTCGGTTGAAATCGATATAAAGATCACCGGAATCGGAGGCACGGTTTGCAAATGACAAGCAAAACAAGAATGTCACAAATCTGCCATTAACAGCATGATACCACTTAGCAAGCAACAAGAAATTAAGCTACTGCACCCAAACGTACCAACAAAGCATATGGCAGTGATCTACTCAAGATGCTTGACAAAAGATGAACACTGAGCTACGGCTAAATCACACCATAACAGGTCCAAACAAGCATGGCAAAAGTGCAAAATATATCGACTTCACAGACTTAGTGAAATTATGAACATGGCGAATCAGCATCGGAAGCAATGTTGAGCAAGCAAACAACATGCTAAAAGAACTTATAATAGCAAAACAAGGCATGGCATGAATCTACTCCAAGCATTGAACAAAAGTCCCTTACTGACCATGAGCCAAAAGGGATCGGAAAATACGATGGCACCCACGTAAATATAGCAAGTTTCGTTAACAGATTCAGCAACAGGGCATGACAAAAAGAGATAACAAGTAGGCATGTTTAAGAGCTCGATGCACTCACCACAGAGCACTACATGATAAACTAAGCATACCTACATCAAGAAGACATGGCATAGAAACCATAAATGGCAAGAACATCATCATAGCATACCCGGATCAACTACAACAACCTTGGCAAAATTGAATAACATGTAAACAATCTGCCAGGAAACATTTTATAGCAAAAGCAGAGCTCGATTGACTCAAGCTATGGCACTCCATAATTGCAAACAAAGGCATGGATGGATAGAGCATAACCATATGTTCAAAACATCCTTACTGAAGTATCTCAAATTAAGCATGGATTTCTCGGTAGCATCAAGTTAACATGGCATAAAAATATCAGCAAAACAGGGGCTGAAATCAGCAACATCATGAAGCCTAGTTTGCATGCTTGTGCTAGTCACCACAGAGATCACAAAAATACATGGCATACACCCCTGTAAATATGGCATGGCATATTACAAAACACATGTGGGACTCAAATTCATAGGGTGCACACATCAATCATGGCAAAAATGACAAAAGTGCATGTTCTGATAATAATCTGAAACTAACATCACATAGCCCTCTTCTAACAGCATTTCGGGCATCAATATGAGCTCAAATGAAAATGATGCAATGAGATGAAATGATCTACTCATCGAGGCGAACATTTTGGTATGCTACACGCCTGAAACGGAGCCACGAGTGCAAAGTTATGATGCGTTGAAGATGCAACAAAATAATCACAGAAAAAGACTTAGAGGGAAACGGGGGGAGGAGAAAGTCAACCGCCCGTTGGATCCCGATCCAGATCCGGCGCCTTGAAGTCGAAGCGGGCGGGGCGGCGGCTCGCCGGGCGGAGGAGGGGGGGCGGCGCGCGGCGGCGGCGGGAGGCGGAGGCGCTGGCGGAGGCCGAGGCGGGAGGCGGCAACCGGAGCGGCGGCGGGCGACGGGCGGCGGGGACGGCGGCGGCCGGCGGTCGTCGTGGTGGCCTTGGAGCGAGCCGGCCGGGCCGATCAGGGCCGGAGGCGCGCGGAGGCGGCCGGAGGGCGGGCGCGCGCCAGAGAGGAGGGAGGGCTGGCGTGGGCGGGCTGGCGCAGCGGCGCCATGTGGCGGTCTTGTGAGTGGCCGGGCGGCGGCGGGCGGACACGTCCGGCCAGTCCGGACGGTGTCCGCGCATGGAGAGGAGCGGGCTAGGGTTAGGGTAGGAAATGATCCGGATTTTCGGGGAGGCTATATTTATAGGTAGAAGGAGCTAGGAAGCTCCAAATGAGGTGTAGTTTTAAGCCACGCGATCGTGATCCGACGACGGAGAGCATGGAAGTGACTTAGATGGGTTATTGGGCTGTTTTGAAGGGTGTTGGGCTGCAACTTAAAAGAGGCCTTTGCGAGAGTGCGGTTAACCGTTGGAGTACCAAACGAGCTCCAAATGACCGAAACTTGACAGGTGGTCTAACGGTGGTGTACCAAGGCCACTTGACAAACCTCGGTCCATTCGAGAATGTTTAGTACCGCTCACGGAAAAATGTAAAAGGGGACGCTGGGGACATAGGAGTGCGGATTGCAAAAGCGGACAACGGGAAAATGCTCGGAATCATGAGGCGAACACGTATGCAAATGAGATGCACATGATGACATGATATGAAATGCATGACATGAACAAAATGCAAAACGAAAGACAAAAACCCAACCACGGAGGGAATATTATATCACAATGCCGAAAATGGCAAGAGTTGGAGTTACAAATATGGAAAGTTACATCCGGGGTGTTACAGAGGAGACAGATGAGCAAAAGGAGGCCAAAGAAGAAGAGCAAAATGTTCTTCAAACGGCAGACATCAACGTCAAAGAAGACCAAGCGCCAAAATATTCACTCACCGAAAAAACTGCAGCAGAGACGGCAGCAGCGACAACGACTGGAAAGGTAAAGTTACATAAGCTGATCCTCTGAAAGTATAAAATAGCTCTGTTGAAGCTCAAATGCACTGCCACTTAGCCACCTGTGTGTTTCAAAAGCTACAAGACAAAAACAACGGCAGCGGAGATGAACTTCAAAAGACAGAACAGGAAGATGCACAAAAACCTCCACTCAACGAAGAACAAGCACAACAGTGAGCAGCAGCAATGAGAACAGCAGCAGAGACAACAGAAACAGCAACGACTGAGAAGGTAAAGTTACATAAGTTGATTCTACGAAAATATAAAGTAGTTCCATGGTTGAAACCTACCACCTTTATGATTGAACAGCTGCAAGACAAAAACCATGACAGTGACGATGATCACCAAAACAAAGAACAAGACGGTACCCAAGAAACAACACCCAACGAAGAACAGGTGGAACAGTCAGCATCACCAACGACAACTCAACAGGTGAAGTTGCACGAAATGTTTCCACAAAATGACAACTTAATCACAATCAAAATAGCTCAAAGCACGCACCGAACGCTTCGCTATTTTCCCATAACAGCTGCTATAATTAAAATAAAGTAGCAAGTTAAATCATTTCAATGCTTTTTAAATGACAACGCAGAAACACGAAGAAGGCAACCACGGAGATACAACCAATGAAGCAAGCACACAAATTGTTCCAGAGAAAGAACCAGAAACTATCGAAGAAAACCCTACGCCGTCGTACGATGCCAATTCCGCTTGCAGACAGGTCAGTGCCATCCAGGTCGAGACTGAAAAACAAGACGGAAAAAACCACCAGCAAGACATAACGGTTGACAAGGAAAAACATGATGCCAAGAAAAGCACAGACGACTCAAATAAGGATGGAGAAGAAACTGAACAAAAGGGTACAACGCAAAAATAAGAACAAAACATGCCGCATGAAGCATAAGGAGAACAAGAAAGGAACAACACTCGACAGGACATATCTTCCAGCATCAAAGCAGGCAAGACAATAGAAACATAATTGCTATCTTGTGATCTTTGTGACTTGGAATTATTTATATTAAATTCAAAATCATCGCAGGCACAGTGGAGAAAGGTGGCAAAGATAGCGATTCCGTCAACAAAGCCATCGAAGACCTGTACAACGTCGTATGCAAGCCATGGACAAAGAGAGAAATGTAAGTTCATGCAACTAACACAGAAAACATTCTTACACACGATCATTTTGATTGTATCATGTGTGAACCAAAACATTTTTCTAAATATACTTTGCAGGGATCAGCTTTTCATTACAACGGACAAGTTTGATCTAAATCTAGGACATGTCTCCGAAAGCTTCAAGGTCGGTAAATCAGTACGCACCGAAGCAATAGAGCCCATGCTAACAATCTTGAGAAAACAACTCAATGGCACACGGAGAAAGATTCTGTCGTTAAGCAACACTGTAAGTAAATATCACGGCAAAAGAATCACGTTTAAAACACTATATATGACTTTATAAATAGATAAACTTCCCCTATAGCTGAACTGACAAATTTCCTTTGTCTATCTGTGACGAAACAAGCATCACTCAATAAGGGAAGCCGACAACGAAGATCCAATGTGCTACGAAAATAATGATCAACAACAGAATAGAAAAAATTACTACCTGCAAGGCTTATATCATTTTTCAACATGAAAGAAGAAGAAAAACTGCAAGATTATAACATGGTAAGGAGATCAGCTGTTTCAAAAACAAAACACAATTTACGTATATGCTATGCAAAGTTCTCTTTTTATTTTATGTTTCTAAATATAAGAAGATTTCCAAATGCTTTCTTTTTATTTTGTGTTTTGCAGTTCCTTCTACCATGTTC
The DNA here is from genome assembly GCA_021605205.1 of Aegilops longissima. Classification (NCBI taxonomy): domain Eukaryota; kingdom Viridiplantae; phylum Streptophyta; class Magnoliopsida; order Poales; family Poaceae; genus Aegilops; species Aegilops longissima. The sequence goes on along the minus strand of CM038682.1, from coordinate 678,034,961 downwards.
GTTGAGCGGGTTTGAGCAAGACGAAACTATAAGTCATTACTTCACCATCACAGTTAACATGCAAAAACAGCGTTTTGAACTCCTCGACTCTTCAACTGTATATCCAGGCACAATAGAATTCTTCAACAATGTAACCAGCAAATTAATGAAAATCTGGAAGCACATAAGCACAGAGCTACAGCTTTCAGAAAAAAAGCATCGACCATTACAAAAAGGTTAGACTGCAGGTGCCACTTCAAGGAGAAGACACGTAAGCACTTCCAACATCTTCACTTATTTCTTTTTTTTTTCAATACAACATTCAATACTACAATTACTGAAATAATTCTGTTCTTTCGTCTTTTCAATACAACAATTACCACTATCATTGCTCAAACTTTTCTCTTCTTTCCGTTTCTTGAATGGAACAATCTTACCAATACCATTCATCTAAATGCAGAATGGACTGCGCATTCTACATGTACATGAACCTGAAGCACTACTCCAGTGATGGAACAACAGCAACCTTAAAGCCGAACAAGTACGAAAGTTGAGGAAAAGGTTCTATATCAACTAATGAGCCAACACGGAGGAATACAAAACTGTCACTAATCAAGTGTACAATAGGTAAGTCTTTTCAGAAACTAAATCTTACAGTTTCGTAACACTAGAAGAAGTAATATTTTTTTAATTATTGTTTTACAGATATGCTGAAATATGAAGTAGATATGGAAGACAAAGAAATGCAACAAGCAGAATGTTGCGTACTAGAAGAGTTTCCGCCAACTACCGGGCCAAAAGAACATATTATGCATGCGGCAACCACACAAGAGCATGAAGTTATTGATATATCCGAGAAGCGCAAAGATATTATGGATGTCGGCAGCCACGCCGTAGCCCAACAATCTTTCACAGTCCACGAAAAAATGATCCACCAATAGAACCAGATCAACCACCACCGCACGACAAGATACCACACCATGCCGAAGAGGAAACAGACGAGCAAAATATCAACAGCAATATCACGACCACAGAGCAACTGGAACAAACAGGCACTGATGAAAGATCGTGGATGTCGCCTAGAAGGGGGGGTGAATAGCCGCTTTAAAATAATTACGGTTGAGGCTTGAAAAAATGTGGAATAAACCTAGTGGTTAATTTGTCAAGCACAAAATCTACAACAACTAGGCTCACCTATGTGCACCAACAACTTATGCTAAGCAAGAAAAACTACTTAGGTGATAGCAAGATATATGACAAGAAACAATATGGCTATCACAAAGTAAAGTGCATAAGTAAAGGGCTGGGTAAGAGATAACCGAGGCACGCGGAGATGACGATGTATCCCGAAGTTCACACCCTTGCGGATGCTAATCTCCGTTTGGAGCGGTGTGGAGGCACAAGGCTCCCCAAGAAGCCACTAGGGCCACCGTAATATCCTCACGCCCTCGCACAATGCAAGATGCCGTGATTCCAATAAGGGACCCTTGAGGGCGGTCACCGAACCCGTACAAATGGCAACCCTTGGGGGCGGTCACCGGTACCCGTCAAATTGCTCGGGGCGATCTCCACAACCTAATTGGAGGCCGACGCTTGCCGGATCTTTACACCACAATGATTGAGCTTGAACACCACTAACTGTCTAGGGCGCCCAAGCACCCAAGAGGAACAAGCTCAAGGGCACCAAGCACCCAAGAGTAATAAGCTTCTCAACTTTTAACTTCCACGTATCACCGTGGAGAACTCAAACCGATGCACCAAATGCAATGGCAAGGGCACACGGAGTGCCAAGTCCTTCTCTCTCAAATCCCACGAAGCAACTAATGCTAGGGAAGAAAATGAGAGGAAGAACAAGAAGGAGAACACCAAGAACTCCAAGATCTAGATCCAAGGGTTCCCCTCACATAGAGGAGAAAGTGATTGGTGGAAATGTGGATCTAGATCTCCTCTCTCTTTTCCCTCAAAACTAGCAAGAATCCATGGAGGGATTGAGAGTTAGCAAGCTCGAAGAAGGTCAACAATGGGGAAGAACACGAGCTCAAAGGATAAGGTTCATTGGGAAGAAGACCCCTTTATAGGACCTCCCGAATCCAACTGTTATGTGCTCAGGTCGTGCACAAGCGGTACTACCGCTTGGAGGAGCGGTACTACCCCTTAGCACGGTCAAAACAGCCCAACGAGAGAGAAAACACGAGTTTTTGGTCCCCAGCAGAAGTAGCCACAGAAGTAGCAGTAGTAGTACTGCTCAAGCGGTAGTACCACTCCCAAGAGCGGTAGTAAAAAATTACTTCCACTCCTGTCCGCGGTAGTACCGCTGCAACCTTTTCAGAACACCAAAACTGACACAACTTCTGCAAATGGATCCGAATTCGACGAAACCAAGTTTGTTGGAAAGCTAGTGACAAGGGCTAACACAATCTTGATAGAAATATCAATAAGAAGCAAATGAGAAAAGTCCCAAAAGAAAATGGTGAGAACCCTTCCTCGGATAAGACCGTAAAACCTCCAACACGAAAACATCATAGAAGACGATGCAAACTCCGTTTTGATGAACTCAAGCTTGTCATCAAGATGACCATAAGCTCTAAGACTCACAAGGAGAACCAAACAACAACCAAGAAACATGCTGCAAGGATGCAATGGTTTGAGCTCTCGACGAACGATACGATCAAGCTACTCACTTGAGAGCCCCCTTGATAATACGGCTATCGATCCTATAACCGGTCTCCCAACTACCACCATGAGACGGTAAAATAGAAAACCTATCAAGGGCAAACCTTTGCCTTGCACATGATCCACTTGAGCTAGATGATGACGATCTTGTCCTCCTCAAGATGGACCACCTTTCTTGATTGCGTTGGGTCGATGGAGACTAGATGATTGCTCCCCCATAATCCACTATGGGTGAGCCACTCTTCGGCACATCTTCACACGTTCATTGACACCAAAATGGATGGAAAGCTTCAAGCACTTGATCTCTTCGTGATGCTCCACTTGAACTTGCACACAACAATCTTGATGATGATCACCACTTGATGTCATCCTCTCCATGGGTTGAGTGATATCTTCCTCTTGACGCAAGCCCATGAACACGTACCTAACCCCACATAGAACTCACACATAGACCATGGGTTAGTACACAAAGCACAATTGTAACGCCCCGGATGCAACTTTCCATATTCGTAACTCCAACTCTTGCCTTTTCCGGAGAATATGTTATTTCCTCCGTGGTTGGGTTTTTGTCTTTTGTTTTGCATTTTGTTCATGTCTTGCATTTCATCTCATCGCATCATGTGCATTGCATCTGCATGTTTTCATAAAACTCGTAGCCGTTCGTAGTTGCCCTTTCTCTCTTTGCCTCCGTTGTCACTTTGTCAGGCCCTAGTCCTCGTTGACCTCTCTCAGACCCCTCGTGTGCGTGTCCGAAACTTACCCGAGATCGAACCGGTCTGTCGTTACCGTTGAATCCGGATCATCCCCAAACGTCTATAAAACATCTCCGTTTTCTCTTTTGGACTCCCTAACCTATTTTATCCAAGACCGTCCGATTTTAATCGGAGGGTCCAAACCTAATCATATTGTTCCTATATATAGACCAACCCCTACCCTAAAACCTAGGGACCTTGTCCCATCCACCCGTCGCCGCCGCCGACACTCCACCGAATTCCCCTCGGGATCCTCCTGATCCAGTTCCACCCGAGACCAATCGCAGCCTCCACCTTCTCGGTTTCCCCTCTTGTCCAACCACTTCCGCCGCCCAAATCCTGCAGGAGCCCGAGCTCCTCTGCCCACGGCCCCCTCCTCGCTCATGCCCGAGCAGGAGCGCTCGGCCCCGTCTCCTTGCGCTGCCGTTCGCCGCGCCGGGACCACGGGCACAACCTCCTCAGCTGCGCCCCGCCTCCTCAACCACCTCGCGTCGCTGCCTCATCAGCTCCGCTGCCGGTAGCAGCACCCATGCCAAGCCTCGTCCTGCAGCCCCTCGTCTATGAGCTCTCACGAGAAGAGGCTCCTCTTAAATCATCCCAGGCGGTTGCTCGGCCTCGCCACTATCGTCTGCTCTGGTGAGCCTTGCCACCCTCGACGGCCGAAGCCAGGTCCCGTCGCTGCTCTTCCCTTCTTCCCTGGTTCTTCTCGTTGACCCTGCCTCTCCGTGTAACCTCCCTCTCTCGTCTTTTTCACATAAGGAGCCCCGTCTGCGCCATGGATACCCTGCCTCGCCGGATCAGTCCATTCCCCTCGTCCCGCGCCCTGGATCCGGTCGATCCGAGCTTCTCCATACCCAAGACCTCGCCACCACTTCTCTCTGCTCCCGGCCACCAGCGCCTGCTCGCCTCCTCTGCTTCGCCCCTGCACGAGCAGGACGGCCCCGCCCTGCTTCGTGTCCGTCCAGATCCGGCGCTCGCCCGCCGTCTTTGACCTCCCTCTGCGTGCCCGCAAGCTCACCGCCGCCAGCGTCCTCGCCAAGTCCAGCTTCCCGCGGCCTCTGCTTCCCCTCCATCGAGCAGGAGCTCTGCTCATCCCGCGCGCCTGGAGACGGGCGACGACTCTTCTGCATCGCTCGCCAAGCCCCGCTGGAAGCCACACGCGAGCCCGCATTGACTCCGTCTGTGTAGGTCCCATTCGCCAGCAGTCAAGGCCCAGCCCAGCGCCCCTTCTTCCTCAGCCCGTGGTGAGCAGCCCAGTTCCATCAGATTTGGCCAGCCATGTTTTTTTCCTGCTCTGGACGAATTTACCTATTTATCCTGAGTCTGCCAGTTTTGCAGAAAAACCCTCCATGTTCATGCATTAATAATTCACAAACCGTGCATCGGATTAAAATGATTTATATATGTAAAATGCTTAGAATTTTGTGTAGATTAATAATATACCACTTTCATCCATGTTTAAATGTTTAAAATGTTGTTTGTTTAAATTTGCCTAAATGCCTGCTAAATGATTTATTTCATAACTAAATAACCGTAGCTCCAAATTTAATAAACTTCATATGTAAACGGGGTGGAAAAATGCCTAGTTTAACTTGTTGCACTTTATTTTCCTGTTTAACAACATTAAGATATGGTTTAGGGCATAACAGTACCAAATTCGAAATATGCACATGGGGATTTTCCGGAATTGTTGTTTGTTGTTCCGGCCTCATTTAAATTTGCCTAAATAGTTAGTTTACTTTTGTTTCACCTCTTGCCATGTTTAACAACATTTAATATTGTTGAGTACCTAAACAAGAGCGAACTAAATAACTCGAATGTGGTGTTTCGTCAATATGCAACCCGTTGCATATTGAGCTCCACTTAACTTGTAGTTTTGTTTGTGCACTTTACCATGCCATGCCTCATTAAACCGGACATGCATCATACTTGATTGTGCATCGTGCCATGTTTATGCTTGTGCATTTATCATGTTGTTTGTTTCTTTCCGGTGTTGCTTCTCGGTTCTGGTAATGTTGCGATCGTGAGGATTCGTTCGCCTACGCTTGGTTCGTCTTCGTGGCTTCATCTTCTTCATGGACTCGTTCTTCTTCCTAGTGGGATTTTAGGCAAGATGACCGTCACCTTGGATCTCATTACTATCATTGCTATGCTAGTTGCTTCGTTCTATCGCTATGCTGCGTTACCTACCACTTGCTTCAAGCCTCCCAAATTGCCATGAACCTCTAACCTTTGACACCCTTCCTAGCAAACCGTTGTTTGGCTATGTTACCGCTTTGCTCAGCCCCTCTTATAGCGTTGTTAGTTGCAGGTGAAGCTAAAGATTGCTCCATGGTGGACAGGATTATGTTGGGATATCACAATATATCTTATTTAATTAATGCATCTATATACTTGGTAAAGGGTGGAAGGCTCGGCCTTATGCCTGGTGTTTTGTTCCACTCTTGCCGCCCTAGTTTCCGTCATATCGGTATTATGTTCCCGGATTTTGCGTCCCTAACGCGGTTGGGTGGTTTATGGGACCCCTTGACAGTTCGCTTTGAATAGAACTCCTCCAAAGAAGGCCCAACCTTGGTTTTACCATTTGCCTCACCACCACCTACACCCTTTCCTTGGGTCGGCCAACCCGAGGGTCATATTTATTTTAGCCCCCCCACAGGCGGTGCTTCTCTAAGTGCTGGTTCGAACCGAGCTACATGGGCCACCAAACTTGAGGCTTGGTTTTACTCGTAGCTAGTCTCATCCGGTGTTGCCACGAGAACGAGATATGTGCAGCTCCTATCGGGATTTGTCGGCACATCGGGCGGCTTTGCTGGTCTTGTTTTATTCTTGTCGAAATGTCTTGTAGGCGGATTCGAGACTGATCGGGTCTTCCGGGAGAAGGAATATCCTTCGTTGATCGCGAGAGCTTATCATGGGCTAAGTTGGGACACCCTGCAGGTATAAACTTTCGAGAGCCGTGCCAGCGGTTATGTGGCGATGGAATTTGTTAATATCCGGTTGTAGTAAACTTGAAGTAAACTCTTCTAAAATACACCAACCCGTGCGTAACCGTGAGTGTCTCTTTTGGGGTTGATCGAGAGGAGAACACGGTTTCGGGTTATGTCGGCGTAAGTAGGAGTTCAGGATCACTTCTTGATCATTACTAGTTGACGACCGTTCCTTTGTTTCTCTTCTCGCTCTCATTTGTGTATGTTAGCCACCATATATGCTTAGCCGCTGCTGCAACCTCACCACTTTACCCCTTCCTTTCCCATTAAGCTTTGCTAGTCTTGATACCCATGGTAATGGGATTGTTGAGTCCTCGTGGCTCACAGATTACTACACCAACATTGCAGGTACAGGTTTCGCGATGATCATGGCGTGAGAGCGATGTTTGCTTGTTTTGGAGTTCTTCTTATGCTTCTTCTTGATCGGGGATAGGTTCGTGTCGGCAGCCTGGCTAGCAGGTGGTGGATATTGTTTGAGTTTGTTTATGTTTCATCCGTAGTCGGATGTTGATCTTGTATGATGTATTGTTGTATTCATGTGACATTGTATGTCTTGGTTGTATCCCCACTATTATGTAATGTTGATGTAATGATATCCACCTTGCAAAAGCGTCTTCAAGATGCGCTTCTATCCTTGGTGGGACCTTCGAGTTCCTTTAGGATAGGGTCGCATCTTGGGCGTGACAACAATGGACAATGCTTACCATGCCATGGGATCACTTGATCCCTCTCGGTACATCTTCTACGCTTTGTGAGTTGATCAACTTGATTCACTCTTGACTTAGTCTTGATCAACCTTGAATATTTCCAACTCTCTTCATTTGGATGATGTCTTGAAGGTAAGCATGAATGATCACATAATCTTCTTATTCAAGACATGCTTTCAATAAGCTCAACTCTCACATGACCAATCTTTGGATAATTCCTTAATAGCACCTTGGTCAACACAAACTCTCCTTGAAACCAACACATGTACTCCAAGAAAAGCCTATGGACAAAACCTTCAAATATAACTCAAGGCAACCATTAGTCCATAGAGATTGTCATCAATTACCAAAACAAACATGGGGGCACCGCATGTTCTTTCAACTAATTTAAAAGAGGATGACAGAAGCAACGACGTACCAAATACACAACAACAGGTTTCCGAGCAGAAGAAACAGCCTGTTCTTCTTCAAGAAGAAACAGGCTCAACAAGCAATCGGCAAGGCACCTCCAGCACCATCTCTCTAGACTTCCTAAAACCAAAAACAATGGAAAAGCAGGAAGACGTTGACGAATTTCTTTCAAGCCTTAACCTACTACAACTAGAGGTGTACAACGACCATATAAAGATGGGATCTAACTTCGATTTAATCAAAACATGGCTCAACGAGCATGAAAGCTATGAATTCAACAAAAATCCCAAGCCGTATCTGACATGCAGCAAGAGTCAGGAGAACATTCAATGCCTCAATCATCTGAGAACAGTTCAGACAAGAAAATCTCGGTCAAGAAAAGGTCGGTAAAGCCTTCAAGAAGGCTCCTTGAAGAAATCAAGATTCCTACATTTGTCCCAGGAGATTTCAAATTCATGAACAAAGCCAAAGCACTCCATGAATACCTATTCAGCAAAGAAGGACAGGACGAATGCGGAGAGTAAGTACTTTCTCTTGCATAAACAAAAAAACAAACAAATGTTGCCCCTTTTTAAAACAACCTAACTAATGTATAAACTTTTTCTGCTTGTAGTCTAAACGTATATATTAGCTCGAAGCGACACGATTGGATTACAGGAAAACAAATAATGGCACAGCTAATGAAAGGATATGATGGACAGATGGAGGGCTCCATCGCAAACGCATTGTTCGGCGAATGGACATCGCGGCAACAATACAACACAAGCGATAAATCCATACTTCTCGTAGAATTTGCAAACGTATGAAGTCCATTTTGACAAAAACACTTGCATCATTTCAGTGAATACAAAGATTGAACTAAAAAGTAGAAAACTTTTTGGTCGCAGGTCATGCTCGGTGTTAAAACTGGAGAGGAAAGAGGACTAGCAGAATTCAATGAGGAAGAAGCATTGAAAGAGTTTGCACCCCTTGTAACAGGCAAGGAAATTTTAAAGAAAAAGCTGGTAAGTTAATAGAAATATAGAAACATAACTCATTCTTCCTATAGATTGCACATTCACATGTCATTTAATTCTCCTGACAAGAATTAACTTTAACTCACTCTGTCTCCAAACACTGCAGATTATGATACCTCACAACACAGATAAACACTACACATCATGCGTGCTCAACAAGTACACGAACTCCATCGACATACTTGACTCACTGAATTACAGACACGGAGATGGAAAAAAACATGGAAAACACACCATAAGGACCACCAAGAACTGGTATGTAAATTCAACCTTGTTTTCCAATTAGTTTTCCAATTCCTGCATTCCCTTTATTAATGGCAAAACCCAACAATAACACAGATTAAAAGGATGCACGCACTCATGAAGAAGCATTACGGCGAAGAGGAGCTACAAGCCAACAGCGAACCAAACTGGTCGAGGATAGCACAAACACCTAACAGAGTTTGCGTGCCAAAACAGCAGGGTACCCAATGCGGACACTTCATGGCTCAATTTGCAAAATACTGGAATGGCATTGAACTCATAAAAGATGATGAGGATTTCGATGTAAGTGAATAGTACAAGAGCAACAATTTTAATTTTTACAAACAGCACTACTTGAATACTTCAATATCCGATAACCTCCATGCAGCAAAGCAGCGTAGATGCCGAGTGGAAACCAGAGTTCCTTTTTACAGCCATATTTGGTGAAACAAACCAAGTAAAGTGGGAGCAACTACCTGGAAGAATCAAAGAATTCAAACCAGAAACTTCAAAGTTCTTCTCCACCAAAAAAGGTAAGAAAATCATTTCTACTTATCCTCTTTTTTTGTAATAACCTACACATCACACGGTGTTCACCAACATCTTTCGTATCACGAGAGCTTACATATTACATATCTGCTTTTGTTGATCAAACAGATGAAACAAAAGGAAAAAAGACAAAGCACCAGTCCATATCCAAAACATTCTCATTGCTTCCAACACACAGAGGAGGCGTCAGACCTCTTCCATCTAGTCATGGCGACAAATGGCGGAGAAATACAAAAGGTGAGTTGTTTTCTATTGCACCTCAAAATAGTTAGACACAGGCCAAAAATAATGTAAGAATCTGTTTCTCACTAACCGTCACCTCCAAAATTATTTTATCTCCTGTCGCAGCAAAACTATATTTAGGCGCATCCGCAGACGGTGAAAGCACACAACTTCTGGAGCCCAGCTGAAGGCGATTTGGTCCAAGACCAGCATGCAGACGAACAAACGGCATCATATGGAAAAGAGGATCCTCGATGACATAGCAGAAATCTGGGAAAGCAGACAAGAATCAAAACAGAGTGACAGAGTAATATTAGGCCCAAACTTTGCAGAGGCAAACTTTTAAAAAGCAAAATCTTGTGAACATTGCAACAACTACTCTTTTTATATTCTTACACGGCTCTTTTTTCTAACAGTTTTTTTCATCATAAATATTGTTTGCAGCATATATTGGATTTGGAGAAACACACAACTACTATTAAAAAATTAAAAAATGAATTGCAAAAAACAAAGAATCAGCTCGTTCCCATGTATCTCAAGGAAAATCAACGGAAAAAGCTCTCAACAACAAACATGGTAACAACCTATTCTACCACGACAAAATCAGAAAATATGTGTTCTATTAAATTACTTTATATTAAACTGTCATCTAAGCAACAAGTATTTTGTATGCAGATATTCATTCCAATGGAGAAGCATGACCGCTATGTACTATATGTGCTGGACAAATACAAACACAAAGTTCACATTATTGATCCTCGAGAAACAACTCACGAGGAATTTGAAAAAGAAAAGATACACATCAACAAATTGACACCACAAGAAGCAAGCCGAGTACTTCAGGAAAATGAAGATGCCAAAGAAAAAAGAGAAAGACAGTTTCAGGAATATCATGTTCATAAGTCGGCAATCGTAAGCATTTCTACATAACAATTTTTTTTCAGTTTTACAAGTTGCAATATTAAAACAATTAATTACAAAATACAATATTCCCAGGTACCTAGGTTTAAAGAAGTCTTCAACATCATACTAGGACAAACAATGAATGCCAAGGGTACAAGATGGCAGACTCATACCATGCAAGATGTTCCAGTAGTAGAAAAGGGAGAATCAACATTTGCTGTTTTAAAGCTTGCATTCCTCTACAATGGTGAAAAGTTTGTCGAAGACCTGGAAGATTTGACAGTAAGTTCATATATATTTACTTATAAACAACTTATATGCACAAACTCTAATAATATACTTCTCTTCTTGGCAAAATTTCACGGGATGAGGTCAAGACTGGAGGCGAGGCAATGTACATTCTCTTAAATAGCGAGATGAATCAAGTCAAAGCTAGTGAAATGGGTGAAGATATTAGCAAGATCTTAAGCAAAAATGAAGACTAAAACTTTTGATTTAGCCCGTGAAGCTAATTCTATCTAGACGTGACAAAACAGTTTGTCAATAACTCACATTTATATGTAATGTAGTTAGAAATTGCGTGTTCATGTTGAAAAAAGAACTATTTCGACAACAGTGCGTCTTACATCATAAGAGAGCGCCAGTAAACTATAAACAATAATGCCTCTTCTTATTTGTACAACAGCAGTGACTCCAAAAACGAACCCTTGCGCGTGACTCTGGAAAGCACCGTCCCGTGCCTCCAGAGGCGACATGGCCTCGTGCCACCAAACTCTGGGTCACCATGCCTCCGGGCAATATCCATACACACACATAACCTTACGCGTGACTCTGAAAAGCACCGTCCCGTGCCTCCAGAGGCGACATGGCCTCGTGCCACCAAACCCTGGGTCACCATGCCTCCGGGCAATATCCATACACACACATACCCTTACGCGTGACTCTAGAAAGCACCGTCTCGTGCCTCCACCAAACCCTGGGTCACCATGCCTCCGGGCAATATCCACACACACACATACCCTTACGCGTGACTCTGGAAAGCACCGTCCCGTGCCTCTAGAGGCGACATGGCCTTGTGCCACCAAACCCTGGGTCACCATGCCTCTGGGAAATATCCACACACACACACACATACCCTTACGCGTGACTCTGGAAAGCACCGTCCCGTGCCTCCAGAGGTGACAGGGCCTTGTGCCACCAAACCCTGGGTCACCATGCCTCCGGGCAATATCCACACACACACACATATCAAGAGCGCAGACCTCCTACGCACACGTGACTTCACATGCTTCAAACCCGTGCCTCCGGAGGCAACATACCAATGCCTTCGTAGTATGCACACATATGCATGCATGCACAAACCTATACATCGTCAACAAAGCATAGCTCTTAAATAGACGCGACTACACATTCTTCAAACCTGTGCGTTCCGAAACAAAGCAGCTTGCCTTTTGCACGACCTGCTAGGAGGTTCCCTCGCACCGGAGGCACCGTGTCACACCACGACGGACAACGCGCCGCACGAAACTGTTGGGGAACGTAGTAATTTCAAAAAATTTCCTACGATCACGCAAGACCATGGTGATGGCATAGCAACGAGAGGGGAGAGTGTCCGTCCACGTACCCTCGTAGACCGAAAGCGGAAGCGTTATAACAACGCGGTTGATGTAGTCGACGTCTTCACGATCCGACCGATCCAAGCACCGAGCGTCACGGCACCTCCGAGTTACGCACACGTTCAGCTCGATGGCGATCCTCGGACTCGATCCAGCAAAGTGTCGAGGATGAGTTCCGTCAAGACGACAGCGTGGTGGACGATGTTGATGCTCCACCGGCGCAGGGCTTCGCCTAAGCTCCATGACGATATGACTTCTCCGGTGCGAGGCTTCGCCTAAGCTCATGACGATATGACCGATGTGGAATATGGTGGAAGGGGCACCGCACACGGCTAAGGAAAGATCCGTAGATCAACTTGTGTATCATGGGTGCCCCTGCCCCAGATATAAAGGAGCCAAGGGGGGTGCGGCCAGCCTTGGGAGGCGCGCCTTGGAGGAGTCCTACTCCCACCGGGAGTAGGACTCCCCCTGTCCTAGTTGGAGTAGGATTGGGGAGGGGGAAAGAGGGAAGGGGCGCCGCCCCCCCTCTCCTTGTCCTATTCGGACCAGAGGGGGGAGGGGGGCGCGCAGCCCACCTTGGCCGGCCCTTCCTCTTTTCTCCTATGGCCCATAAGGCCCATATACCCCCCGGGGGGTTCCGGTAACCCCGGTGTTCAATAACTTCTGTTTTCACTCGGAACTCTTCCAAGTCCAAACATAGGCTTCCAATATATCAATCTTTATGTCTCGACCATTTGAGACTCCTCGTCATGTCCGTGATCATATCCGGGACTCGAACAAACTTCGGTGCATCAATACTTATAAACTCATAATGAGCGCCATCGAAGCGTTAGCGTGCGGACCCTACGGGTTCGAGAACTATGTAGACATGACCTAGAACCATTCTCGGTCAATAACCAATAGCGGAACCTGGATGCCCATATTGGTTCCTACATATTCTCTGAAGATCTTTATCGGTCAAACCGCATAACGACATCGTTGTTCCTTTGTCATCGGTATGTTACTTACCCGAGATTCGATCGTCGGTATCCAATACCTAGTTCAATCTCGTTACGGTAAGTCTCTTTACTCGTTCCGTAATACATCATCTCACAACTAACTCATTAGTTGTAATGCTTGCAAGGCTTAAGTGATGTGTATTACCGAGAAGGCCTAGAGATACCTCTCCGACAATCGGAGTGACAAAACCTAATCTCGAAATCGCCAACCCAACAAGTACCTTTGGAGACACCTGTAGTACTCCTTTATAATCACCCGATTCGTTGTGACGTTTGGTAGTACCAAAGTGTTCCTCCGTAAACGGAGTTGCATAATCTCATAGTTACAGGAACATGTATGGGTCATGAAGAAAGCATTAACATACTAAGCGATCAAGTGTTAAGCTAACGGAATGGGTCATGTCAATCAGATCATTCAACTAATGATGTGACCTTGTTAATCAAATAACAACTCCTTGTTCATGGTTAGGAAACATAACCATCTTTGATTAACAAGCTAGTCAAGTAGAGGCATACTAGTGACATCTGTTTGTCTATATATTCACACATGTATTATGTTTCCGGTTAATACAATTCTAGCATGAATAATAAACATTTATCATGATATAAGGAAATAAATAATAACTTTATTATTGCCTCTAGGGCATATTTCCTTCATCTCCCACTTGCACTAGAGTCAATAATCTAGATTACAAAGTAATGATCCTCACACCCATGGAGTCTTGGTGCTGATCATGTTTTGCTCGTGGAAGAGGCTTAGTCAACGGTCGCAACATTCAGATCCGTATGTATTTTGCAAATCTCTATGTCTCCCACTTGGACTTGGTCCCGAATGGAATTTAAGCGTCTCTTGATGTGCTTGGTCCTCTTGTGAAATCTGGATTCCTTTGCCAAGGCAATTGCACGATATTGTCACGAAGATCTTCATCGGTCCCGATGCACTAGGTATGACACCTAGATCGGAAATGAACTCTTTCATCCAGACTCCTTCATTCGCTGCTTCCAAGCAGCTATGTACTCCGCTTCACATGTAGATCCCGCCACGACGCTTTGTTTAGAACTGCACCAACCGACAGCTCCACCGTTTAATAAAAACACGTATCCGGTTTGCGATTTAGAATCGTCCGGATCGGTGTCAAAGCTTACATCGGCGTAACCATTTACGACTAGCTCTTTGTCACCTCCATATCGAGAAACATATCCTTAGTCCTTTTCGTATTTCGGGATGTTCTTGACCGCTGTCCGATGATCCACTCTGGATTACTTTGGTACCTTCCTGCCAAGCTTACAGCTAAGCATACGTCAGTCTGGTACACAGCATTGCATACATGATAGAGCCTATGGCTGAAGCATAGGAACATCTTTCATTTCTCTCTATCTTCTCATTGTGGTCGGGCATTGAGTCGACTCAATCTTACACCTTGTAACACAGGTAAAAACCTTTCTTTGCCTGATCCATTTTGAACTTTTTCAAAACTTTATCAAGGTATGTGCTTTGTGAAAGTCCAATCAAGCGTCTTGATCTATCTCTATAGATCTTGATGCCCAATATGTAAGCAGCTTCACCGAGGTCTTTCATTGAAAACTTTTATTCAAGTATCCTTTTATGCAATCCAGAAATTCTATATCATTTCCAATCAATAATATGTCGTCCACATATAATATTAGAAATGCTACTGAGCTCCCACTCACTTTCTTGTAAATACAAAGCTTCTCCAAAAGTGCAGTACAAACCCATATGCTTTGATCACACTATCAAAGCGTTTATTCCAACTCCGAGAGGCTTGCACGGACCATAAATTGATCGTTGGAGCTTGCACACTTTGTTAGCACCCTTTGGATCGACAAAACCTTCTGGTTGCATCATATACAACTCTTCTTCTAGAAATCCATTCAAGAATGCAGTTTTACATCCATTTGCCAAATTTCATAATCATAAAATGCGCAATTGCTAACATGATTCGACAGACTTAAGCATCGCACGGGTGAGAAAGTCTCATCGTAGTCAACCCCTTGAACTTGTCGAAAACCTTTTGCAACAAGTCGAGCTTTGTAGACAGTTACATTACCATCGGCGTCAGTCTTCTTCTTAAAGATCCATTTATTTTCAATTGCTTGCCGATCATCGGGCAAGTCAACCAAAGTCCATACTTTGTTCTCATACATGGATCCCATCTCAGATTTCATGGCTTCCAGCCATTTTGCGGAATCTGGGCTCACCATCGCTTCTTCATAGTTCGTAGGTTCGCCATGGTCAAGTAACATGACTTCGAATAAGATTACCGTACCACTCACTCGTGCGTATTTTACTCTGGTTGACCTCACGAGGTTCAAGAGCAACTTGATCTCAAGCTTCATGATCATTATCATTAGTTTCCTCACTAATTGGTGTAGTTGTCACAGAACCATTTCTTGTGATGAACTACTTTCCAATAAGGAGCAGATCTGATTATCTCATCAAGTTCTACTTTCCTCCCACTCACTTCTTTCGAGAGAAACTCCTTCTCTAGAAAGGACCCGAATTTAGCAACGAAAATCTTGCCTTCAGATCTGTGATAGAAGGTGTACCCAACAGTCTCCTTTGGGTATCCTATGAAGACACATTTTTCCGATTTGGGTTCGAGCTTATCTGGTTGAAGTTTCTTTACATAAGCATCGCAGCCCCAAACTTTAAGAAACGACAACTTTGGTTTCTTGCCAAACCACAGTTCATAAGGCGTCGTCTCAACGGATTTTGACGGTGTCCTATTCAACGTGAATGCGGCCGTCTCTAAAGCATAACCCCAAAGCGATAGCGGTAAATCGGAAATAGACATCATAGATCGCACCATATCTAGTAAAGTACGATTCGACGTTCGGACACACCATTTCTCGTGGTGTTCCGGGTGGCGTGAGTTCTTGAAACTATTCCACATTGTTTCAAATGTAAACCAAACTCGTAACTCAAATATTCTCCTCCACGATCAGATCGTAGAAACTTTATTTTCTTGTTACGATGATTTTCCACTTCACTCTGAAATTCTTTGAACTTTTCAAATGTTTCAGATTTGTGTTTCATTAAGTAGATATACCCATATCTGCTCAAATCATCTGTGAAGGTGAGAAAATAACGATACCGCCGTGCCTCAACATTCATTGGACCACAAACATCGGTATGTATGATTTCCAACAAATCAGTTGCTCGCTCCATAGTTCCGAGAACGGCGTTTTGGTCATCTTGCCCATGAGGCACGGTTCGCAAGTACCAAGTGATTCATAATCAAGTGATTCCGAAGCCCATCGGTATGGAGTTTCTTCATGCGTTTTACACCGATATGACCTAAACGGCGAGTGCCACAAATAAGTTGCACTATCATTATCAACTCTGCATCTTTTGGCTTCAACATTATGAATATGTGTATCACTCTGTCGAGATTCAACAAGAATAGACCATTCTTCAAGGGTGCATGACCATAAAAGATATTACTCATATAAATAGAACAACCATTATTCTCTGATTTAAATGAATAACCGTCTCGCATTAAACAAGATCCAGATATAATGTTCATGCTCAACGCGGCACCAAATAACAATTATTTAGGTCTAAAACTAATCCGAAGGTAGATGTAGAGGTAGCGTGCCGACCGCGATCACATTGACTTTGGAACCATTTCCCACGCGATCGTCACCTCGTCCTTTGCCGTGCTCGTCTATTCCGTAGTCCCTGCTTTGAGTTGCAAATATTAGCAATGGAACCAGTATCAAATACCAGTGCTACTACGAGCTCTAGTAAGGTACACATCAATAACATGTATATCACATATACCTTTGTTCACCTTGCCATCCTTTTATCCGCCAAATACTTGGGGCAGTTCCGCTTCCGATGTCGGTCCGCTTGCAGTAAAATACTCGATTTCAGGCTTAGGTCCGGACTTGGGTTTCTTCTCTTGATCAGCAACTTTCTTGCTGTTCTTTTGAAGTTTCCTTCTTCTTCCCTTTGCCCTTTTCTTGAAACTAGTGGTCTTGTTGACCATCAACACTTGATGCTCTTTCTTGATTTCTACCTCCATGCTTTTAGCATCGCGAAGAGCTCAGAATTGTCTTAGTCATCCCTTGCATATTATAGTTCATCACGAAGCTCTTGTAGCTTGGTGGCGTGATTGGAGAATTCATCAATGACACTATCATCCGGAAGATTAACTCCCAGCTGAATTAAGTGATTGTTATACCCGGACATTTTGAGTATGTGCTCACCGATGAACTATTCTCCTCCATCTTGCAGCTATAGAACTTATTGGAGACTTCATATCTCTCAATCCGGGCATTTGCTTGAAATATTAACTTCAACTCTGGAACATCTCATATGCTCCATGACGTTCAAAACGTCGTTGAAGACCGGTCCTAAGCCGTAAAGCATGGCACACTTGAACTATAGAGTAGTCATCAGCTCCGCTTTGCGGACGTTCATAACTTCTCGCTCAGATCCGCAGCAGCCTGTCACCCAGCGGTGCTTCCGGGGCGTAATTTTTACGTGCAGCAATGAGGATAATCCTCAAATTACGGACCCAGTCCGTGTAATTGCTACCATCATCTTTCAACTTTGCTTTCTCAAGGAACGCATTAAAATTCAACGGAACAACAAAGACGAGCCATCTATCTACATTAAACATAGACAAGCAAAATACTATCGGTACTAAGTTCATGATAAATTTAAGTTCAATTAATCATATTAAAAACTCCCACTTAGACAGACATCTCTCTAGTCATCTAAGTGATCACGTGATCCAAATCAACTAAACCATGTCCGATCATCACGTGAGGCGGAGTAGTTTCAATGGTGAACATTACTATGTTGATCATATCTACTATATGATTCACGTTCGACCTTTCGGTCTCCGTGTTCCGAGGCCATATCTGTTATATGCTAGGCTCGTCAAGTTTAACTGAGTATTCGCGTGTGCAACTGTTTTGCACCGTTGTAGATGGACGTAGAACTTATCACACCCGATCATCACGTGGTGTCTGGGTACTACGAACTTTGGCAAAGGTGCATACTCAGGGAGAACACTTCTTGATAATTTTTAGTGAGAGATCATCTTATAATGCTACCGTCAAACAAAGCAAGATAAGATGCATAAAGGATAAACATCACATGCAATCAATATAAGTGATATGATATGGTCATCATCATCTTGTGCTTGTGATCTCCATCGCCGAAGCACCGTCATGATCACCATCGTCACCGGCGCGACACCTTGATCTCCATCGTAGCATCGTTGTCGTCTCGCCAACTATTGCTTCTCGACTATCGCTACTCCTTAGTGATAAAGTAAAGCAATTACATGGCGTTGCATTTCATACAAGAAAGCGACAACCATATGGCTCTGCCGATTGCCGATAACTTCGGTTACAAAACATGATCATCTCATACAATAAAGTATAGCATCACGTCTTGACCATATCACATCACAACATGCCCTGCAAAAACAAGTTAGGCGTCTTCTACTTTGTTGTTGCAAGTTTTACGTGGCTGCTACGGGCTGAGCAAGAACCGTTCTTACCTACGCATCAAAACCACAACGATACTTCGTCAAATAGACTCCGTTTAACCTTCTCAACGACCGGGCGTAGCCTTTTCAGTTCAACTAAAGTGAGAGAGCAGAGACACCGCCGGTCACCTTTAAGCAACGAGTGCTCGGAGCGGTGAAACCAGTCTCGCGTAAGCGTCGCGTAATGTCGGTCCGGGCCGCTTCATCTCACAATACCGCTGAACCAAAGTATGACATGCTGGTAGGTAGTATGACTTGTATCGCCCACAACTCACTTGTGTTCTACTCGTGCATATGACATCAACGCAAAAACCAGGCTCGGATGCCTTTGTTGGGGAACGTAGTAATTTCAAAAATTTCCTACGATCACGCAAGACCATGGTGATGGCATAGCAACGAGAGGAGAGTGTCCGTCCACGTACCCTCGAGACCGAAAGCGGAAGCGTTATAACAACGCGGTTGATGTAGTCGACGTCTTCACGATCCGACCGATCCAAGCACCGAGCGACGGCACCTCCGAGTTACGCACACGTTCAGCTCGATGGCGATCCCGGACTCCAATCCAGCAAAGTGTCGGGATGAGTTCCGTCAAGACGACGGGCGTGGTGGCGATGTTGATGCTCCACCGACGCAGGGCTTCGCCTAAGCTCGCGACGATATGACTTCTCCGCGCAGGCTTCGCCTAAGCTCATGACGATATGGTGATGTGGAATATGGTGGAAGGGGCACCGACACGGCTAAGGAAAGATCCGTAGATCAACTTGTGTATCATGGGTGCCCCTGCCTCGTATATAAAGGAGCCAAGGGGGTGCGGCCAGCCTTGGGAGGCGCGCCTTGGAGGAGTCCTACTCCCACCGGGAGTAGGACTCCCCCTGTCCTAGTTGGAGTAGGATTGGGGAGGGGGAAAGAGGGAAGGGGCGCCGCCCCCCCTCTCCTTGTCCTATTCGGACCAGAGGGGGGAGGGGGGCGCGCAGCCCACCTTGGCCGGCCCTTCCTCTTTTCTCCTATGGCCCATAAGGCCCATATACCCCCCCGGGGGGTTCCGGTAACCCCCCGGTGTTCCGGTAACTTCCTGTTTTCACTCGGAACTCTTCCGAAGTCCAAACATAGGCTTCCAATATATCAATCTTTATGTCTCGACCATTTCGAGACTCCTCGTCATGTCCGTGATCATATCCGGACTCGAACAAACTTCGTGCATCAATACTTATAAACTCATAATGAAGCTGTCATCGAAGCGTTAGCGTGCGGACCCTACGGGTTCGAGAACTATGTAGACATGACCTAGAACCATTCTCGGTCAATAACCAATAGCGGAACCTGGATGCCCATATTGGTTCCTACATATTCTACGAAGATCTTTATCGGTCAAACCGCATAACGACATCGTTGTTCCCTTTGTCATCGGTATGTTACTTACCCGAGATTCGATCGTCGGTATCCAATACCTAGTTCAATCTCGTTACGGTAAGTCTCTTTACTCGTTCCGTAATACATCATCTCACAACTAACTCATTAGTTGTAATGCTTGCAAGGCTTAAGTGATGTGTATTACCGAGAAGGCCTAGAGATACCTCTCCGACAATCGGAGTGACAAAACCTAATCTCGAAATCGCCAACCCAACAAGTACCTTTGGAGACACCTGTAGTACTCCTTTATAATCACCCGATTACGTTGTGACGTTTGGTAGTACCAAAGTGTTCCTCCGTAAGCGGAGTTGCATAATCTCATAGTTACAGGAACATGTATGGGTCATGAAGAAAGCATTAACATACTAAGCGATCAAGTGTTAAGCTAATGGAATGGGTCATGTCAATCAGATCATTCAACTAATGATGTGACCTTGTTAATCAAATAACAACTCCTTGTTCATGGTTAGGAAACATAACCATCTTTGATTAACAAGCTAGTCAAGTAGAGGCATACTAGTGACATACTGTTTGTCTATATATTCACACATGTATTATGTTTCCGGTTAATACAATTCTAGCATGAATAATAAACATTTATCATGATATAAGGAAATAAATAATAACTTTATTATTGCCTCTAGGGCATATTTCCTTCAGAAACAGCACGCTGCACAACTAACACACACTTCGACCTATGCCCCCCCTTCAAGAAGTTTATGAAAATTAAACGAGCCGAAGGCGAGCAGGAGGTTCACTCGCGCCGGAGGCACCGTGTCACACCGCGATGGACAACGCGCTGCACGAACCAGCACGCTGCACGACCAAACACACACTTCAACCTATGCCCCCCTTCAAGATGTTTATGAAAATTAAACGAGCCGAAGGCGAGCAGGAGGTTCACTCACGCGCGGGCCAGGTCATCCACCATGACGGACAACGCGCCAGACGAACCAGCACGTTGTACGACCAAACACACACCGACCAACACACACTTCGACCTATGCCCCCCTTCAAGATGTTTATGAAAATTAAATGAGAGGCGGCGGCAGGAGGTTCACTCACGCCGGAGGCGCCGTGTCACACCGTGACGGACAACGCGCCGCACGAACCAGCACGCTGCACGACCAAACACACACTTCAACCAACACACACTTCGACCTATGCCCCCCCTTCAAGATGTTTATGAAAATTAAACGAGCCGAAGCGAGCAGGAGGTTCGCCTCGCGCCGGAGGCGCCGTGTCACACCGCGACGGACAACGCGCCGCCGCGAATCAACACGCTGCACGACCAAACACACACTTCGACCAACACACACTTCGACCTATGCCCCCTTCAAGATGTTTATGAAAATTAAGCAGGCGAATGCGGCGGGAGGTTCACTCAGACCGAGGCGCCGTGTCACACCGCGACAAACAACGCTACCGCACGAACCAGCACATTTTCTTCAATTTAGTAAAGTTTTTCTTCCTAGTGTACACCGTGCCTCTCCTAGTGTTCACTGTGCCTATAAAGAAGTCACACGATTGAACAATTTGAACACCTGCCGTTTTACATTAAAAGTTGATTTTTTGTTACTTGAAAGGTCACATTTGATATTGTTGGTAGTCCCCGCCCGTAACTATCCCATAAATCTCCATATCCCGGAAATATAATGGGAACAAAAAGGGAAACGATAAAGGGAAACAAGGAACCAAGCGCGCGAACTAGTATTTTTTTGTGTTTCGCGCGGAAAGGGAAAACGAAAAAATGTGGTAGTATGAGGGTTAAAATGCAAAACGCACAAAACCACAAACCGGAAAGAGAAAACCGGAAACCAACTGCGCCACCTGGTTTTCTCTGGCGGGAGCGCTCCACGCGCGACACTTGTCACGCGCGAGGCGCTCCCGAACCGCTCGTTACGAACGCTCCAATAACTATTTGCTCTCGTCGTTTGCGTCGTGCGAGCCAGCCAGGTTACGTGCGCGTGTGGATCGCCAGATGGGCCAGCCCAGGCAGTCTTATTGAAATTGAACCTTAGGCCTCCCTCCCTTTGTTTTAATTGAATTGAACTTTCCTCACAAAAAAAAATTGAATTGAACCTTAGGCCTCGTTGAATTAAACCATATGGCGATGAGTTTGAAAGTGTGTGTATTATTGAAATTATTAATTCTTTTTTTGCGGGTGATTGAAATTATTAATTCATAAATTAGAAATGTATTTCCCAATTTCTCTTCTCCTAAAAACTAATAGGAGACGCGAGATCGGCGATCCGTTAACTATAGCCGACCCACAATGTAGTATATAAGTCCTTGGCTATCATTTCTGAGCAGTCGCATGTTGCTGATCCACGTAGAAATCATCTTTTATAGAGGACAATTATCACTGAAAAAAATAAAGGAAATGAAAGACAACTTAAAGTTTGCTACTCCCTCCATTCCAAATACTTACCATGACAAGTACTCTAAAACCGAGGGAGTATTATCCAGACTATTAGTTAGCTTTATAGGACTCGCATCCAAGACATTTAGGACATCTTTACAAAAATTGCCATGTGTCCTTGTACTTCAACCAGGTCTTGTTTTGGTCTTGAAATTTTGTAATCATACAAGCTACATTTGAACCTCAAATTTGGAAAATAAATTGGTAGTCCAAACCAGTCAGTGTGCTTTCACCATTAATGCATTGTTTGGTTTCACATAGTTGCAACAAACTTAATAAAAAAGGAGTAGAGTATCAAACTATACTCCCTCCATTCCTTTATACTCCCTCCGTTCAGATTTACTTGTCGTGGTTTTAGTTCAAATTTGAACTAAAACCACGACAAGTAAATCGGAACGGAGGGAGTATAATGTGTATCTCCATTCCTTTATATAATGTACATTTGTTTTTAGATAAAACTCCGCAATATAAAGTGCATTTCTTCCAATTCCTCGTAATTCCCCTCTTAGCCCTTCATATAAAAGGAAAGTATCTCTCTCCCTATTGTGTGTATCTCTCCTTTTAGGAAAAGAACGAAAGTATCTCTCCTGATTTCCCGTATCTCTTCCTTTCCTTCCTAATTGATTTACTTGCCACTAATCAATGAATTAGACAAGGGTATTTTCATCCTCAATTCTTTAAAATTTCATGCATTGGTCACAGTGGCTGAAAATATACACCTCACATAAAGGAACGGAGGGAGTATTAGCTAAAGTAATGGAGAACACCATTTTCTTAACAAGTTCAAAATTATACAAAAATATATATAAGAAAATATATTTGTATTGTCTAAAACAATAAGAGTAATCATAGTTCATAAGTTCTTCATAAGTTACTAAAAGGAGGTAAATACACCCGAAGTCATAGAACTTGCACGCGATGGTCAGCTTGGTGCACAAACTTGTAAAATACGTGTTTCTGGTCATCAAACTTGCACGAGCGTTCATATACGGTCACATTTCATGTACACGGATGTATCCATGGACTATGTGGCATTCCAGTGTGGCGAGGGCCCACTGTCATCCGCTGTAGCATATAGATCTGCAGAGAAGCCTTTGGCTTTTTTTATTTTCGTATTAAGCCCCTAAAAATAAAATGAAAAAACAAGTAATGTGGGGTTTTGAAGCTGCAACGTGCCCTAGTAGTCTCACGTGGACAACCACCAGACTACTGATCATTCATGTCTATATAGCACATCTAATTTATGTATCATATAAACAATGACTGAAAATAAATTTTACAAGAAATGTAACACGGAAAAAATGAGCACCATGGCTCGACCATGTGACCTTGTGGTCAAGGTTAACTAACATTACCACCGACAACACAACACGTCCAGATGTAAGAAAACAATTTATATTCTTGTGTTTGTGACATTCAAAAAATATTTATGTGTTACAGAAAAAGGTACGCGGCTTTTAAAAAGTTTCAAAAACTTGTATTTGGACAAATGTTAATCAACACAACACGTTAAGATTAACATTTTTTCAAATACAAGTTTTGAAACTTATGTATTGAAACATATACTCCATATGATACACATATGTTTTGATGTTTTAAATACTCCAGTATACATCTATGTTTTGATACACATATATTTTAAATACTCCAGTATACATCTATGTTTGGAGTATTTAAATAAATATATGCTTAATACTTTTAAACATATGATTAACATTTTTTCAAATACAAGTTTTGAAACTTTTTCAACTATGTTTTTAACATTTTGGATGGTATGAAACATTTTAAAGCTACACAAACAGTTAAAAAAATGTCATGACCAGTTTTTTGGAATGCATGAACATTTTTAAAATGCAACGTATCATTCTTAATTACACAAATGTGGTTTACAATGTTTAAACAAAAAATTTTAATGTCACACACCTTTTTTGTAACACATAAACATTTATTAAATATCACAAACACAAGAATATAATTTTTTTTCTTACATAGAACAAGAAGGAATAACAACATGAAAAATATCTATCCCATTTGGATATGTTGTGTTGTCGAAGTCCGGTGGTAATCTTAGTTAACGTTGACCACGAGGTAACATAGTCGAGCCACGGTGCTCCCTTTTTTGGGGTTACATTTCTTGTAAAATTGATTTTTCGGCCGTGTTTATATGATATAAAAATTATTTGTGCTACCTAGACATGAATGGTCATTGGTTTGGTGGTTGTTAACCCGAGCCTAGTAGGGGCACGTCCCTAATTTGTAACCGAACCATCCCTTGTTTTTCCATTTTATTTTAGGGGCTTTATATGTAAATAAAAAATCATTTTTAGGGGTTAATAAGTTAAAAAAAATAGGTGCATAATACGTAAATAAAGAAAAAGCCTACAGATCTACCATGCGTCGCGGGCTTACAGTGGGCCCTGGCCATGCTGGCATGCCACATAGGCCACGGATACGTCTGCATACATGGAATGTGACCGTATATGAACGTTTGTGCAAGTTTGATGACTAGAAACACATATTTTACAACTTTATGCACTAAACTGACCGTCACGTGCAAGTTCTATGACTCCCTGTGTATTTATCTCTACCAAAAGATATGGAAATCGTAAGTCTTAGAAAAAAGGTGCAAGTCATAAGTATTTTCAAAATACCAACTTAATAAAACCTATCAAATAATACATATGTCCTCTTACCATGAGTGTTGAATAAATTATATTTAAATTTGCATTTTTCATGATTATAAAAAAATTATTATTAGATATTTTTTATTTTTCTCATTTTATTTTTATTTTCGTGAATACCTTTCATTGTCGATTGGCTCAACTCTAGTGCAAATTTGTACTAAAATTAGTCAAAGTTGAGACACTTATTTTGGAGCGGAGGGAGTAGTTAATATGTTTTTGATAAATTACCAAAAGATATGGAAATGAGAAGTCATAGAAAAATGCATAAGACATAAGTATTTTCAAAAGACCAACCATTAATAAAACATACGAATGAACCTTATTTCCTCTTTTCACTAGTTTTCATAAATTTTCTTTTTTTAATACATGTAGGGCATTGTCCAATAATTTATAGAAACTATAAAACCCCGAACGTTCGGATTTTGAGCAAATCGAATGTTTTTTATGAAAAAATTAGTTGACGCGAGCGATGGCAATTTTTGTTTATGAGCAGGCAATTCCCTGTAAGAGAAATGAACTCAGTGCGATTTGTTAGGGTAATTGAGTGTGAATTTGCCATACTTGCCAATTGAACTTTCCATGGCAGCAAACATTAAATCCACAAAAAATGCTCGTTTGCCATGGTCAAATCCTAAATGTTCAAAACTTATCAGCGTCTATAATTTATATGTGAACCAATGTTCCATTATTATTAGATATTTTTATTTTCCTCATTTTGTTTTAGAGAATGTCCTTCATTGTTGATTTGGGTTAGAGCATCTCCAACAGCCGCGCTACGCGCCGTGTGCTAAAAACTAGTTTGCATGCGCCGTTAAATGTCAGTTTCTTGTGCGCCGTCGCCGCTGGCTCCAACAACCGTGCTAAAATGCAGTCTGCTGCGCCGCTCAACAATAGCATAAAAAATGCAGCAGCGACTTCGCCGGGGCATTGCATATATGGCATTTTGGACACAAAATGGATTTGAAAACATTCAAAATGCAATGAACATGACATATAAAATTTCACACAAACAAGTTGATGAATAAAATTTCATGCCCACAAGTTCATCCAACCAAGTTCAAAATGCAAACCAAGTTCAAGACACAAACGAAAGACACATCAATCCTCGTCATCGTCTTCGCCGATGCCTTGCCCTTCTTCGCCGCGCCGCATTGGGGAGCTTCGAGGGGCGGCGGCTCGGGGCGGCCTTGGCCGGCGCCGCCGCCGAGGTCATCGGCGGCGGCATGAAGAGGCACATGAGGCCGATGGTCGGAGGACTCCGCGAGGCGAGGCTAACGCCCGCACTAGGGTTTGCGGCGGCGGCGGCGGTGGACGGTCGCGGCTATAGGATGGGGTGGCGGGGTGCGTAGCGTCGTCCATGGGGTGCGATTCGCCGCGATGGCGCATGTGCGCGTAGGAGGCGAAGAGAGAGAGAGCGCGCGAAGCGCTCGAGTGTGTGCGCAGTGAAGAAGCGTCCCAAATACACCACGCGAGATAGCGAATCGGACAGCACGCCCAACTCCTTATACCGCGCGCGCGGTTATTGCGCGCCCGCTGGAGACACCCGGCGGGTTGCGCGCGTGCTAAAATGGCCAAATTTGCTGCGGGGCGCTTGTTTACCGCGGCTGTTGGAGATGCTCTTAGTAAGTGTGCATGTCTGGTTTTACAAAGTTGAGGATCACATTTGTATGGTTTCATAGTGTATTATGACCAAAACTAGGTTCATGCCATAGCTGAGAAACTAAAAATACTTCTTTCAATTCCGTTGACTATGAGAATTGAGCGTAGCAACTTAAAGGTAGGTTCCTTATGATGGAACCAACTCATCAGGATTCAAATCCTAAATTTGGCATTAGTGATGAGAATTGAGCGTAGCAGCTTAAAGGTAGGTTCCTTGTGATAGAAACAACCCATCAGAGTTCAAATCCTAAACTTGGCATTGGTGTTTGTTCAGTAGGGATGAGTGTATATAAACATCTGTGATTGTACCGGAAAATCCCTAGAATATAACATTATTTTGTTGCCAGTTGCTCGGTAGTAAAGGGAGCTGTAGCAAATAAACCTGGTTTTTGTAACGGCGATGAGCAAAGTTCACCAAACAATTGACGTATTAGAGCCAATTTTGCATTCTCCTCTGCCATCATTCACATCAAGAATTACAATTTCATACGTACAAGCCGCTACTGAAGTTTTACAGTGTAAAACACCCCGTCAAAATGACCCCCGCGCGTGTGTATTAATATCTACCATGTTAATTAATGCCGTGCCTTTCAAATTCCTACATGTCAACCTACTCCGCCGGCGGCGTGAGGTTGAGCACCATGTCGGGCCCCTTCTCCCCCGCGACGGAGAACTCGTCGGGCACCGGCACGCCCAGCTCCTCACACACGAACCGCACCACGCGCCGCGTGACGGACCCCAGCGCCATCTTGTTCACCGTCACGGCGATGGCGAACCCGTGCTCCGGGTCGCAGAACCCGTTCGACCCGCCCATCCCGGAGTGCCCGAACCCCGTCGGCGGCGCGCCGGACCTGCCGTACCTCCTGAACCCGAGCCCGAACTTGCCGTTCGGGTGGATCATGCCCGAGTACTCGCCGACGCCCATGAACGCATCCATGATGCTGCTGTCGCTGTTGCTGAACAACCTGCCGCCGGTGCTCCCTGATGCCGCCACCGACACTTCGCTGTCGGCGTCGCTAGTGCGCAACTGGGCGTACTCGACCTTCTCCATCGAGCTCGAGCTTCCGCTGCTCTTCTTCGTGGAGCCTTTCTTCTTCTTCTTGGACGTGGCGGCGGTGGGGAATGCGGGTGTGTGCACGTGGCTGCCCAGGAGCGGCTTGGCATTGCTGGAGTGCGGCGGGGGAATGGCGCCGCCGGCTGCCAGCGCCGCGTAGTACCGAGCGAGCGCACGGGCAGATAAGTGGCCGTTGGCAGCGGGGATGATGGCGCGGCGAACGTTCAGCGTGTTGAACATAGCTGGTACGCCAGCCGCCATCTGCGCAATGCCGCTCAGCAGTTCCGGTGGGACGTCTGGCCCTGGCTTGATCCCTTGTAGCTTCTGAATTTCTTCCATGTCGACGGTCAGCGTTGCCAGCCGAGACTCGACACCTAAAAAGGGCACAGATAATGAACAACGTCAGCCTTGTAAGAAGTGCCTCTCAGAACTGGAAATTGTGAAGCTAAGTCCAAAGTAATCTTGATCAACATATGTGGAATTAGTAATCCAATGTGTTATTTCCAGATCCGCTGTAGTCTCTCCCTAGGATTTCATTTTTCATAAAGTTAAGTTTTCAACATTGTTACAGTACTTCTGTTTCCGACTCTTTCAGCACTGAAGAAAAGCAGCATATAGAAGACAACTTGCATAATCACGGAAAAACCAAAGAACAAATATTGTAAAGTATCTAAACACTTTCTTTTTAGATCTGTCAACATACCTGGAGGAATTCCGACATATAGCTCTCCCTCGATGTGAAGAGGATGAACAATAGCCTCTTCTAGGATCTCTTGAAACTTCCTCCCCGATGCATGCTGTTATTGTCAAATGCCGGTGTAAGGATTGTGAAATAAAGTTATAACACAAGCAATATGAGCACTCTCTCAGATTAATTATACCTCTATGAGACCGCCACACAGCCAACCAAAGGATAGGTAGTGATAAATTTGTGATGAACCAGGCTCAGTTTCGGGTGTAGATTTGGCAACCTGGTCTAGCATCTCTTCCCAGTCACATACCGACATAGGATCGGTTTTGACCACATCTCCCAGAGCATTATGTAAACCAGATGTATGATTGAGAAGATGGTGCACCTTTATTACAAAGTGACAAATGAGTCTGTTAGTATCCTGAAACACTGTGTCTCATTACATAGCGGAAGTGAAACAAGTTTTTGTACCTTGATTAGCTCCTTTTTGTTAGTCCCAAATTTTGGCCATATATCGGCAACTGTTTCTTCATACTTCAACTTCCTGAAAGATCAGAGCATACAGTCACTATATGGAAGAGATAAAGTGTATAAAAGCATAAGGCAACATGGAAAAGATGCTTAGTGTTCTCCAAAGAGAATCATGCACAACGGCCAGAGATCCAAAGGATCTGCTTCACATAAGAATGAGATGCTAGGAAGCCTAAACTAGAAGCACAGATCCTTTTAGGTGCGTCAGAACACACATAATGTCAAAAAAAAAGTATGACTTCTGTAAAGTGAGACTTTTTCTTTTCGACCAACAGTGGATGCTGCCAATAACATCCACAAATATACCATTTCCCATGCAAGAATTACAGCAGATTTTACTAGGAATAACAGCACAGACGGACCACGCTGACAACATTTTCGATCAGTACCAGTACACTCTCCGGGAAAAAGAGACCTCTTCCACACACAAAAATTCCAAACCAAAATAAACAGATTCTCCACAAAGCTCATGTTTATCCTACTGTATGATCTAATTTGGCGTCCTCCTCATTCTCATACCACAATCAGCCAACACATTCCACTGGAGCAGGGACAAAACGGAAACCAGCTTCATGGACACATGACACGAAGAGACTCATCCTCTAACAAAAACCACTGGAAACCAAGTGAATGCCTTAGAACAACGCCATTGGCTCCTAGACAACGTTGGCGTTATAGGCTGTGCAAAGCTGGAGAAGAGCACTTCTGTTTGCTGGGTCCACATGCTGCTCGATGATAGGACCAACCTTCCAGGAGACTGTGCAGAAAGTGAGGCCAAGGATGTCACCAGAAACTGTTTTGGATCATTTACGTCTTTCAACAGACCATCTTCACTCTTCCCAGCATACTGAAGGCGTAGAAATGAGACGGAATAACCTGATGTCCTCTGACTATCCACTGCATCAGCTCCGACATTCTGCTCTTGTTGTACACCATTTTGGTCCATTCTAGACAACAGTGTGACAATGCTATCGAGCAATTTGCCCCACGACTGGGCTGCAGCAGCATCCAACAGCACCGCAGACTCACAAAGCAACTTTGTTGAGGCAACTGCTGTAAGCTTTATTTCAAGAGAACCTTTGATCAACTTCAGATTGGGAATCCAAAAACGCTGAAGAAATGTGGTGAAAGATTCGGCTGAATTGTATCGACGGAACTGACAAAAACGCCTGGGCCATACTTGACTGACACTATGGACATGACCACCACAAGAGAATTCACAAACTTCACCGCTTGACTAGTCAGCGGCGTGGTGGGCGGCGGCGGCGGGGGAGAGCGTCTGCGCGAACCACCCCGCCAGGGCGTCGAGCATCTCCGGCGGCACCTCCATCACCGCCGCGATGTGGGGCGGCTAGGGTTTTGGGTGAAAGGAAGGGGGTTCTGAAAATTTCGTGGTGAAGAGGGGATGGGATGGGGCCCCTCGGTCAACAAAAATGCTAGCTATTTCACCATCTAATAAGTATACTGAGACATAATACCCTGTTTCCTTGGCAACATGTTACCATGCTCATACTTCTAGGCCCTTTTTTTGCGGGTAAAACTAATACGAAGATGAATATGATGATGAGCAAAAAATTGCACATAGCATGCATGATCAACTACAGGATAATACAGCCCGATGGCCCGCAAAACAGATTTTTACAGTGGCATGCTAAAAAACTTGGTACTGAAACTGAAACTAACCACTCACCCTTGATCGACAAGCCAGTGTACCATTCCAGCAGTGACGCCCTTCGTCACTGAGAAAACCGGAAACAGAGAATCAGGCTGAACGGGACGCGGATCATATTTCCCTAACGTACCAGCAGCGGTGTCTATTATGACCTTTCCGTCTTTGTACGCACATACCTGCGGGAGGAATATCAGTAAGGCTGCGCTGCAACAAGACAACTGTATGCAGATATCGTTGGTAAACTCGTGATGTGAAATTTCAGCATGCAAAATATTGCTACAGTACTGTCATGGCATGTAAACGAGTGGCATGAGATTATCGACCCACTTGTAGTCCCAAAATTTTGTCGCTTCCCATCTCAAGTAGAAGACTCCTCAGTTTGGACTCCACTTCAGAGTTAACAGGTGAGTCATAGATCCACTCGCTGTTAGTTGAGGGCCCACGCGTCATACTCCTGATATCAGTGAAAGCTTAAATTATTAGCAATTAAAAAAGAATGACCCCCACAAAGCTGATGCAAAACATAGCATGGCATGCATCTCACCCTAGCAAAGTTGATTCAGCAAATGGCCTCATGATGTCCAGATAAACTATCTTAACATTCAGTGAAGCTGAAAGCCCTGCAGGTATAAATGGGAAAGTGCCACTGTGATGCTGGACATATCAGAGGAATGTACAAGTTCAAGAGGGACAAAGACATACCTCTAAGAAGATTTAAGACCCTCATAAAAATTATCGCATCCCCAGGGAAAGCATCAACCTGATAGCGAGAAAACCTCCATTTAACACCGGTCTCTTGGTTGACAAACCCAACATAGCTTAAAGGAAAATCATTAGCTGGGCATGGCTACTCACAGGATTGAAATGTTTAACCTCCTTCTTGTTCAATTTCATCTTCTCTTGAAGGGCCTTGGCGTTTCGTTCTCTTTGCTCATTCAATGCTTTAATGTTCTCCTAATAAGTAGGAACAAACCACAACCAACCAGTTACTACAACTTCCTGCAGTATTAGGAACAAAAAAAGAAAAATCTAGAACGGGCCTTCAGCATACTTTCGCTTCAGTTGCTGTAGTGGACTGGCGAAAAAATATTGAGGCAATCTCCATAGACTGCTGAGGCATGTCAACTCGCAGCTTAAGCCCCATCTCTGCAAAAGCTGACAGCAGTGCCACTTGGTCCCCCTACACATTGATCTCAGAATTGTAAATTATAGAGTTTAAACAAAAGAATGGCAAGCTAGTAATAAGCGACAAAAGATAGAATGAAGCGACATCTCACAAAAAATTACATTTATGCATATGATCATGTAGTGTTGCGTGAAACTTAATAATTTACTATAGGCAAAAACACAGCCAAGTTCCTGATTCTGTCTTGCTTATCTTATAGTTGTTGAATATGTCGTGTCATCTACCAGTCTGCAATATCACTGGTGTGTAATGCAGGGACAAAGAGCCACAATATTTATTACATGAAAAAAGTTAAAATATTAAAAGATACGCTTCTTTTGATTCAACCATAATACAAAAGAGGGGTTACAGTTACTCCTAAGGAAATGCTTGTTGCTTATAGCTACAAAAGATACTCTTAACTGACTTCGCTCTTTGATGCCATGTGTATTATTTGTAAGATCAAAATGTTACAAACCTCAGCGCATGATAAAAACATCTTTGCTAGTGCCTGCTTCATTGATTGTGATATGCGTTTAGTGAGCCCAAAATCAAGGAGAATCGGTTTGTGTGGAGGTTCCTTGCTTACAAGAAAATTGCCTACAGAAAAGAAAAGCATGTTAGTATGAATCAGTGTGAAAGCAACACAAACAAATCCAATGGAAATATTGGAGAACAGAATTTATGTGACACAAGATCTGCCTAAAGAGGCATAGAATTAAAATACCAGGATGAGGATCGCCATTGAAGAAACCGTCAATGTATATTTGATGAGCATAAGCACGGGTTATCTCTTCAACGAGTCTTTTCTTATCAACACCATATTCTTCCAATGAATCATTGTCATGTAAGCGAATGCCATCCATGTATTCCAGAATTAGAATCTTTTCAGTAGACTGATACAAAGAAGAATGGGTCAGACAATGGTCACATGATTTGCAAACACTAATGCAAGACAAACAGAATAAAATTCAGGCTGACAGTTAGACCTGAATAATTTCTGGTATCAGTACATCAACATCGCTGGAAACACTGCCACTCCCACCTTCAGTTTTCCGACTAAGATTCTTGGAGACAGTCCTAGTGTTCTCTGAAAGAAGATTTTGCACCTTACATTATCATGATGACCTTTTTACTAATGACTGTACCTAAGAATCTGAACAAGGAGAACTACCTGCTTCATGATTGAAATCAAGTTCCTTGGGTGCCTCCTTGCACCACTCATCAATCATTGGGTTGAAGTCATACTGAGGTTCTGCCCATGCAATCCATTCGATCAATGATTTTGCATTCTTCAAATCCTGATCACAGATGAAAAGTTAAAATAGCAATCCTACTTGTCTTACAAAACACTATTTCCAGAAAAGAAAGAACCTCTAATATGATCTCTTTGATACCATCATGCTGAACTTTGACAACCACTTCTCTGCCGTCTTCCAGAGTTGCGCGATGAACTTGTGCTATCTGTCAAGAAGTGTTCATTCAGATGACCATGCTATGAATTTACACCAGAGAAAATATAGTTCATTTGGGAGCAACAGAACTTACTGATGCGGTCGCAAGAGGGTCAACGTCAAAAGTAGCAAATAGTTGACGCATGGGTTTCCCAAGTTCTTTTTCTATGGTTCCACAAACCTGCACACGACAGACCAAAACTAAGACTAGGATGAAGTACATTAAGTCATGCTATACAATGTTGCCAGATTGGTTGGCTACAAAAATGGAAATGCTTATGATTAAATTATTTTTCAATCTACCATTCACTAATTAATGTATACATACCTCTTCAAGCGGGCGTGGAGGAAGCGAGTCCTGCAACTGCTTCAGGACCTCTATGTACGGCTCAGGAAGCACGTCTGCTCTTGTGGACAGATACTGGCCCATTTTCACCCACAAACCTTCTAGCTCTATCATCAGGTTGAGAACACGACGCGCATTCCGCTCGTGCGTCTTTGCCCATATAGCATTCTTCTTGACAGTGCTAACCCACTGGACTCTCTTCTGAACAGCCTGCTTGTACCTCGGAAAGATGTTAATCTGTTTCTACCAGAACAACAGAAGAAGAGACTGGATGTCGAAACAACATCATAGAAAGAAGCAGAAACACACCTTGTAGTCGAAGTAGACGAACAAGGCCAAGGAAAAAACTTTGAGGCGCCTGGTTATGAGGGTTCCCCATCCCATCGGAAGTTAGCTGGTCAGGAGCAGAGATGACGGAAGATTCCGGCGCGCCGTGGGCAGCCCTGCTCGAGGCTCCTAGCAAGACAGATAGTTAGTTTGTCTTGTGCAACGCCACAAACAGGTTCAGGAAAGCAAAGCAGAATCAGCAACTCTCTTGACCTTCATTCACACACAGGTCAGTTATTCAAAGAAAGTGACTTGACATGACAAACATATTCGCTTGACTTGATAGCTCTCCAATTGCTTGCGTTAATGCAACAAAAAACAGAGTGAAATTAAAAGGCAAAGGCAGATGGCCCGGTTTTGCAGAACCAGAACCCATGCGACATGACAAAGGCATGAGCAAGTGGTTGTCTCCGAGACAACGCCACCCCCAACAACCACAACAACCACAAGACGCGCGGGCACGAGGCAAGCGGCACAAGAGGAAAGTGCAGGTGCGTGTACGGTGGTAGCTGCACAGCTTACAGTACTAGTACCAGTACTACTAGACCATGACTGTTCTTGTCCTCCTCTCCTACAGGGAGAGGGTCGCGTCTCCCATATATGTGGACGGAAACTTGGCTTCATCAAGCACGAACGCTGGAAAGAATCCACCGCCGCGGCCTGCAGGGGAGGGGATGAACCGCCGCAGCAGCAAACTTGACACCTATCCGCCGATGAAACGTGGAAACTGTACTTTGCTTGGCGTCGAAGCGACGAACTTTCGCCCGATCGCGCGGGACTCGCAGGCACGACGAGCCCCGAGGAGAGGAGGCGGAACCGGCCGCCCGCCCACCCGGCCGGCCGGCCATCCACGACCACGGAACCGAATCCCGGCCTCCGAGCTGCGGAATTCCTACTCGCCGCAGAACCCGGATTGTCGCCCCCCACCCCCCGGAAAAAAACCGTCGAGAAGCGGGAGAGGGAGCGAATTACCTCTGCCCCGCGCCAGTCGTGGGAGTGAGCCGGCGGAGTCCCCCGGCGCCGGGGATCCGACGCGTGCGCGAGAGAGGAGAGAAAAGAAAAGCCGGAAAGCGGTTTGGGGTATGTGCTTCTCCGTGGGAGAAAAAGGGAAGGAGTTTTTGCGACTTTTTTTTGTGTGTGTGAGAGAGAGTTTTTGTGAGAGAGAGAGAGAGAGGTTTGGTGGTCGGAGTATTTATTTATTCCGACGGAGCGGCCGGGTTTGCGCCTAAGCCCTCACGTCACCTTGTTATTACGTAGCTTCGGAGTCAAATGGTGTATGCAGCGATCGCTAATCATCGGCCGGTCGACCCATGGAATTGGAATCCAGTTTAAGATGATGATTCCGTCCGCCTTGCAGATAAGTTCCTGTTTGTTTGGGCTTTTACTTTTGCTTTTGTAATTTTTTTTATTTTGGCAAAAAAAGCCGCAAAAGCTCCTAAATGGGGTTTTTTCTCCGGCTTTTGGCTTACCATCATTGTACAAATATTGATTCATAAGCCAAAAGCCGAATAAAAAACCTGTATTTACAAATGTTTTTTATTTTTTTACTAAGATAAAAAAACTACGGCAGAAGCAAAAGCCCAAACAAATAGGGTGTTATTAAAATTTATTCGTCGTCTGCTAGAAGGATTCGGCTTGCCTGCTCTCTTTTCATGCTTCCATCCGTCCTCCCACTTTATCCTACGGTTGTCTTTTTTTTCTTTTTTCTTTCTAATCTAATCATCTCTCCCCCTGATTTTAACGGGATGGGGCCGGACCTTATTTTGTTTTAATCAAATCATGCCACATATGCGGGAGCACGGATGAGCACACACGTGAGGAGCAGACAAGTCTCGTCCCTGTTAGAAGGAGACGCCTGCAACGGATGCAGATCTGTTCCTTTCATTCTTCTTCCTATCTGCAGGTAAAAAAGGCTGCATGGATTCTTTACCAAATTGAGAAACACGGCTAGATCATCCTTGCAGGGAGTAGTACGTACTATACATTACTGTATTTGGTAGCACGTCGACGATCCCTATGCGTCAGAGCCTTGTGCTCGGGAACATGAAACTGCAGGCATGCATGGAGCCGCTCCGTATTTAAGCCCTTCATCAAGGTGCAATTTAACACATGTATATCGCGTCCCCTTCTCATGACCCCCGCCGAGCAAATGTTGTTTGACTTAATTTTGATTCCAGGAGAATTCATATGGAGGTGATGCTTGTATTGGCCGATTTTACATCGCAGTGGTCAGCAGTAGCACGCCAGTGCTGGTATTAGCAGCGTGGCCGGTGGTGGTAGCTCAGCGGATGCGCCGGCCCCTCGTGCAGCAGGGGAGGGTCAAATGGGGTCGGCTTCTGGAAGATGGAGGCCTAGCGGTGCCCGAGCGAGCCACGTGCTCCTTCTCCCGCGGGCAGAGTCCAGGGCCTCACGCATCACCCACAGCCTCGTCCGATCGTCCACTACACATGTCCTTTGGCATCTTGTAGCTAGCGTGGATATATAACGGCACGTCTCTCAAACTCAAAGCATACAACCTACCGATTCACAAAGGGCGTGTTTGATTGCCCTCATGCAGCCCAACCAGGCCCGCACGGA
This sequence comes from Aegilops longissima, assembly GCA_021605205.1. Classification (NCBI taxonomy): domain Eukaryota; kingdom Viridiplantae; phylum Streptophyta; class Magnoliopsida; order Poales; family Poaceae; genus Aegilops; species Aegilops longissima. The sequence continues at coordinate 677,998,382 of CM038682.1, read as the reverse complement.
ATGTGTGCGGTCTGTTTGGTTACTTGGGCTGCATGTGTTTTGTAGCTCGCACGGACTTTAAAGCAGGCCGCAGCCTGGCCCGACGGAAACTGCCGAATCGGCAGTTTCTCACGAGTCTGCCTCGACGCGGCCACGCGTGCGAGGGAGTTGCATGCCTCGGGCAGCGCGGGAGATGAAGGGGACGTCTCATAACCCTCCCTCCCCCCACACACACACTCTCCTGTCACCGCCTCAGTCGCATTGTTTCCACCGCTCCTTCTCTTCCTCACTGCCCCTCCCTCTCTTCTCCTCCGATGTCTTCACCTCGCCCACCACCGCGCCGTCCTCTGACCCCCTCGACCAGCGCATCGCCAGCATCCAGGAGCGCTGGCTGGCCGGGCTCCAGAACTCGGGCAGGGACCTGGCGTCGGCGCTGCGAGCGCCGTCCCCCATCTACTGCCGTCCACCACGTGCGCCGGCCAATGCGGTGTCGACCGTTCCTGCTCCACCGCCGATTCCGAACCTTGTGGTCCTGGGCTCGGCGCCGGCGCCGTCCACGGAGCCCCCGCTTCTTGGGACACCATTGGGCAGGGGGGTTTTCTTGACCCCCGTCCAAGGTTTTTCTCCTGTCGGCGGGCCGTCCTCCTCGACCTCCGGCGTGGCCATGAGCACGGGGCCGATGCCGCAGGCCGTCGCCAGGGCCAGCTCCTCTGCTCCGCCACCTCTCTCCTTCCCGCCGGGGCTTTTACCCCGGCCTCGGTTCGCTGCGACTGCGCAAGCTCCGGTGAGTCAAACCCCCTCAATGCTTGCTCGTAGATGTAGATTAGGGGTTTATTTCTTAGGCATGTGCTAGAACTTAGTGGATTCGATAGGATTAGATAGGATTAGATAGGATTCGAGTAGATCCGAATAGATGCAATCCCAATCGGACCGATCTGTTCTTGTTTCGTACAGTGTGTGTCCTAGGATAATTTTCTTCTGCTATTGCTAGTGTGTCCTAGGATTTGTGTTCATGCTAGTAGTTGTGTTCATGCTAGAATCCCCAATGGTAGTGTGCTTTGCTAGGATCTGTGTTCATGGTAGGGTCTTGCTAGGATCTGTGGTCATGCAAATGACATGTTCATGTTCAAGCTAGGATCATGTTCATGTTGCTACATACATGTTCAAGCTAGGATTTGTGTTGATTGTTATATGTGCATGTAGTAGGACCATTTTAGGATGCCGCCAAATGTGCATGGGTGCATGATACTTCCATTTTGCATCATGCTTTTATATCGATATTTATTGCATTATGGGCTGTTATTACACATTATGTCATAATACTTATGCCCATTCTCTCTTATTTTACAAGGTTTACACGAAGAGGAGAATGCCGGCAATTTGGAATTCGGGTGGAAAAGGAGCAAATATTAGAGACCTATTCTGCACAACTCCAAAAGTCCTGAAACCTCACGGAGGCATGATTTGGAATTAATAAAAAATACTGGCGAAAGAATCAACCAGAGGGGGCCAACACCCTGGCCACGAGGGTGGGGGGCGCGCCCTACCCCCCTGGGCCTGCCCCCTTGTCTCGTGGGCCCCCTGGCAGGCCTCCGGTGCCCATCTTCTGCTATATGAAGTCTTTCATCCAAGAAAAAATAAAGAGGAAGCTTTCGGGACGAAACACCGCCGCCATGAGGCGGAACCTTGGCGGAACCAATCTAGGGCTCCGGCGGAGCTGTTCTGCCGGGGAAACATCCCTCCGGGAGGGGGAAATTGTCACCATCGATCATCTCAGCGGGAGGGGGTCAATCTCGATCAACATCTTCACCAGCACCATCTCCTCTCAAACCCTAGTTCATCTCTTGTATCCAATCTTTGTGCCAAAACCTCAGATTGGTACCTGTGGGTTGCTAGTAGTGTTGATTACTCCTTGTAGTTGATGCTAATTGGTTTACTTGGTGGAAGATCATGTGTTCAGATCCTTTATGCCTATTAATACCCCTCTGATTATGAACATGAATATGATTTGTGAGTAGTTACGTTTGTTCCTGAGGACATGGGAGAAGTCTTGCTATAAGTAGTCATGTGAATTTGGTATTCGTTCGATATTTTGATGAGATGTATGTTGTCTTTCCTCTAGTGGTGTTATGTGAACGTCGACTACATGACACTTCACCATTGTTTGGGCCTAGAGGAAGGCATTGGGAAGTAATAAGTAGATGATGGGTTGCTAGAGTGAGAGAAGCTTAAACCCTAGTTTATGAGTTGCTTCGTAAGGGGCTGATTTGGATCCATATGTTTCATGCTATGGTTAGGTTTACCTTAATACTTCTTTTGTAGTTGCGGATGCTTGCAATAGGGGTTAATAATAAGTGGGATGCTTGTCCAAGGAAGGGCAGTACCCAAGCGCCGGTCCACCCACATATCAAATTATCAAAGTAACGAACGTGAATCATATGAGCGTGATGAAAACTAGCTTGAAGATAATTCCCATCTGTCCTCGGGAGCGTTTTCCATCATATGAGAGTTTGTCCAGGCTTGTCCTTTGCTACAAAAAGGATTGGGCCATCTTGCTGCACCTTATTTACTTTCATTACTTGTTACCCGTTACAAATTACCTTATCATAAAACTATCTGTCACCGATAATTTCAGTGCTTGCAGAGAATACCTTACTGAAAACTGCTTGTCATTTCCTTCTGCTCCTTGTTGGGTTCGACACTCTTACTTATCGAAAGGACTATACTTGTGGGTCATCAAGACTCTTTTCTGGCGCTGTTGCCAGGGAGTGAAGCGCCTTTGGTAAGTGGAATTTGGTAAGGAAAATTTATATAGTGTTCTGAAATTTACTGTCACTTGTTACTATGGAAAGTAATCCTTTGAGGGGATTGTTCGGGGTATCTTCACCCCGACCAGTAGAGCAAAGAGTTGCTCCTCAACCTACTGAACCTACTGAAAATGTTTACTTTGAAATTCCTTCGGGTATGATAGAGAAACTGCTAGCTAATCCTTTTACAGGAGATGGAACATTACATCCCGATTTGCACCTAATCTATGTGGATGAAGTTTGTGCATTATTTAAGCTTGCAGGTATGCCCAAGGATGTTATCAAGAAGAAGGTCTTCCCTTTATATTTTAAGGGAAAGGCATTGACATGGGTTAGGCTATGTGATGATATGGGATCATGGAACTACAACTGATTGAAATTGGAATTTCATCAGAAGTTTTATCCTATGCATCTTGTTCATCGTGATCGTAATTATATATATAATTTTTGGCCTCGCGAAGGAGAAAGCATCGCTCAAGCTTGGGGGAGGCTTAAGTCAATGTTATATTCATGCCCCAATCATGAGCTCTCAATAGAAATTATTATTCAAAAAATTTATGCTCGACTTTCTCTCAATAATCGCTCCATGCTCGATACTTCTTGTAATGATTCTTTTATGATGAAGACTATTGAATTCAGATGTGATTTATTGAAAAGAATTAAATGCAACTTTGAAGATTGAGATCTCGACGAAGGTAAGGAGTCAGGTATAACACCTAAGTTTGATTGTGTTAAATCTTTTATGGATACCGATGTTTTTCGTGAATTTAGCACTAAATATGGACTTGACTATGAGATAGTAGCTTCTTTCTGTGAATCATTTGCTACTCATCTTGATCTCCCTAAGGAGAAGTGGTTTAAATATCATCCTCCCATTGAAGTAAAAGTAGCTGACCTATTAAAGTTGAAGAAAATACTATCACTTATAATGTTGATCATGTTGTTCCTACCGCTTATATTGACAAACCACCTTTCCTTGTTAGAATAAAGGATCGTGCTAAAGCTTCAATTGTGGTTCGTAAGAGTAATACTAGAACACCTATACCCCCTGAGCAAATTAAAGTTGAACCTAGTATTGCTATGGTTAAAGATCTCTTGGTCGATACTATTGATGGGCATGTTATTTACTTCTGTGATGAAGCTGCTAGAATTGCTAGACCTGATACTAAGGGTAAACATAGACCTGTTGTTGGCATGCCTGTTGTTTCTATTAAAATAGGAGATCATTGTTATCATGGCTTATGTGATATGGGTGCTAGTGCAAGTGCAATACCTTATTCCTTATACAAATAAATTATGCATGATATTGCACCTGCTGAGATAGAAGAAATTGATGTTACAATTAATCTAGCCAATAGAGATACTATTTCACCTGTTGGGATTGTTAGAGATGTTGAAGTCTTGTGTGGGAAAGTTAAATATCCTATTGATTTTCTTGTTCTTGGTTCCCCACAAGATGACTTTTGTCCCATTATATTCGGTAGGCCCTTTTTGAATACTGTTAATGCTAAGATAGACTACGAAAAGGATATTGTTACTGTTGGTTTAGGGGATATGTCTCATGATTTTAATTTTGCTAAATTTCGTAGACAACCCCATGATAAAGAATTGCCTAGTAAAGATGAGATTATTGGTCTTGCTTCTATTGCCGTGCCTCCCAATGATCCTTTAGAACAAAATTTGCTAGACCATGAAAATTATATGTTTATGAATGAAAGGAGGGAAATAGATGAAGTATTCTTTAAGCAGGGACCTATTTTGAAACACAACTTGCCTGTTGAAATTCTAGGGGATCCTCCTCAACCCAAGGGTGATCCCGTGTTTGAGCTTAAACCATTACCTGATACTCTTAAATATGCTTATCTTGATGAAAAGAAGATATATCATGTTATTATTAGTGCTAACCTATCAGAGCAAGAAGAAGAAAAATTATTGAAAACTCTGAAGAAGCACTGTGCTGCTATTGGATATACTCTTGATGATCTTAAGGGCATTAGTCCCACTCTATGCCAGCACAAAATAAAATTGGAGAAAGACGCTAAACTGGTTGTTGATCACCAACGACGGTTAAATCCTAAGATGAAAGAAGTGGTAAGAAAAGAAATACTAAAGCTTTTGGAGGCAGGTATAATTTATCCTGTTGCTAATAGTCAGTGGGTAAGTCATGTCCATTGTGTCCCTAAGAAGGGAGGTATTACTGTTGTTCCTAATGATAAAGATGAATTGATCCTACAAAGAATAGTTACAGGTTATAGAATGGTAATTGATTTCTGCAAATTAAACAAAGCTACTAAAAAGGATCATTACCATTTACCTTTTATTGATCAAATGCTAGAAAGATTATCCAAACATACACATTTTTTCTTTCTAGATGGTTATTCTGGTTTTTATCAAATACCTGTGTCAAAAGAGGATCAAGAAAAGACCACTTTTACTTGCCCTTTCGGTACCTTTGCTTATAGACGTATGCCTTTTGGTTTATGCAATGCACCTGCTACCTTTCAAAGATGTATGATGGCTATATTCTCTGACTTTTCTGAAAAGATTGTTGAGGTTTTCATGGATGATTTCTCCGTTTATGGATCTTCTTTTGATGATTGCTTAAGCAACCTTGAACGAGTTTTGCAGAGATGTGAAGAAACTAATCTTGTCTTGAATTGAGAGAAGTGCCACTTTATGGTTAATGAAGGTATTGTCTTGGGGCATAAAATTTCTGAAAGAGTATTGAAGTTGATAAAGCTAAAGTTGATGCTATTGAAAAGATGTCGTGTCCTAAGGACATTAAAGGTATAAGAAGTTTCCTTGGTCATGACGGTTTTTATAGGAGGTTCATTAAGGACTTCTCTAAAATTTCTAGGCCTCTGACTAATCTCTTACAAAAAGATGTTCCTTTTGTCTTTGATGATGATTGTGTAGAAGCATTTGAAATACTTAAGAAAGCTTTGATTTCTGCACCTATTGTTCAGCCACCCGATTGGAATTTACCCTTTGAAATTATGTGTGATGCTAGTGATTATGTTGTAGGTGCTGTTCTAGGACAAAGAGTTGATAATAAATTAAATGGTATCCAATATGCTAGTAAAACTCTAGACAGTGCCCAGAAAAACTATGCTATTACTGAAAAGGAATTTTTAGCAGTTGTATTTGCTTATGATAAGTTCAGACCTTATATTGTTGATTCTAAAGTAACTATTCACACTGATCATGCTGCTATTAAATATCTTATGGAAAAGAAAGATGATAAACCTAGACTTATTAGATGGGTTCTCCTACTACAAGAATTTAATTTGTATATTATTGATAGAAAGGGAGCTGAGAACCCCGTTGCAGACAACTTGTCTAGGTTAGAGAATGTTCTTGATGACCCACTACCTATTGACGATAGCTTTCCTGATGAACAATTAGCTGTCATAAATGCTTCTCGTACTGCTCCATGGTATGTTGATTATGCTAATTACATTGTTGCTAAATTTATACCACCTAGTTTCACATACCAGCAAAAGAAAAAGTTTTTCTATGATTTAAGACATTACTTCTAGGATGACCCACATCTTTATAAAGAAGGAGTAGACGGTGTTATTAGACGTTGTGTACCTGAGCATGAACAGGAACAGATCCTACTCAAGTGTCACTCCGAGGCTTATCGAGGACACCCTGCTGGAGATAGAACTGCACATAAGGTATTGCAATCCGGTTTTTATTGGCCCACTCTCTTCAAGGATGCCCATAGGTTTGTCTTGTCTTGTGATGCATGTCAAAGAATTGGTAATATTAGTAGACTTCAAGAAATGCCTATGAATTATTCACTTGTTATTGAACCATTTGATGTTTGGGGCTTTGATTATATGGGACCGTTTCCTTTCTCTAATGGGTATACACATATTTTAGTTGCTGTTGATTACATTACTAAGTGGGTAGAAGCTATTCCAACTAGTAGTGCTGATCATAACACCTCTATTAAGATGCTTAAAGAAGTTATTTTTCCGAGGTTTGGAGTCCCTAGATACTTAATGACTGATGGTGGTTCACATTTTATTCATGGTGCCTTTCGTAAAATGCTTGCTAAGTAAGACGTTAATCATAGAATTGCATCTCCATACCACCCACAATCTAGTGGTCAAGTAGAATTGAGTAATAGAGAGATTAAATTAATTTTGCAAAAGACTGTTAATAGATCTAGGAAGAATTGGTCCAAGAAACTTGATGATGCATTATGGCCCTTTAGAACTGCATATAAAAATCCTATGGGTATGTCTCCATATAAAATGGTTTATGGAAAAGCATGTCACTTACCTCTCGAGCTAGAACATAAGGCATATTTGGCAATTAAAGAGCTCAATTATGATTTCAAACTTGCCGGTGAGAAGAGACTATTTGACATTAGCTCACTTGATGAATGGAGAACCCAGGCCTATGAGAATGCCAAACTGTTTAAAAAAAGTTAAAAGATGGCATGACAAAAAGATACAAAAACGTGAGTTTAACGTAGGTGATTATGTTTTGCTATACAACTCTAGTTTAAGATTTTTTGCAGGAAAACTCCTCTCTAAATGGAAGGTCCTTACATTATCGAGGAGGTCTATCGTTCCGGTGCCATAAAAATCAACAACTTCGAGGGCACAAATCCGAAGTTGGCGAACGGTCAAAGAATCAAACATTATATCTCAAGTAATCCCATAAATATTGAAACTAATGTTATTGAAACCGTAACCCCGGAGGAATACATAAGGGACACCTTCCAGAACGTTTCAGACTCCGAAAAGGAATAGGTATGTGGTACGGTAAGTAAACCGACTCCAAAATAGTTCTAATGGTAATTTTTTCTCCTTTTGGAATATTTAAGAAAATAGGAAAATAAGAAGTAGTCCGAAGAGGACACGAGGCATCCACGAGGGTAGAGGGCGCGCCCTACCCCCTGGGCGCGCCCTCCTGCCTCGTGGGCACCTCGTGTGCTCTCCGGACTCCATTTTCTTGCACGATACTTCTTTTGGTCGGTAAAAATTCATTATATAATCTCCCGAAGGTTTTGACCACCGTACCACGCAAATATCCTCTGTTTTTTGTTTCGAGCTGTTTTTCTGACAGATCTAGATCATCATGACGTCTTCAAGCACTCCCAAGGACAAGTTCTTCGAGAAGGTTATCAATCCCTACCTCGCGGAGGTGCTGCAACACCCTCAAACAATTGAGATGCGTGATGAGTTGCTGCACATCCGTGATGTCGAGGGACCAAGGAGGACCGGAAGCATGGAGACAAGACTCAAAGCAATGGAGCAACAAGTTTTCAAGTGCCAGGGGATGGTGGAACGCGGAATCAACGCCAACCACATGATGATCGCGGAGTTCACCAACAAACACAAGCTGGATGCCAAGAACATTGGGGAGACCATCTTCAAGATTCACGAGAAAATCGAGCATCTCAAGCCCAGATCTATGACCTGCAAAACCAAAACTGTGAGTATGAATATAGATTCAAGAGGATGAGTTTGGTTGCAGATTTGAGGATCCCGGAGACTCGATCATCCTTCTATGATGGTGAGCCTATGCCTTGGAAGATGGACGAGAAGCCTACATCATCAACAATTCCTTCATCACCACCTCTGAAGAAAGAGACATAAATACATGGGTATGGGCACTCCCCTTGGCAACTGCCAAGCTTGGGGGAGGTGCCCCAGTATCGTATCACCATCACACTCCTATCTTTACTGTTTTTCTTAGTTCAATCTTTTTGGTAATATCTTGATCTAGTAGAATGAAGTTTTAGTATGATTTAGTTTTGAGTTTTGCTTTATGATCCTTATATATAATCGAGTCCCTGAGCTATATATAATAAAGATTAGTTTTGAGTCAAGGGCTTGATTATCTTGCTATGGTCTTGAGAAAATAAAAGAGAATAGAAGAAAGAATAAAAGGAAATAAAGAGATCATATTGATCTTATGGAGAGTAACGACTTCACATATAAAGAGTATGATGAATAAAAGTTGTTGAGAGTTGACAAACATAGTTTTGGTCATCGTTGCAATTAATAGGAAGTAATAAAGAAAGAGAGGTTTTCACATATAAATATACTATCTTGGACATCTTTTATGATTGTGAGCACTCATTAAAATATGACATGCTAAAGAGTTGATGTTGGACAAGGAAGACAACGTAATGGGTTATGTTTTCTTATATCCGAAATAAAGTATATTGTCATGGATCGTCCAACATGTTGAGCTTGCCTTTCCCCCTCATGTTAGCCAAATTCTTTGCACCAAGTAGAGATACTACTTGTGCTTCCAAACGTTCCTTAACCCAGTTTGCCATGAGAGTCCACCATACCTACCTATGGATTGAGTAAGATCCTTCAAGTAAGTTGTCATTGTTGGATGCAATAAAAATTGCTCTCTAAATATGTATGATTTATTAGTGTGAAGAAGATAAGCTTTATACGATCTTGTGATGTGGAAGAAATAAAAGCGACGGACTGCATTGTAAAGGTCCATATCACAAGTGGCAATATAAAGTGACGTTCTTTCGCATTAAGATTTTGTGCATCCAACCATAAAAGCACATGACAACCTCTGCTTCCCTCTGCGAAGGGCCTATCTTTTATTCTTGTCTTATACCTTATACAAGAGTCATGGTGATCTTCACCTTTCCTTTTTATATTTTATCCTTTGGCAAGCACATTGTGTTGGAAAGATCCTGATATATATATCCAATTGGATGTAAGTTATCATGAACTATTATTGTTGACATTACCCTTGAGGTAAAAGGTTGGGAGGCAACATTATAAGCCCCTATCTTTCTCTGTGTCCGATTAAAACTCCATACCCATAAGTATTGCGTTAGTGTTAGCAATTGTGAAAGACTAAATGATGGTTGAGTATGTGGACTTGCTGAAAAGCTCTTATATTGACTCTTTCTGATGTTATGATAAATTGCAATTGCTTCAACGACCGAGATGATAGTTTGTTAGTTCTCAATGAAGTTTCTGATTCATACTTGACATTGCGATTGTTACTTTAGCATAAGAAATCATATGACAATATATATATATATATATATATATATATATATATATATATATATATATATATATATATATATATATATATATGTGTGTGTGTGTGTGTGTGTGTGTGTGTGTGTGTGTGTGTGTGTGTGTTGCTGTTATAAGAATGATCATGATGCCCTCGTGTCCAGTATTTTCTTTTATCGACACCTCTATTTCTAAACATGTGGACATATTTTTCGTTATCGGTTTCCGCTTGAGGGCAAGCGAGGTCTAAGCCTGGGGGAGTGGGTACGTCCATTTTGCATCATGCTTTTACATCGATATTTATTGCATTATGGGCTTTTATTACACATTATGTCAAATACTTATGCCTATTCTCTCTTATTTTACAAGGTTTACACGAAGAGGGGGAATGCCGGTGAGGGAGTCCTGGACTAAGGGGTCCTCGGGCGTCCGGCCTGTTAGACATGGGCTGGACTGATGGGCTGTGAAGATACGAAGACCGAAGACTCTACCCGTGTCCGGATGGGACTCTCCTTGGCGTGGAAGGCAAGCTTGGCAACCAAATATGAAGATTCCTTTCTCTATAACTGACTTTATGTAAACCTAGATCCCTCCGGTGTCTATATAAACCGAAGGGCTAGGCCCGTAGAGCCGAATAGTCATAATCATAGTCATACAGGCTAGACTTCTAGGGTTTAGCCATTACGATCTCGTGGTAGATCAACTCTTGTAACACTTATATTCATCAAGATCAATCAAGCAGGAAGTAGGGTATTACCTCCATAGAGAGGGCCCAAACCTGGGTAAACATTGTGTCCCCTGTCTCCTGTTACCATCGACCTTAGACGCATAGTTCGGGACCCCCTACCCGAGATCTGCCGGTTTTGACACCGACAACTGGCAGCTAGAATTCTGGGCTGGAAAAGGAGCAAATATTAGAGACTTATTCTGCACAACTCCAAAAGTCCTGAAACTTCACGGAGGCACGTTTTGGAATTAATAAAAAATACTGGCAAAAGAATCAACCAGAGGGGGCCCACACCCTGGCCACGAGGGTGGGGGGCGCACCCTACCCCCTGGGCATGCCCCCTTGTCTCGTGGGCCCCCTGGCAGGCCTCCGGTGCCCATCTTATGCTATATGAAGTCTTTCGTCCAAGAAAAAATAAAGAGGAAGCTTTCAGGATGAATCACCGCCGCCACGAGGCGGAACCTTGGCGGAACCAATCTAGGGCTCCGACGGAGCTGTTCTGCCGGGGAAACATCCCTCCAGGAGGGGGAAATCATCACCATCGTCATCACCGTCGATCTTCTCAGCGGGAGGGGGTCAATCTCCATCAACATCTTCACCAACACCATCTCCTCTCGAACCCTAGTTCATCTCTTGTATCCAATCTTTGTCCTAAAATCTCAGATTGGTACCTGTGGGTTGCTAGTAGTGTTGATTACTCCTTGTAGTTGATGCTAGTTGGTTTACTTGGTGGAAGATCATATGTTCAGATCCTTTATGCCTATTAATACCCCTCTGGTTATGAACAAATATGATTTGTGAGTAGTTACGTTTGTTCCTGAGGACATGGGAGAAGTCTTGCTATAAGTAGTCATGTGAATTTGGTATTCGTTCGATATTTTGATGAGATGTATATTGTCTTTCCTCTAGTGGTGTTATGTGAACGTCAACTACATGACACTTCACAATTTTTTGGGCCTAGAGGAAGGCATTGGGAAGTAAAAAGTAGATGATGGGTTGCTAGAGTGACAAAAGCTTAAACCCTAGTGAAAGCACAAGTGCTCCCTAGGTGGTTTTGGTAATTAATGTCAACATATCTCTTGTTGGACTAACACCTTTATCTAGTATGTTTTAGATAAGTTCAAAAATGGAGTGGCATGGACTAAAGGATGTGGGAACTCCTTCAAGATGCTAAGGACAAAGGATTGGCTAAAGCTTCAAGCTCAAGACTCTTCATTTTACTATTTAGTGATCCAAGATCACATTGAGTCTATAGGAAAAGCCAATACTATCAAGGAGGGATGAGGTGTTGCTTAATGAGCCTCTTGCTTCATGTGCTTAGTGATATGCTCCAAATACCCTCAACTACTTTCCCACTTCCACACATATGTCCTAAAACCTAAAGTCGAACTCGGCCCCACTGATTCTTTTTATCCGGCGCCACCGAGTTTTGATGTCTTAGCCACTGCCACAAACCCTAGGCAAATCGGTTCTACCGATAGGGATCTCGGTCTTACCGAGATGGGATTGTAATCTCTCTGTGTATGTCCATTATCAAAATCGGTCTCACCGAGTTTGAGAATCGGTACTACCGAGATTACAATGCAAACTTTCTGGTTGACTCATTATCAAAATCGGTCCCACCGAGTTTGAGTAATCGGTCCAACCGAGTTTGCGTGACAAACTCTCTGGTTAGCTAATTACAAAATCGGTCTCACCGAGTTTGTGTAATCGGTCTCACCGAATTTACGTTATGCCCTAACCCTAACCATATCGGTCCTACCGAGTTGCATTTCGGTCCCACCGAAAACCCTAACGGTCACTAGGTTTACTAAAATCGGTCTGACCGAGTTTGTTGATTCGGTTCCACCGAGATTGGTAAATTGTGTGTAACGGTTAGATTTTGTGTGGAGGCTATATATACCCCTCCACCTCCTCTTCATTCGTGGAGAGAGCCATCAGACTGAACCTACACTTCTAGCATCCTATTTCTGAGAGAGAACTACCTACTCATGTGTTGAGGCCAAGATATTCCATTCCTACCTTATGAATCTTGATCTCTAGCCTTCCCCAAGTTGCTTTCCACTGAAATCTTCTTTCCACCAGATCCAAATCCTATGAGAGAGAGTTGAGTGTTGGGGAGACTATCATTTGAAGCACAAGAGCAAGGAGTTCATCATCAACGCACCATTTGTTACTTCTTGGAGAGTGGTGTCTCCTAGATTGGCTAGGTGTCACTTGGGAGCCTCCGACGAGATTGTGGAGTTGAACCAAGGAGTTTGTAAGGGCAAGGAGATCGCCTACTTCGTGAAGATCTACCGCTAGTGAGGCAAGTCCTTCGTGGGCGACGGCCATGGTGGGATAGACAAGGTTGCTACTTCGTGGACCCTTCGTGGGTGGAGCCCTCCGTGGACTCGTGCAGCCGTTACCCTTCGTGGGTTGAAGTCTCCATCAACGTGGATGTACGATAGCACCACCTATCGGAACCACGACAAAAACATCCGTGTCTCCAATTGTGTTTGAATCCTACAAACCCTTCCCTTACTTTCTTGCAAGTTGCATGCTTTATTTTCCGCTGCCCATATACTCTTTGCATGCTTACTTGTTATGTATTGAGAATGTTAAACTTGTGCCTAAACTCCATTTAAACCAAAAGAAGTTAAAAACTGCAACTTTGGTACTTAGTGTCTAATCACCCCCCCCCTCTAGACACCTCTTCTCAAGATCCTACAAGTGGTATCAGAGCATTGGTCTCCATTGCCTTGGTTTAATCACCATTGGAGGAAGATGGATGAGTCTACTTTGGGGAGTCTTAGTCATAGAGTGCCTATTCTTGATGGAGAGTATTTTCATGAGTGGAAAAATGAGATGCTTGTAATTTTCAATCAATATCATTTGAACAAGTACATTGCTAGACCTTGTGCTCCTCATGTTGATCCTATGCATCCTACCCTTGATGAAGCTATTGACATGACTAGAAATCTTAGAACTGTTAATCTTATCACTAGAGGCTTGCCTAGAAACTTGATTAGAATCTTGCCTACCCTTGAGTGTGCCTACACTATATGGAAATTTCTTGAGGAACGATTTCCAAATTATTCCTTGAAAAATCTAGATGAAATTCTCCATAAGTCTATTGCTTTGAGTAAGATGAATACTAGTGATCCTATGTTTGGTGATCGTCTATTTGAGCTTACAAACCTTATGCGTGCCAAAGGAAATGTTGGTATTATTAGTGATATTTTTTCCGAAGCTATAAGAATTCATAGACAAGATCATTGTCAAACTCACTCTAAGGAATTACCCTCTCTAGGACTTGATCCACCACATGACGATATTGAACATGGATACTATGATGAGGATGATGATAGTGACTTCGATCTTGATGATGCAATGAGATATTTTGGTCTTATGGCAAATCTTCGGGGATATGTGTCAGGAGGAAAGGAATGGGTTCTTGACAGTGGATGTACCGATCACATGACCGGAGATAAAGACATGTTTCGTGAGCTTGCCGAAAATGATGGTCCTCGAAAGTTTGTCACTTTCGGTGACAACTCAAAGGGTAAGGTGGTTGGCCTTGGTAAGGTGGCCATCTCACATGATAGCTCCATTCAGAATGTCATGCTCGTCGAATCTCTTGGTTACCACCTACTTTCGGTATCTAGACTTGCTGATTTCGGTTTCAATGTCCTATTTACTGAAATTGATTGCCAAGTGTTTCGTCGAGACAATCATAAAATGGTCTTTACCGGTATACGTAGAGGTGATCTATACATTGTTGATTTCACTAAAAAGGCTCAACCTAAAACTTGCTTCATTGCTAAATCCTCAAAAGGTTGGTTATGGCATAGACGATTAGGTCACGTTGGCATGAGAAACCTTGACAAGCTTATTAAAGGGAATCATATCCTTGGAGTTAATGATGTCATATTTGATAAGGATAGACTATGCGGTGCTTGTCAAGGTGTAAACAGGTTGGAGGAAGGCATCCGTGAAGAACATCATGACCACAAAGAGGCAACTCGAGCTACTTCACATGGATCTCTTTGGTCCCAACTCCTACAAGAGTCTCGGTGGAAATTCTTTTGGTTTAGTTATAGTTGATGATTTTTCAATATTTACGTGGGTGTTCTTTCTCGATGATAAATCGCAGGTCCAAAAGATCTTCAAAAACTTCGCTAGAAAGGCCCAAAATCAATTTGAAGTGAAGATCAAGAAGGTTCGCAGCGACAACGGAACGGAGTTCAAGAACGCAAATGTGGACACCTTTCTTGACGAAGAAGGGATTTCACACGAGTTCTCGGCTACGTACACACCTCAACAAAATGGAGTTGTTGAGAGGAAGAACCGGACGCTCATCGAAATGGTGAGAACGATGCTTGATGAGTACAAGACGCCGAAGCACTTTTGGGCAGAAGCGGTTGAGACAGCTTGTCATGCAACAAATCGCTTGTATCTTCACAAGCTACTCGGCAAGACGGCATATGAGCTCCTCACCGGTAACAAACCCCAAGTTGGATACTTTCGAGTATTCGGCTCAAAGTGCTACATTCTTGATAAGCATCGTCGTTCTTAATTTGCTCCTAAGTCTCATGAAGGTTTCCTACTAGGTTATGGCTCAAACTCTCACACTTACCGTGTCTACAAAAATTTCACCCGAAAGGTTGAAGAGACGGTAGATGTGAAGTTTGATGAATCTAACGGCTCGCAAATAGAGCAATTGCCAATTGATGTAGGAGACAAAGACCCTTCGGAAGCAATCAAAGACTTGTCTATTGGCAAGGTCCGTCCAACGGAGGTGAAGGAGAGTACCTTGTCCGTCCAAGTGGAAGCTTCTACTTCACGACAAGGTGAACCAAGAGTTGATACGGAAGCATCCACAAGTGGGACACACCAAGATGAAGAAAACAAGGAAGAACATCACGAACGTCAACAACCTCCTTCTCCGCCACGACAAGAGAACGACAACACCAACAATGAAGAAGGCCAACAAGAAGAACAAGATGAAGAAGATGTTCAACGAAGACCCAAGCAAAAGCTTTCACGAGTTCGAGCAAGAATTGATAAAGACCATCCCGTCGAGCAAATCTACAATGATATTCAAACCGGGAGAACCACTCGCTCTAAAACTCGTTTAGCTAACTTTTGTGAAAACTATTCTTTCATATCTAGCGTTGAACCTATGAAGGTTGAAGAAGCACTGGAAGATCTAGATTGGGTAAATGCTATGCATGAAGAGCTACACAACTTTGAGAGGAACCAAGTTTGGACATTGGTTGAGAAGCCCGACAACAACCACAACATCATCGGTACCAAATGGGTGTTTCGCAACAAGCAAGATGAAGATGGACAAGTAGTTCGCAACAAAGCACGTCTCGTCACCCAAGGCTACACACAAGTCGAAGGTATGGACTATGGTGAGACTTACGCCCCCGTTGCTAGACTTGAGTCCATTCGCATCTTACTTGCCTATGCTAATCATCATGATATCACCTTGTACCAAATGGACATTAAAAGTGCTTTTCTAAATGGTGAAATAGAGGAGGAAGTTTATGTTAAGCAACCTCCCGGCTTTGTCAATCCTAAGAAACCCAATCATGTTTACAAACTTCACAAAGCTCTTTATGGTCTTAAACAAGCTCCTAGAGCATGGTATAAATGCTTGACCAAGTTTCTTCTTGAAAAAGGCTTTGAAATTGGGAAAATTGATTCCACACTTTTTACTAAAAGGGTTAATGGAGAATTATTTATATGCCAAATTTATGTTGATGATATCATATTTGGATCAACTATCCCTCATTTTAGTGAAAAGTTTGGAAAGCTAATGTCGGAGAAGTTTGAGATGTCAATGATGAGTGAACTCAAATTATTTCTTGGGTTGCAAATCAAGCAAACTAAGGAAGGTACTTTTGTTTCTCAAACGAAGTACACCAATGACTTATTCAAGAAGTTCAATATGCAAGAATGCAAAGGTATGACTACACCCATGCCTACTAGTGGACATCTTGACTTAACCAAAGATGATGAACCGGTTGATCAAAAGGTTTATCGCTCTATGATTGGTTCATTGTTATATCTATGTGCTTCACGTCCCGATATTATGCTAAGTGTGTGCATGTGTGCATGATATCAAGCTGCTCCTAAAGAATGTCATCTTAAGGCCGTAAAAAGGATAGTGAGATACTTAATTCATACACCAAACTTTGGCATTTGGTATCCTAAGAGGGCCTCTTTCGATCTGTTGGCTATTCCGACTCGGACTATGCCGGAGACAAGGTTGATAGAAAGTCCACTTTGGGTACTTGTCAGTTTCTTGGTAGATCTCTTGTGTCTTGGTCCTCCAAGAAACAAAACTCGGTATCCTTATCCACTGCCGAAGCGGAATATATTGCCGTGGTTCATGTTGTGCTCAATTACTTTGGATGACCCAAACTCTTAAAGATTATGGGATATATATGAAACATGTTCCATTGCTTTGTGACAATGAAAGTGCTATCAAAATTGGTCATAATCCCGTACAACATTCTCAAACTAAGCATATTGAAGTTCGTCATCATTTCATTCGAGATCATGTTGCTAAGGGTGACATTGATCTTAAGCATGTTCGCACCGAAAAGCAATTAGCGGATATATTCACTAAACCTCTTGATGAGAAAGTGTTTTGCAGGTTAAGAGGAGAATTGAACATCATTAATGCTTCAAACTTGGAGTAGAAACTCCATTGGATACATGCAAGACATGAGCTTATGCCTAATCCTTGATATCTCTCCTATGATGGAAATCTTATGTCTTGGATATATTTGTATCTTGCATGTTATCTAACCCATGTAGGTACTTGGCTGAGTCAAAGTCCATGAGATTGTAATCTACTCATATCTTGAGCAATCTCTACATCACCAAGTCTCTACACAAGGTGGTTGAAGCCAAGGAAGCACAAAACCATTTAAACATATCCTTTGACAAATTCTATGTTGAGCTTCATGATTGTCATTGTTGGATACACAAGTGCTCTTCCTTGCACGAACTAACCCATGTAGGTAGATGGACTCAAATTCCGAGTGGTGCTCCAAATTCTTGATGAGCTACATCAACCTTGAGCAACCCACACAAGTTCAACTACATGGACGACACCACCAACCAAGGTATGTTATTCCATCTTAGAGAAGCTTTACTCCAAGACATGAGTTAAAGCAACTCGACAAGATGAGAATACATCAAGATGCTTAAACGAAAAATGGCAACCCCATTTTGAGCTTAAACGATGAGTATGACCTATGATCAAGTGAACTCACTTGACTCCTAAGTCAATATACTCTAACATAGGTGACTTTGTCGCCTACCATCTCTAGATGAAGTTCTCTTGTGTTTTTTTCCTGAGTTTTTGCATTTGTCTCATGCATATGTGTTTCCCCTTTTGAAAGAAAAAAACTTCATCTAGATTTCTTTATGTTTGCTCTGCATTTTCTGCATTCCAATTCATTGCATATCATTCAGTAAATTCCTTGCAAATCTTTGTGAGATCTTATTAGTCAAGTGAGCTGAGGTAACAAGTGTTTTCTCCGTGATGAACTCGGTTACATCGATTTGTTATTTTCGGTCAAACCGAAAACTTTCGGTACCACCGAAGCATACCACTCGGTGCCACCGATTTCACAACAGGAAAATCAGCTTGCCACTTATTCTGTGTTTCTTCTGATCCAGCTCCACTCAATGAATCTTGTCCTCTACAAGCATCACATTTTTATCATTGCTTTATGTTGTGACTCAAGGATCAAACCCATTCACGACAAATTCCAGTGGGGGAGAGAGAGCTCAATTTTTTTATCAAGCCCTTCTTGGAAATTGATGTCAAAGGGGGAGAGAGAGATCACATCAAAGCTTATCACTTAAAGAGATCACATCAGAGAAGGAGAGAAAGATCCTTCAGGGGGAGAGAGAGAGATCTCCAGGGAGAGAGAATACTAGTAGAGAGTATTTCTCAAGGATCCCAGATGCTTGGTGTTCAAGAGGAGAGATGCCACATGTCTTCTTGAGGGGAAATACATGTTCATTTGTGCTTATTTGCATTAGCTTGCATTAGCTCTGTTCATTTATATCTTTCAGCTCTGATTTTCTTTCAGCTCTGATTTCCTGTTCCCTATCTTCTCCTAGTATCCCATGCTAGATTCAGTGGGAGCAAGACATCTAAGGAAAAGAAATCATTCAAATTCATTGCATATCTTTACTCTTGGGGACATGTCAAATCCAATGTGGTACTTAGTACTCACTCTCTACATGTCATCCCAGTCTTGGTATTCTTGTGGTTTCTTTTGTTTGCTCTGGCTAGTAGGTGCATCTGTGTTATCTAACCTTGTTTATGCAGGTTCATCCATCCTAAGCCAACTCAAGACTACAAGGTAAGTATATGCATCACCATCATGCGTATGAGGAATTCTTGCTGATGTACATACTGTTTGCAAGAAGGACTCATGTGCATGAAGGTATTCTCTTTAATATTCTTTGCTCTGATGCATATGGCCAAGATACATGTAACACATTGCCTGCTCTATCATGGTTATGCTATCACATGCTTCTATATTCCATATTCACATGATTGCATACATGTAGGGGGAGCCTATGCCTGTTACATGTCTTTCCAAAGCTTTACTTGCTATTCTTTATATCTTTATCTAAAGCTCTGATGTATGTTGTCATCAATTACCAAAAAGGGGGAGATTGAAAGCACAAGTGCTCCCTAGGTGGTTTTGGTAATTAATGTCAACATATCTCTTGTTGGACTAACACCTTTATCTAGTATGTTTCAGATAAGTTCAAAAATGGAGTGGCATGGACTAAAGGATGTGGGAACTCCTTCAAGATGCTAAGGACAAAGGATTGGCTAAAGCTTCAAGCTCAATACTCTTCATTTTACATTTTAGTGATCCAAGATCACATTGAGTCTATAGGAAAATACAATACTATCAAGGACGGATGAGGTGTTGCTTAATGAGCCTCTTGCTTCATGTGCTTAGTGATATGCTCCAAATACCCTCAACTACTTTCCCACTTCCACGCATATGTCCTAAAACCTAAAGTCGAACTTGGCCCCACTGATTCTTTCTATCCGGCGCCACCAAGTTTTGATGTCTTAGCCACTGCCACAAACCCTAGGCAAATCGGTTCTACCGATAGGGATCTCGGTCTTACCGAGATGGGATTGTAATCTCTCTGTGTATGTCCATTATCAAAATCGGTCTCACCGAGTTTGAGAATCGGTACTACCGAGATTACAATGCAAACTTTCTGGTTGACTCATTATCAAAATCGGTCCCACCGAGTTTGAGTAATTGGTCCAACCGAGTTTGCCTGACCAACTCTCTGGTTAGCTAATTACCAAAATCGGTCTCACCGAGTTTGTGTAATCGGTCTCACCGAGATTACGTTATGCCCTAACCCTAACCATATCGGTCCTACCGAGTTGCATTTCGGTCCCACCGAAAACCCTAACGGTCACTAGGTTTACTAAAATCGGTCTGACCGAGTTTGTTGATTCGGTTCCACCGAGATTCGTAAATTGTGTGTAACGGTTAGATTTTGTGTGGAGGCTATATATACCCCTCCACCTCCTCTTCATTCGTGGAGAGAGCCATCGGACTGAACCTACACTTCCAGCATCCTATTTCTGAGAGAGAACTACCTACTCATGTGTTGAGGCCAAGATATTCCATTCCTACCTTATGAATCTTGATCTCTAGCCTTCCCCAAGTTGCTTTCCACTCAAATCTTCTTTCCACCAGATCCAAATCCTATGAGAGAGAGTTGAGTGTTGGGGACACTATCATTTGAAGCACAAGAGCAAGGAGTTCATCATCAACGCACCATTTGTTACTTCTTGGAGAGTGGTGTCTCCTAGATTGGCTAGGTGTCACTTGGGAGCCTCCGACGAGATTGTGGAGTTGAACCAAGGAGTTTGTAAGGGCAAGGAGATCGCCTACTTCGTGAAGCTCTACCGCTAGTGAGGCAAGTCCTTCGTGGGCGACGGCCATGGTGGGATAGACAAGGTTGCTACTTCGTGGACCCTTCATGGGTGGAGCCCTCCGTGGACTCGCGCAGCCGTTACCCTTTGTGGGTTGAAGTCTCCATCAACGTGGATGTACGATAGCACCACCTATCGGAACCACGACAAAAACATCCGTGTCTCCAATTGCGTTTGAATCCTCCAAACCCTTCCCTTACTTTCTTGCAAGTTGCATGCTTTATTTTCCGCTGCCCATATACTCTTTGCATGCTTACTTGTTATGTATTGAGAATGTTAAACTTGTGCCTAAACTCCATTTAAACCAAAAGAAGTTAAAAACTGCAACTTTGGTACTTAGTGTCTAATCACCCCCCCTCTAGACACCTCTTCTCAAGATCCTACACCTAGTTTATGCGTTGCTTCGTAAGGGGCTGATTTGGATCCATATGTTTCATGCTATGGTTAGGTTTACCTTAATACTTCTTCTGTAGTTGCGGATGCTTGCAATAGGGGTTAATCATAAGTGGGATGCTTGTCCAAGGAAGGGCAGTACCCAAGCGCCGGTCCACCCACATATCAAATTATCAAAGTAACGAACGTGAATCATATGAGCGTGATGAAAACTAGCTTGACGATAATTCCCATGTGTCCTCGGGAGCATTTTCCTTCATATAAGAGTTTGTCCAGGCTTGTCCTTTGCTACAAAAATGATTGGGCCATCTTGCTGCACCTTATTTACTTTCATTACTTGTTACCCGTTACAAATTACCTTATCACAAAACTATCTGTCACCGATAATTTCAGTGCTTGCAGAGAATACCTTACTGAAAACTGCTTGTCTTTTCCTTCTGCTCCTCATTGGGTTCGACACTCTTACTTATCGAAAGGACTATGGTAGATCCCCTATACTTTTGGGTCATCAGTGCACATGGGTGCTTTTGATGAGTGGCACTTGATGTTGCTCTTTTTAGATGTTTCCATGCTTAGGATAGTGCACTGATGAGTGGCAGTTGTACTTGCTGTTGCTATTTTTAGATGTTTCCATCCACTGATCAGTGGCATTTGGTCATGGGCAATACCACTAGGCAGTGGCACCTACTGTTGGGCAAGTCTCCTGATAAGTAGCACTGATCAGTGGTATTTGCTCATGGGCAAGTACCACTGATCAGTGGCATTTGCCCAAGAGCAGTGCCATTGACAAGTGGCATTTGGCAAAGAGTTTGTGCACTGATCAGTGGCATTTGCTCTTGGGCAAATGTCTCTGATCAGTGCCATTTGTTGTACTGCTAGTGCAACTAATCGATGGCATTTGATAAGTGGCATTTGGCAAAGAGTTTGTGCACTAATACTTGTCATCTTACCTGACAAGATATTGAAGACTGACTGGGATGTGGCTAGTGGAGGAGCTCAGGTGGTGGCCGGAGCTGAGGGCGCCGAGGATTTCATCCCCACGAATAGGTGGCTCAGGATAGTGGACCTGCCTGGTAGGATCGCCTTCATGAGCCTGCCTTGTTCAAGGGGACGATCTCCGAGGCAGGGCCACGAGGAGGGGGCCCGGGAGCCGCTGCGCTTCTACCAGCA
Source organism: Aegilops longissima (assembly GCA_021605205.1). Taxonomy (NCBI): domain Eukaryota; kingdom Viridiplantae; phylum Streptophyta; class Magnoliopsida; order Poales; family Poaceae; genus Aegilops; species Aegilops longissima. The sequence continues at coordinate 677,976,284 of CM038682.1, read as the reverse complement.
GATCAAGGACAACGAGGATCTCACCATGCTCGTCGTCCCTTGCAAGTTCGTGGAGGTGATGAACACCTGGCTGGTCATCAAGTAGCTCCCGCACCTGGTCAGGCTGTCGGCGAACAAGCGGTGCGTGTTCTAGGTGCAGGTCCAGAACTTCGAGGGGCACATGGTGCTTGGCCGGGGCTGGAACTACTTCTGTCACCGCCACCGGATCGTCCCCGACGACCTCGTCGTTGTGCGCATCTCAGGACTCGAATTGAAGGTTCAGATCTACAACCACGACTCCTCGGTTATGTGCAGGTTTCGTTGCAGCAGGCACAACTGCGTTGGTGACATTGAGCATGCCATATAGTTAAGTTAAGTAAGGTGTTAGTGTTGAACTTTTATGGTGTGTGGCTAGACTTATGGGGTACTGGTGCTGGGAACTTGTTCATATTTTGGCCAGGAGTAGCACCCTGGCGTGGAGCAGGGAAGGAGGATGCCCCTGCTATTAATCTAGACTTATGCTATGTAGTTAAGTAGTTTGCTATCATTTCCTTGCTTGCTTTTGTTTGATTTCATTTGGTTGCTTGCTTTGTTTGATCTCATATGTGCTTGTTGTTGTGCTGATCATGTGGTGGTAAGGCCACCGCATTTGAATGGGGTGAGCAGAACACAAACGTTGTTTGTAACCAAATAGCTAAAGTTTGCATCTGCTCACACGTAAGCACAAAAACAACAAGCAAACAGTAGGGGGGGGGGGGGTAAGTGCCCCTTCATGCGATGCAGGCAACCAAACAAGTTGCATCTGCTGCATATGAGGCTGCATTTCAAGAACCAGGCTGGCTGGAGATGGACATGCAATGCAGCTACTATTGCAAACTGAAACCAAACACGCCCAAAGGAGTTTCACAGGATTGCAATTTTTTGGAATTTCTGGCTAATTTGTGGTGCGGGGTCTTGTGTGCGAAAATACGTGAGGCTTTGTTCGGTTCTAGGGGGTTTAAACCTCTAGGGGATCCAATCCGTGTCACCCAAGGGGCGCGCACCAGCCTGCCCGGTACAAAAGCCGTGGAAGCTGCTGGGTGAGCATTGCAGGCTAGATAGGGAGGGCCCCACCTTGGCCGAGGTGTCGGGGAAGATAATGTTGACACCGCTGCCGCCATCCATCAGGACCCATAGGAGGTGGAATCCTCCAGCGATCGGATCTACTACCAAGGCGAACTTGCTGAAGGTGATCGGGCATCGGACCACTCCATGAGGTCGAATGGGGCTTATGAGCCCTGCACGTCTCCGCGGCTGGGAAGATCATGTTGATGCTGGTTGTTTGGGTGGGCTAGCAGGTTGATGAAGGTCTAGTCCTCCCGTGACGGGTAGAGGCCCGCACTGCCTTCCTCACGTGTCGAGCGGTGGGCGGGGGAGCTTTTGTCGATTGTATTGATCTAAGAAAGATATCCAAATTAGTAAAAAGAAGGTGCTTTTGTCGTGTGATGGGTGGGGAGCTTGGCCTATAGGTTTGCTAACATGCGGTCCCACGTGTTAGTGATGTATCAAGCCGATGCTCGTTCCTCGTGAGGCAAAACAATGGAAGAAGCAACACGTGGTTTTCTTGAAGAAGATGATGGAGAAGCGGATTCAGGGAAGAGTGAAATGATGGTTGCTTTGTCCGTCCAACTTATATTGCGGGCAAGGTGCAGTTTTGTGATTTGACGTTTCATTGCTCATTATTACTACGGCGCTATGACCGGGGTGCATCCCCCTGCTATTTTGCACTTTTATTTGGTGCATGACACGTAGACCCGGATGCTAGATGTCCCACATGTCGGTGAAAGGAAGTACAACATTTATGAAAGCGAGCATCTCCACTCTTACGATGGAGGAGTACAAGACACGGTAGCCCATTTAACTGTAACTTGTAATGTAGTACTGCGTTGTAATCTTGTACCACTTGGTTTTGCTGCTTCGCGCGATCCATCAATACAAACCCCGATTAAAAAAGACGAGGGCGGGCCTTTATCTACGAGGTAGGAAGGGGAGTTTGATGTAGTCGGTTCGACAAATAAAGTAAGAGAAAGTTGTGATGAAATGCTTGAATGTGTATTGGGCCCTTTCTTTCTTTCCTTTTTGAAGTGGGCCCTTTTCAGATCACTACTAGATGATACTAGCTCGCACGTTGTTGAGTATATTTCAATGCAATTTTAATGTACATGCCACGTGACTACTAATTGAAGTACTAACAATATGTTCCGGCCCGCCGCTTAACACGCATTGGCAAGGTATATCAGTAACATGTGCGACTGCAAGTGAGGAAATCGACGATGGGCCAAGCTGAGAAACTCCCTCGCTTATCACGCGGAAAAGTCCCGTCCTAGCATTTTCAATCGTTATTTCTATCTATTGGTCGCGTCAAGGAGCTGAACCAAATGTTACAACTTACAAGTTCAAACTGAAAAAGCCTGCCGCATTCGCGTCGCACCCCACATGGTCGGTCCGGCACACCGCTCAAGCTAGGGAACGTGTGTTGTCTTGCATTTTCACTCACATATGAGATCATTGTTGAGCAAACCGACTATGGGTAAACCCTCACCCCGCTCCCGTGTGTCAGTTGAGTTAGAGCAACGAGGAGGGAGAAGAGCTAGTTGTAGCACAGACTATAAGAAAATTGGTGTCAGATGAGACTCGTACTGGTTTGCACTCTACCACTGTACTACTCCTACTACTCTACACTATTAATATGCGGTCATCCAACCCTGTCCGACAAAAAAGACCGCAGACACCGATTATTTGTTGATATTTAAATTTGTTTTCACACAGCAAAATATCCCTGAAAACAACAACACACAACAAAATTCACAACGAATGAGGGATATGAATGTGTTGGGCGGGGTGGGGCTGCAAGTTATTGGGGACATAAGGGGAAAACTTTTGCAGGCTAGGATTCGGCATAAAGATATTTCTATTTGAAACGCAGAGGCTCTTTTTTTTGTTTTTTGTTTGCGAAATGCAGAGCCTCGGGTTTTGGACTCAAACTGAAACTTTTGCAATTATTTTTTATCATTTATTCTCAAATAAGGCGCACCGGACGTCGCGCAACCGCACCAGCCTCGTGTGGTTGTCTGGTGGTGGCGTGTGCGATAGGCGATAGCATAGTGATACTCTCATTTACAATTACATTTGCAGCTCAAGCTTTCAACATTTGCCTACAAGGTGCGTTTGTCCCTGGCAGTAAATTCGCCAATATGCATTACAAAATAAATGATCTTTGTACATTGGAGGAATGGAAATGCACTCCCAAGTGATGAGGTAGGATGATGGTCACTGCATGAACATGACTTAAATCTGTCATTAGACTATACCTAGGAAATTGCACCTGTAACCACTCTGGCCTTAGATCCGGAGCAGATCGCGCCATCCGAGGACGGGAAGCTCAACCCCGCCATGGAAACCGCAGATTCCGCGGCGTTGGAGCCGCACACAGACCTAACCTCGGGTGATATCTGTGTCACCGGAACCTCGGACTCGTTTCCAGCTATAAGTTTCGAACCATGTGCGTCCGTGTACGTCGAGCTTGATCAGTCATCGATCGTCGAATTCAGCACCGCGGACATCTTCCGGCACTCGCCTTTAGGCGATGTGCTAAACTCATTAAAAAATCAATCCTTAGCAGGGGACTCACAGCCGAATTATATCCGGTTCGAACTAGAGGTTGATGACAGAGAATTTCGTTTCCGACCCACCGCCCACTTCATAGCCACTGTCGAGGACCTAACCGACATGCTCGATTATGGCTCCGAAGACATCGACGGTATGGACGACGATGCCGGAGAAGAGGAGGCCCAAAACCCGCCGTTCACCGGACGATGGACGACCACCTCCTCATATGACGTATACATGGTGGATGCACCACAAGATAATAGCGGCGATGACAAGGAAAATCCAGTTGAGGATGAGCCTCCTAAGATACAACCAAAGCGCCGGCGTCAGCGGCGCCGATCTAAATCACGCCGTGGCAAAGACAGCAACACCGACACAGGAGACGATAACACTCCGGATGGTGCCGAAGACAGAGAAGATCCTGACGAACAAACTGCCGAACAGGATGATCGGGAAGATGGGCAAGTTAGCCTTGATGAACAGGCCATACACGAAGACTCGAAGGACAGTAATTATCTCCCGCTCTCTAAGGAGGAGGTGAGCCTCGGCAACGAGGATTTTATCGTGCCTGAGGAACCTCTCGAGCAGGAGCGCTTTAAGCGCCAGCTAATAGCCACTGCAAGGAGCCTGAAAAAGAAGCACCAGCAGCTTCAAGCTGACCAAGATCTGCTAAACGATAGATGGACTGATGTCCTGGCAGCCGAGGAATACAGCCTCAGGCGCCCAGCCAAAAGTTACCCTAAGCATAAATTACTACATCAGTTCGATGATGAGGCACTCGAGCCCGTACAGACGTCGCGCAATGCGGCTGACTGACCACCACGTGGTCGGGACAAAGCGACAACTCAAGCCGAACACCAGCCTGCCCCACCTCACCGTAAAGGCAGAGATAAGACAGCTTGGGGACATACCTGCGACCTACGGCATGGCTTGGACAATAGAGCAGGTTAGAATAGATCGATATATGGATCACAGGGACATGCCTCGACACGCGACAACGGCTATCTAGCCGAACACTACAATCACACTCACGCCCCTGCCGAAAACCACATACGGACTCTATCCGAGCTACGTCACGAGGTGGCCCAATACAGAGGCGCCGCACACCCCCTTTGCTTCACTGATGAAGTAATGGACCATGCATTCCCGGAAGGGTTTAAACCCGTGAACATCGAATCATATGACGGGACAACGGACCCCACGGTATGGATTGAGGATTTTCTTCTCCATATCCATATGGCCCGTGGTGATGATCTCCATGCCATCAAATTCTTCCCGCTGAAGCTCAAAGGAACAGCTCGGTACTGGTTGAACAGTCTGCCCGAAAATTCAATTGGAAGCTGGGAGGACCTGGAAGACGCCTTCCTCGACAACTTCCAAGGTTCATACGTCCGACCTCCAGACGCCGACGACTTAAGCCACATAGTTCAACAACCCGGAGAGTCCGCCAGGAAATTCTGGACTAGGTTCTTAACTAAAAAGAACCATATCGTCGACTGCCCGGATGCTGAAGCCCTAGCGGCGTTTAAACATAGCATCTGTGACGAATGGCTGGCCCGCCACCTCGGCTAAGAAAAGCCAAAGTCTATGGCGGCTCTCACGGCACTCATGACCCGTTTTTGCGCGGGCGAGGATAGTTGGCTGGCACGTAGCAATAACAACGCAAGCGACGCCGGCACCTCTGAAGCCAGAAATAGCAACAGCAAGCCCCGACGCAATAGGCACAAGCGTCGAAACAACAGTGACAACACCGATGATACGGCGGTCAATGCCGGATTCAGTGGCTCTAAATCCGATCAGCGGAAGAAGCCATTCAAAAAGAACAATTCGGGCTCATCCAGCCTGGACCGCATACTCAATCATCCGTGCCAGATCCATGGCACCCCAGAAAAACCAGCCAACCATACCAACAGAGATTGTCGGGTTTTTAAACAGGCCGGCAAGTTAAATGCCGAGAACAAGGAGAAGGGGTCGCAAAGCAAGGACGATGATGAGGAGCCTCGGCCACCAAACACAGGGGGACAGAAGAAGTATCCCCCTCAGGTCAAAATGGTGAGCATGATATACGCCACCCACATCCCCAAGAGGGAGCACAAGCGCACGCTCAGGGACGTCTATGCGATAGAGCCAGTCGCCCCAAAATTTAATCCATGGTCGTCATGCCCGATCACCTTCGATCTTCGGGATCATCCGACCAGTATCCGTCATGGCGGTTTGGCCGCACTGGTCGTTGACCCAATAATTGATGGATTCCACCTGACACGAGTCCTCATGGACGGTGGCAGCAGCCTCAACCTGCTCTATCAGGATACGGTGTGCAAAATGGGCATTAACCCATCACGAATCAAGCCCACAAAGACTACCTTCAAAGGAGTCATACCAGGTGTAGAGGCCCGCTGTACGGGCTCAATCACACTAGAGGTTGTCTTCGGATCTCCAGACAGCTTCCAAAGCAAAGAGTTAATCTTCGATATCGTCCCCTTTCGCAGCGGCTATCACGCACTGCTTGGACGAACTGCATTCGCTCGATTCAACGCGGTGCCACACTATGCTTACCTCAAGCTCAAGATGCCCGGACCACACGGTGTCATAACAGTTAATGGAAACACGGAACGCTCCCTCCGTACCGAGGAACACACCCCTGCCTTAGCAGCAGAAGTACAGAGCGGCCTCTTCAAGCAGAACCTTAATTCGGCGGCTGAGGTCCCGGACACCGTCAAGAGAGTCCGGACTATTCTGCAGCAGGACAACTCAGCTCTTCAAGAGCTCAACTAGCAATTCGGTCTCCGTCCCAGTCCCAACCAAGTGGCGGCAATCGTACCGCGCGTACATAATTACGCACTCAAAATACCATGGGCATGGATGGAGGCATAACTAGCTTGTGATCCACAATACGGCTCGACCGTCCCCGGACACACGGCCTGACAATCGGTCCTTTCGAAGGATAAATACACCAAGACGGCAAGAAGCATGTACGTACTGGGGAATTTTTAGGTGGTCTCTTTAACAATCCCTTTACTTGTTTTCAGGACCCACACGCAACTCTCCCTTGGTTAAGGCATATTAAATAGCCTTCTGCTTATTGCACCACTTGTATAAATGTACTTTGATGCACTAATGAAATTATAATGGAAACAGTTTGCGGCCCAAATTCTGCGGCTCTAGCTTACTACACTTTCTTATTTCTTCCTTTTTCTTTTTTGATAACCTTATCAAATAGCACCCGTAAACTTTGGTACGTTTTTCTCTGCCAGGGGCTTCATAGCACCCCGTAATACGGCAACAAAGTCCGAACACTTTTTACAGTATAGTTCGGCACCCCGAATTTAGCATTATATGCATTATATGCATTGGTTGCCCGGCTCCTGTGCTTGCTACCTTACGTTCCGCTATATTGGCTAGGGTAGTAAAGGGAGAACTACTGTGGTTGTGCCCTGGTTTACCCGGATGAGCACCTCAGTAGAGAAAGCCGAAAACTGACTGTCATGATGCGGCAAGAGCCGGTCAGCTCTTCGGAGGTTCCAAATGTTTAGCGATTTTTTCTGCATTACGTGAGGGATTGGTACTTACCCGATCAGGTGCTTTACAGCATCCTAGTTCGGATACTAGGGGCTGCGCCTAAATTTTTATTTTCAAACTCCTATGGCTAAGTGAGGGTGCTAAAGCCACATACTCCGATTGCCTGGTTCGTTGCGCTAAACACCTCCTTCAAGGACCAAACAATTGGATCAAGAGTGTTTAGATTACATCCCGAACACCCCCATACTACCTACGTGGGGGCAGAAGCCGACGACTGGCCAACTCTCAGATTTCACAAAACACGGCCGCACATGAGGTAATTTTTTTTAAATAACAAACATTATATTACATAACGATTTTGTTTCATCATACAAGGCAGAGACAACATGAATGTATTCATTCGAAAATAATGTCTTGTGCACATTGCGTCGCCACAATACGAGACCCCTCCAGGACGTCTTCAAATTACCGCTTGGGCGTGCGGTGCTCCTTGCCCTCTGGCGGCCCCCCGGTCGCAAGCTTGACGGCGTCCATCTTTGCTCACCACACCTTGACGTGGGCGAAGGCCATGCGCGCGCCCTCGATGCAGACCGACCGCTTGACGACATCCAGCCGAGGGCAGGCATTCACCAGCCGCTTCACGAGCTCGATGTAGCTGCTGGGTATAGCTTCGGCAGGCCACAACCGGATTATTAAATCCTTCATGGCCAGTTCGGCCACCCTATGCAGCTCGACCAACTGTTTTAGCTGGTCGCTAAAGGGCACTGGATGTTCTGGCGCAAGATATTGCGACCAGAACAGCTTCTCCGTTGAGCTCCCTTCTTCGGCTCGGAAGAACTCCGCTGCGTCAGACACACTGCGCGGCAGATCTGCAAACGCCCCTGGAGAACTCCGAATCCGGGTTAGTAAGAGATACTTCTTCTTCACATACTTGCTTTGCATACTAAACGCCTTACCCGCCGTGATTTTCTTGGCCTCCTGGATCTCTTGGAGGGCGCCCTGGGCCTCAACCCGGGCCTCTTCCGCGCTTTGGCGAGCCTTAGCAAGTTCGGTCTCTCGAGCCGAAACGTCACGCTCCAAGGATTCGCTTTTCTTCACGGCATCCTGGAGCTCTTGCTGGACCTCATCAAGCCTGGCCTCGTGCTTCTCACGGGCGGCTTTTTCCTTGGCAGCTTTCTCCTCGGCCTCGGCCAGGGCCTTTTTAAGGACCTCGACCTCGGTCGCCGCTCCTACACATATCATGGCACAACGGTCAATACACATCATTCATTCTTTCCGAATATACAGCAAGTCATTACATACCTTTCTTGTCTTCTAGCTACTTCCTCGCTTGGCCGAGCTCCTCCTCGGCCCGCTCCAGTCTCTGCTTTAGTCTGGAGACTTTGGCAGTTGATACGTCTCCAACGTATCTATAATTTATGAAGTATTCATGCTGTTATATTATCCATCTTGGATGTTTACGGGCTTTATTTTACACTTCTATATTGTTTTGGGGACTAACCTATTGACCCAGATCCCAGTGCTAGTTCCTGTTTTTCCCTTGTTTCAGTGTTTTGAAGAAAAGGAATATCGAACGGAGTCGAAACGGAATGAAACCTTCTGGAGAAGTTATTTTTGGAAGGAAAGCAACCTGATAGACTTGGAGTGCACGTCAGGAAAGAAACGAGGGAGCCACGAGGTAGGGGGGCGCGCCCTCCACCCTCGTGGGCCCCTCGTGGCTCCCCTGACGTATTTCTTCCGCCTATATATATCCGTATACCCTAAAACGATCAGGGAACAGAATAGATCGGGAGTTCCGCCGCCGCAAGCCTCTATAGCCACCAAAAACTAATCGAGACCCTGTTCCAGCACCATGCCGGAGGGGGGAACCCTCACCAGTGGCCATCTTCATCATCCCGGCGCTCTCCATGACGAGGAGGGAGTAGTTCACCCTCGGGGCTGAGGGTATGTACCAGTAGCTATGTGTTTGATCTCTCTCTCTCTCTCTCTCTCTCTCTCTCTCTCTTGTGTTCTTGATTTGGCACGATCTTGATGTATCGCGAGCTTTGCTATTATAGTTAGGATCTTATGATGTTTCTCCCCCTCTATTCTCTTGTAATGGATTGAGTTTTCCCTTTGAAGTTATCTTATCGGATTGAGTCTTTAATGACTTGAGAACACTTGATGTATGTCTTGCCATGCGTATCTGTGGTGACAATGGGATATCACGTGATTCACTTGATGTATGTTTTGGTGATCAACTTGCGGGTTCCACCCATGAACCTATGCATAGGGGTTGGCACACGTTTTCGTCTTGATTCTCCGGCAGAAACTTTGGGGCACTCTTTGAGGTTCTATGTGTTGGTTGAATAGATGAATCTGAGATTGTGTGATGCATATCGTATAATCATACCCACGGATACTTGAGGTGACATTGGAGTATCTAGGTGACATTAGGGTTTTGGTTGATTTGTGTCTTAAGGTGTTATTCTAGTACGAACTCTAGGGCTGTTTGTGACACTTATAGGAAAAGCCCAACGGATTGATTGGAAAGAATAACTTTGAGGTGGTTTCATACCCTACCATAATCTCTTCATTTGTTCTCCGCTATTAGTGACTTTGGAGTGACTCTTTGTTGCATGTTGAGGGATAGTTATATGATCCAATTATGTTATTATTGTTGAGAGAACTTGCACTAGTGAAAGTATGAACCCTAGGCCTTGTTTCCTAGCATTGCAATACCGTTTACGCTCACTTTTACCTTTAGTTACCTTGCTGTTTTTATATTTTCATATTACAAAAACCTATATCTATCATCCATATTGCACTTGTATCACCATCTCTTCGCTGAACTAGTGCACCTATACAATTTACCATTGTATTGGGTGTGTTGGGGACACAAGAGACTCTTTGTTATTTGGTTGCAGGGTTGCTTGAGAGAGACCATCTTCATCCTATGCCTCCCACGGATTGATAAACCTTAGGTCATCCACTTGAGGGAAATTTGCTACTGTCCTACAAACCTCTGCACTTGGAGGCCCAACAACGTCTACAAGAAGAAGGTTGCGTAGTAGACATCAAGCAGTTTCTGTCGCCGTTGCCGGGGAGGTGAGTGCTTGAAGGTATATCTTTAGATCTTACAATCGAATCTTTTAGTTTCTTGTTTTATCACTAGTTTAGTCTATAAAAGAAAACTACAAAAAAATGGAATTGAGTTTGCCTCATACGTTTCATCTTTTTAATATCTTTCGTGAGTATGATGGAAATGAAAATTGTGCTCAAGTACTAGAAGAAGAATTACATAGAATGTTTGGCACTAAATATTTGAATGATGAACATGATTGCAATGTTGTTAGTATGAATTCTTTGAACATCCATGATGCTAATGATATGCAAAGCCACAAGCTTGGGGAAGCTATGTTTGATGAAGATGATATTTTTTGTCCCCCAAGCTTTGATGAGAAAATTTACTATGATGAAAGCATGCCTCCTATCTATGATGATTATTGTGATGACACGTATGCTTTAAAGACTAATGATAACCATGAAACTTGTCATCTTGATCTTAATTCTCAATCATATGATAGTTATTTTGTTGAGTTTTCTCCCACTACTATTCATGAGAATAAATTTGCTTATGTGGAGAGTAATAAAAATTCTATGATTGTAGATCATGAAAAGAATGCTTTAGGTGCTGGTTATATTGTTGAATTCATTCATGATGCTACTGAAAATTATTATGAGGGAGGAACATATGCTTGTAGGAATTGCAATAATATCAAGTTTCCTCTCTATGTGCTTAAAGTTTTGAAGTTATGCATGTTTTGCCTTCCTATGCTAGTTGATTATTGTTCCCATAAGTTGTTTGCTCACAAAATACCTATTCATAGGAAGTAGGTTAGACTTAAATGTGCTAATCATATTCTTCATGATGCTCTCTTCATGTTTCAATTCTTATGTCTTATGTGAGCATCATTGAAATCATCATGCCTAGCTAGGGGCGTTAAACGATAGCGCTTGTTGGGAGGCAACCCAATTTTATTTTAGTTTCTTGCGTTTTGGTTCTGTTTAGGAATAAATAATATATCTAGCCTCTGGTTAGATGTGGTTTTATGTTTTAATTAGTGTTTGTGCCAAGTAGAACCTTTGGGAAGACTTGGTGAAGTCTTTATGATCTTGCTGTAAAAAAACAGAAACTTTAGCGCTCACGAGATTAGCTAAAGATTTTTACTGGAGAGTGCTATTTAGTTGATTCTTTTTGCATATGATTAATAGATAAATTCCTCAGGTCCACCAATTTATTTTAGAATTTTTGGAGTTCCATAAGTTTGCGTTAGTTACATATTACTACAGACTGTTCTATTTTTGACACATTCTGTTTTTCGTGTGTTGTTTGCTTATTTTGATGAATCTATGGCTAGTAAAATAGTTTATAAACCATAGAGAAGTTGGAATACAGTAGGTTTAACACCAATATAAATAAAGAATGAGTTCATTACAGTACCTTGAAGTGGTGTTTTGTTTTCTTTAAGCTAACGGACTTACGAGTTTTCTGTTGAGTTTTGTGTTGTGAAGTTTTCAAGTTTTGGGTAAAGATTCGATGGACTATGGAATAAGGAGTGGAAAGAGCCTAAGCTTGGGGATGCCCAAGGCACCCCAAGGTAATATTCAAGGATAACCAAGAGCCTAAGCTTGGGGATGCCCCAGAAGGCATCCCCTCTTTCGTCTTCGTTCATCGGTAACTTTACTTGGAGCTATATTTTTATTCACCACATGATATGTGTTTTACTTGGAGCGTCATTTTATTTTCTTTTGCTTTGCTTGCTGTTTGAATAAAGTAACAAGATCTGAAATTATTAAATGGTAAAGTCTTCACATAGTTGCATAATTATTTGACTACTCATTGATCTTCACTTATATCTTTTTGACTAGTTTGTCATTTACTCGTGTGCTTCACTTATATCCTATGAGTAAATAGTTGAATGATATGAATATCATAAATCTGAAATTATATATGTTTCATATGACTTTCCCATGGGGAGTAATGCCTTCACATATAAGAGGTAGAGGTGGTAAATTTATTGAAGGTTAGCAAACATTGTATTGGTCACTTGAACAATTCATGAAAGAATATTGAAGGAAGAGAGATTTCACATATAAATATACTATCTTGGACATCTTCTATGATTGTGATCCCCATTAATTATTTTCAAGCCTGAGCAAATTAGTTGAAGTTGGACAAGGAAGACAACATAATGAGTTATGCTTGGGTATATTTGTATAGAAGTTATATTGTTTTGGATCCTCTAACATGTGGTGCTTGCTATTTAGAATCCTTTGCTAGCCAAAATATCTGTACTAAGCGGGAATACTGCTTGTGCATCCAAATTCCTTGAACTAAGTTTCTTCCATGCGTGTCCACCATATCTACCTATATGCGGTATTTACCTGCCGTTCCAAGTAAATTTGCATCTGCTAAACTTTAAACCTTCAAATAATAATCTGTTTTGTATGCCCGCATCGCTCATGTAGCGACTACGGGTTAGCAGTATCTTCCATGCTAGGTGGGTTATTCTCACGATGAATGGACTCCGCTCATCATTCTCGAGAAAAAGGCTGGTAACTGGGATGCCCAGTCCCATGATCAAAAGATCGAAATCAAATAAAAAATAATTGCAAACAAAACTCCCCCAGGATTGATGTTAGTTGGAGGCACCCTTGTTTCGGGCAAGCCATGGATTGATGATTGTTGCTGGAGGGGAGTAAAAATCTTTACCTTTCTGTTTGGGAACCGCCTATAATGTATGTAGTATGGAAGATATTGGGAACTCTTGGTCGTTATGTTGACAATGAAAGCATACCTCTCAAAATTATTTTCATCTCTGTTTTTGCTTCGAGCTCTGGCACCTCTGCAAATCTCTGCTTCCCTCTGCGAAGGGCCTATCTTTTACTTTATGCAAGAGTCGGTAGTATTCCTTCTCATTCCATCCTACTCTTTAGTTGGCAAGCATCATCTGATGGAAAGATCTAAGCATATATGGCCATTCAAATATATTTGAGCATGAATTATTACTGTTGACATTACCCTTGAGGTAAAAGGTTGGGAGGCGAAATATTAAGCCCCTATCTTTCTCTGTGTTCGATGAATACTATTTGTTCTAAAAATATGCTTTGAGTGGTAGCAATCATGGAATACTAAATGATAGTTGAGTATGTGTAGTTTGCTAAATCAAAGCTCTAACATAGACTCTTTCCTGAAAATAAGATGAATTATAATTGTTTGATGACTAATAACACGGATTGTTAGTTTTCAAGAAAGTTTATGATCTATACTTTAACATGTGAATAGTGTGTTACTTGATCATTCAAAGTTCTATGAGTTGATACTGTTATGACATATAATGATGCTAGAAAAGGTGATTGAAATTATCATTGATCAAACTTATGCACCTGCTAGCATTCACACTTCATAAATTATTTCTTTTATCATTTACCTACTCGAGGACGAGCAGGAATTAAGCTTGGGGATGTTGATACGTCTCCAAAGTATCTATAATTTATGAAGTATTCATGCTGTTATATTATCCATCTTGGATGTTTACGGGCTTTATTTTACACTTTTATATTATTTTTTGGGACTAACCTATTGACCCAGAGCCTAGTGCCAGTTCCTGTTTTTCCCTTGTTTCAGTGTTTCGAAGAAAAGGAATATCAAACGGATTCGAAACGGAATGAAACCTTCTGGAGAAGTTATTTTTGGAAAGAAAGCAACCTGATAGTCTTGGAGTGCATGTCAAGAAAGAAACGAGGGAGCCACGAGGTAGGGGGGCGCGCCCACCCCACTAGGGGGCGCCCTCCACCCTATTGGGCCCCTCGTGGCTCCCCTGACGTATTTCTTCCGCCTATATATATCCATATACCCTAAAACGATCGGGGAACAGAATAGATCGGGAGTTCCGCCGCCGCAAGCCTCTATAGCCACCAAAAACCAATTGGGACCCTGTTCCGGCACCCTGCCGGAGGGGCGAACCCTCACAAGTGGCCATCTTCATCATCCTGGCGCTCTCCATGGCGAGGAGGGAGTAGTTCACCCTCGGGGCTGAGGGTATGTACCAGTAGCTATGTGTTTGATCTCTCTCTCTCTCTCTCTCTCTCTCTCTCTCTCTCGTGTTATTGATTTGGCACGATCTTGATGTATCACGAGCTTTGCTATTATAGTTAGGATCTTATGATGTTTCTCCCCCTCTACTCTCTTGTAATGGATTGAGTTTTCCCTTTGAAGTTATCTTATCGGATTGAGTCTTTAATGACTTGAGAACACTTGATGTATGTCTTGCCGTGCGTATCTGTGGTGACAATGGGATATCACATGATTCACTTGATGTATGTTTTGGTGATCAACTTGTGGGTTCCGCCCATGAACCTATGCATAGGGGTTGGCACACGTTTTCGTCTTGATTCTCCGGTAGAAACTTTGGGGCACTCTTTGAGGTTCTATGTGTTGGTTGAATAGATGAATCTGAGATTGTGTGATGCATATCATAAAATCATACCCACGGATACTTGAGGTGACATTGGAGTATCTAGGTGACATTAGGGTTTTGGTTGATTTGTGTCTTAAGGTGTTATTCTAGTACGAACTCTAGGGCTGTTTGTGACACTTATAGGAAAAGCCCAACGGATTGATTGGAAAGAATAACTTTGAGGTGGTTTCGTACCCTACCATAATCTCTTCGTTTGTTCTCCGCTATTAGTGACTTTGGAGTGACTCTTTGTTGCATGTTGAGGGATAGTTATATGATCCAATTATGTTATTATTGTTGAGAGAACTTGCACTAGTGAAAGTATGAACCCTAGGCCTTGTTTCTTAGCATTGCAATACCGTTTACGCTCAATTTTACCTTTAGTTACCTTGCTGTTTTTACATTTTCAGATTACAAAAACCTATATCTACCATCCATATTGCACTTGTATCACCATCTCTTCGCCGAACTAGTGCACCTATACAGTTTACCATTGTATTGGGTGTGTTGGGGACACAAGAGACTCTTTGTTATTTGGTTGCAGGGTTGCTTGAGAGAGACCATCTTCATCCTACGCCTCCCACGGATTGATAAACCTTAGGTCATCCACTTGAGGGAAATTTGCTACTGTCCTACAAACCTCTGCACTTGGAGGCCCAACAACGTCTACAAGAAGAAGGTTGCGTAGTAGACATCAGCAGTGTGTGAGGTCGCGGCCAGCAATGGCGCCTGCTTATTCATATAAGACATATTTAGCTAGTTTCCTGCAAAAATGAATTGATCCTCTGTCCGGCCTTTCTTTCCGAACACCGGACAGTGTCTCAGGGGCTACTGTCTATATTGGGACTTTCTCTTTTGCGTCACTTACCTCAAAACCTGTTAGCAGGCCGCTGCAGGCTTCGGTTAGTCCGCTCTTGACGGACTGAACCCTCTCAATCACCGTACCCATAAGGATACGGTGTTCATCCACAATGGAAGCGCCTCGTAGTGCCTCCAGCAGATTATCCGGTGCATCCGGTTGGACAGAGGTCGCCGGTGGAATAGGCACACCCCCTTCTTTCAACGGAGGTTGCTCGCCGGATTCTGGAGCCGTATAGGTCTCCGAAATCGTATTCGAGTGGGGCCGAACTAAGCACGACCCCCATTGTTGGGGAACGTAGTAATTTCTAAAAAATTCCTACGCACACGCAAGATCATGGTGATGCATAGCAACGAGAGGGGAGAGTGTTTTCTACGTACCCTCGTAGACCGTAAGCGGAAGCGTTATGACAACGTGGTTGATGTAGTCGTACGTCTTCACGATCGACTGATCCTAGCACCGAAGGTACGGCACCTCCGCAGACTGCACACGTTCAGCTCGGCGACGTCCCACGAACTCACGATCCAGTAGAGCTTCGAGGGAGAGCTTCGTCAGCACGACGGCGTGATGACGGTGATGATGAAGTTACCGACACAGGGCTTCGCCTAAGCACTGCTACGATATGACCGAGGTGGATTATGGTGGAGGGGGGCACCACACACGGCTAAGAGATCAATGATCAACTTGTGTGTTCTAGGGTGCCCCTTTCCCCCGTATATAAAGGAGTAAGGGGGGAGGCCGGCTGGCCCTTGGGGCGCGCCAAGGAGGGGGGAGTTCTCCACCTAGTAGGGGTAGGACGCCCCTTTCCTAGTCCAACTAGGAAGAGGGGAGGGGGAAGGAAAGAGAGGGAGAGGGAAAGAGAGGCCGCGCCCCCTCCCCTAGTCCAATTCGGACTCCCCTTGGGGGGGCGCCACCTCCTGGGATGCTGCCCTCTCTCACCCCTAAGGCCCACTAAGGCCCAATACTTCCCCGGGGGGTTCCGGTAACCACTCGGGCACTCCGGTTTTCTCCGAAACCACCCAGAACACTTCCGGTGTCCGAATATAGTCGTCCAATATATCAATCTTTATGTCTCGACCATTTCGAGACTCCTCATCATGTCCGTGATAATATTCGGGACTCCGACTCCGAACTATCTTCGGTACATCAAAATACATAAACTCATAATATCGATCGTCACCGAACATTAAGCGTGCAGACCCTACGGATTCGAGAACTATGTAGACATGACCGAGACACGTCTTCGGTCAATAACCAATAGAGGAACCTGGATGCTCATATTGGTCCCTACATATTCTACGAATATCTTTATCGGTCAAACCGCATAAGTACATACGTTGTTCCGTTTGTCATCGGTATGTTACTTGCCCGAGATTCGATCATCGGTATCTCAATTCCTAGCTCAATCTCGTTACCGGCAAGTCTCTTTACTCGTTCCGTAATGCATCATCCCGCAACTAACTCATTAGTCATTGCTTGCAAGGCTTATAGTGATGTGCATTACCGAGAGGGCACAGAGATACCTCTCCGATAATCGGAGTGACAGATCCTAGTCTCGATCTATGCCAACTCAACAAGTACCATCGGAGACACCTGTAGAGCACTTTTATAATAACCCAGTTACGTTGTGACGTTTGGTAGCAGAGAAAGTGTTCCTCCGGTAATCGGGAGTTGCATAATCTCATAGTCATAGGAACATGTATAAGTCATGGAGAAAGCAATATCAGTAAACTAAAACGTTCAAGTGCTAAGCTAACGTAATAGGTCAAGTCAATCACATCATTCTCCTAATGATGTGATCCCGTTTATCAAATGACAACTCATGTCATGGTTAGGAAACTTAACCATCTTTGATCAACGAGCTAGTCAAGTAGAGGCATACTAGTGACACTCTGTTTGTCTATGTATTCACGCATGTATTATGTTTCCGGTTAATACAATTCTAGCATGAATAGTAAATATTTATCATGAAATAAGGAAATAAATAATAACTTTATTATTGCCTCTAGGGCATATTTCCTTCAGTCTCCCACTTGCACTAGAGTCAATAATCTAGATTACACAGTAATGATTCTAACACCCATGGAGTCTTGGTGCTGATCATGTTTTGGTCGTGAGAGAGGCTTAGTCAACGGGTCTGCAACATTCAGATCTGTATGTATCTTGCAAATATCTATGTCTCCCACCTAGACTTGATCGCGGATGGAATTGAAGCGTCTCTTGATGTGCTTGGTTCTCTTGTGAAATCTGGATTCCTTTGCCAAGGCAATTGCACCAGTATTGTCACAAAATATTTTCATTTGACCCGATGCACTAGGTATGACACCTAGATTGGATATGAACTCCTTCATCCAGACTCATTCATTTGCTGCTTCCGAAGCAGCTATGTACTCCGCTTCACACATAGATCCCGCCACGACACTTTGCTTAGAACTGCATGAACTGACAGCTCCACCGTTTAATATAAACACATATCCAGTTTGTGACTTAGAGTCATCCGGATCAGTGTCAAAGCTTGCATTGACGTAACCATTTACGACGAGCTCTTTGTCACCTCCATAAACGAGAAACATATCCTTAGTCCTTTTCAGGTATTTCAAGATGTTCTTGACCGCTGTGATCCACTCTTGGATTACTTTGGTACCTCCCTGCTAAACTGATAGCAAGGCACACATCAGGTCTGGTACACATCATTGCCTACATGATAGAGCCTGTGGCTGAAGCATAGGGAACACCTTTCATTTTCTCTCTATCTTCTGCAGTGGTCGAGCATTGAGTCTGGCTCAACTTCACACCTTGTAACACAAGCAAGAACCATTTCTTTGCTTGATCCATTTCGAACCTTTTCAAAACATTATCAAGGTATGTGCTTTGTGAAAGTCCAATTAAGCGTCTTGATCTATCTCTATAGATCTTGATGCCCAATATATAAGTAGCTTCACCGAGGTCTTTCATTGAAAAACTCTTTTTCAAGTATCCTTTTATGCTATCCAGAAATTCTATATCATTTCCAATCAACCATATGTCATCCACATATAATATTAGAAATGCTACAGAGCTCCCACTCACTTTCTTATAAATACGGGCTTCTCCAAAAGTCTGTATAAAACCATATGCTTTGATCACACTATAAAAACATTTATTCCAACTACGAGATACTTGCACTAGTCCATAAATGGATCGCTGGAGCTTGCACACTTTGTTAGCATCCTTTGGATCGATAAAACCTTTAGGTTGCATCATATACAACTCTTCTTCCAGAAATCCATTCAGAAATGCAGTCTTTACATCCATTTGCCAAATTTCATAATCATAAAATGCAGCAACTGCTAACATGATTCGGATGGACTTAAGCATCGCTACGGGTGAGAAGGTCTCATCGTAGTAAACCCCTTGAACTTGTCGAAAACCTTTCGCAACAAGTCGAGCTTTGTAGACAGTAACATTACCGTCAGCGTCAGTCTTCTTCTTGAAGATCCATTTATTCTCTATGGCTTGCCGATCATCGGGCAAGTCAACGAAAGTCCACACTTTGTTCTCATACATGGATCCCATCTCAGATTTCACGGCCTCAAGCCATTTTGTGGAATCTGGGATCACCATCGCTTCTTCATAGTTCGTAGGTTCATCATGGTCAAGTAACATGACCTCCAGAATAGGATTACCGTACCACTCTGGTGCGGATCTTACTCTAGTTGACCTACAAGGTTCGGTACTAACTTGATCTGAAGTTTCTTGATCAATATCATTAGCTGCCTCACTAATTGGTTTAGGTGTCACAGGAACCAGTTTCTGTGATGAACTACTTTCCAATAAGGGAGCAGGTGCAGTTACCTCATCAAGTTCTACTTTCCTCCCACTCACTTCTTTCGAGAGAAACTCCCTCTCTAGAAAGGATCCATTCTTAGCAACAAATGTCTTGCCTTCGGATCTGTGATAGAAGGTGTACCCAATAGTTTCCTTTGGGTATCCTATGAAGACACATTTCTCCGATTTGGGTTCGAGCTTATCAGGTTGAAGCTTTTTCACATAAGCATCACAACCCCAAACTTTAAGAAACGACAACTTTGGTTTCTTGCCAAACCATAGTTCATAAGGTGTCGTCTCAACGAATTTAGATGGTGCCCTATTTAATGTGAATGCAGCCGTCTCTAAAGCATAACCCCAAAACGATAGCGGTAAAATCAGTAAGAGAGATCATAAATCGTACCATATATAGTAAAGTACTATTACGATGTTCGAACACACCATTACGATGTGGTGTTCCGGGTGACGTGAGTTGCGAAACTATTCCGCATTGTTTCAAATAAAGACCAAACTCGTAACTCAAATATTCTCCTCCACGATCAGATCATAGAAACTTTATTTTCTTGTTACGACGATTTTCCACTTCACTCTGGAATTAGTTGAACTTTTCAAATGTTTCAGACTTATGTGTCATTAAGTAGATATACCCACATCTGCTCAAATCATCTGTGAAGGTGAGAAAATAATGATACCCGCCGCGAGCCTCAATATTCATCAGACCACATACATCAGTATGTATGATTTCCAACAAATCTATTGCTCGCTTCATTGTTCCGGAGAACGGCGTTTTAGTCATCTTGCCCATGAGGCATGGTTCGCAAGTACCAAGTGATTCATAATCAAGTGATTCCAAAAGTCCATCAGTATGGAGTTTCTTCATGCGCTTTACACCAATATGACCCAAACGACAGTGCCACAAATAAGTTGCACTATCATTATCAACTCTGCATCTTTTGGCTTTAACATTATGAATATGTGTATTACTACTATCGAGATTCAACAAAAATAGACCACTCTTTAAGGGTGCATGACCATGAAAGATATTACTCCTATAAATAGAACAACCATTATTCTTAGATTTAAATGAATAATTGTCTCGCATCAAACAAGATCCAGATATAATGTTCATGCTCAATGCTGGCACCAAATAACAATTATTTAGGTCTAAAACTAATCCCGAAGATAGATGTAGAGGTAGCGTGCCGACAGCGATCACATCGACTTTGGAACCATTTCCCACGCGCATCGTCACCTCGTCTTTAGCCAATCTTAAGCAATCCGTAGTCCTGTTTGAGTTGCAAATATTAGCAACAGTACAAAGTATCAAATACCCGGTGCTACTGCGAGCTTTAGTAAGGTACACATCAATAACATGTATATCACATATACCTTTGTTCACCTTGCCATCCTTCTTATCTGCCAAATACTTGGGGCAGTTCCGCTTCCAGTGGCCAGTCCCTTTGCAGTAGAAGCACTCAGTCTCAGGCTTAGGTCCAGACTTGGGTTTCTTCTCCTGAAAAGCAACTTGTTTTCCGTTCTTCTTGAAGTTCCCCTTCTTCTTCCCTTTGCCTTTTTTCTTGAAACTGGTGGTCTTGTTGACCATCAACACTTGATGCTCCTTTTTGATTTCTAACTCCGCAGCCTTTAGCATCGCAAAGAGCTGGGAATTGTCTTATCCATCCCTTACATATTATAGTTCTCACAAATCTCTTGTAGCTTGGTGGCAGTGATTCAAGGATTCTGTCAACGACACTATCATCCGGAAGATTAACTCCAAGTTGAATCAAGTGATTATTATACCCAGACATTTTGAGTATATGTTCACTGATAGAACTATTCTCCTCCATCATACAGCTGTAGAACTTATTGGAGACTTCATATCTCTCAATCCGGGCATTTGCTTGAAATATTAACTTCAACTCCTGGAACATATCATATGCTCCATGACGTTCAAAACGTCGTTGAAGTCCCGGTTCTAAGCCGTAAAGCATGGCACATTGAACTATTGAGTAGTCATCAGCTTTACTCGCGGACGTTCTTAACGTCATCAAGCTTATCTGCGGCAGGCACGGCACCCAGCGGTGCTTCGGGGCGTAATTCTTACGTGCAGCAATGAGGATAATCCTCAAGTTATGGAACTAGTCTGTGTAATTGCTACCATCATCTTTCAACTTTGCTTTCTCAAGGAACACATTAAAATTCAACGGAACAACAGCACGGGCCATCTATCTACAACAACATAGACAAGCAAAATACTATCAGGTACTAAGTTCATGATAAATTAAAGTTCAATTATTCATATTACTTAAGAACTCCCACTTAGATAGACATCCCTCTAATCATCTAAGTGATCACGTGATCCAAATCAACTAAACCATGTCCGATCATCACCTGAAATGGAGCAGTTTTCAATGGTGAACATCACTATGTTGATCATATCTACTATATGATTCACGCTCGACCTTTCGGTCTCAGTATTCCGCGGCCATATCTGCATATGCTAGGCTCGTCAAGTTTAACCAGAGTATTTCTGCGTGTGCAAAACTAAAGGAAATATGCCCTAGAGGCAATAATAAAGTTATTATTTATTTCCTAATTTCATGATAAATTTTTATTATTAATGTTAGAATTGTATTAACCGGAAACATGATACATGTGTGAATACATAAACAAATAGAGTGTCACTAGTATGCCTCTACTTGACTAGCTCATTGATCAAAGATGGTTATGTTTCCTAGCCATAGACATGAGTTTTCATTTGATTAACGGGTTCACATCATTAGGAGAATGATGTGATTGACATGACCCATTCTGTTAGCTTAGCACTTGATCGTTCAGTATGTTGCTATTGCTTTCTTCATGACTTATACATGTTCCTATGACTATGAGATTATGCAACTCCCGTTTACCAGAGGAACACTTTCTGTGCTACCAAACGTCACAACATAACTGGGTGATTATAAAGGTGCTCTACAGGTGTCTCCGAAGGTACTTGTTGGGTTGGCGTATTTCGAGATTAGTATTTGTCACTCCGATTGTCGGAGAGGTATGTCTGGGCCCTCTCGGTAATGCACATCACTATAGGCCTTGCAAGCATTTTGACTAATGAGTTAGTTGCGAGATGATGTATTACGGAACGAGTAAATAGACTTGCTGGTAACGAGATTGAATTAGGTATTGAGATACCGACGATCGAATCTCGGGCAAGTAACATACCGATGACAAAGGGAACAACGTATGTTGTTATGCGGTTTGACCGATAAAGATCTTCGTACAATATGTAGGAGCCAATATGAGCATCCAGGTTCCACTATTGGTTATTGACCGGAGACATGTCTCGGTCATGTCTACATAGTTCTAGAACCCGTAGGGTCCGCACGCTTAAAGTTAGATGACGGTCGGTATTATGAGTTTTGTGTTTTTATGTACAAAAGGTAGTTCGGAGTCCCGGATATGATCATGGACATGACGAGGAGTCTCGAAATGGTCGAGACATAAAGATCGATATATTGGACGACTATGTTTGGACACCAGAATGGTTTCGAGGAGTTTCGGACACATACCGGAGTACCGGGGGGTTACCGGAACCCCCCGGGGAGACTAATGGGCCTATTGGGCCCTAGTGGAGAAGAGGAGAGGCGGCCAAGGGCAGCTGCACGCCCCCTTCCCCCCAATCCGAATTGGACAAGGAGGGGGCGCCCCCTTTCCTGTCCCCCTCTCTCTCCTTCCCTCTCCACTCCTACTCCCACTTGGAAGGGGGGAGTCCTACTCCCGGTGGGAGTAGGACTCCTCATGGGGCGCGCCTAGGGTGGCCGGCCTGTTGGAAATATGCCCTAGAGGCAATAATAAAATGGTTATTATTATATTTACTCGTTCATGATAATTTTCTATTATTCATGCTATAATTGTGTTATCCGGAAATTGTAATACATGTGTGAATACATAGACCACAACATGTCCCTAGTGAGCCTCTAGTTGACTAGCTCGTTTATCAATAGATGGTCACGGTTTCCTGACCATGGACATTGGATGTCATTGATAACGGGATCACATCATTGGGAGAATGATGTGATGGACAAGACCCAATCCTAAGCATAGCACAAGATCGTGTAGTTCGTTTGCTCGAGCTTTTCCAATGTCAAGTATCATTTCCTTAGACCATGAGATTGTGTAACTCCCGAATGCCGTAGGAGTGCTTTGGGTGTACCAAGCGTCCTGGCGTAAGCGGGTGACTATAAAGGTATACTACGGTATCTCCGAAAGTGTTTGTTGGGTTGACACGGATCGAGGCGGGATTTGTCACTCCGTATGACGGAGAGGTATCTCTGGGCCCACTCGGTAATGCATCATCATAATGAGCTCAAAGTGACTAAGTGGTTGGTCACGGGATCATGCATTCTGATGCGAGTAAAGTGACTTGCGTGCGAGATTGAGCGAGGTATTGGGATACCGACGATCGAATCTCGGGCAAATAACGCATACCAATCGACAAAGGGAATTGTATACGGGATTACTTGAATCCTCGACATCGTGGTTCATTCAATGAGATCATCGTGGAGCATGCGGAAGCCAACATGGGTATCAGATCCGCTGTTGGTTATTGGCGGAGAGTCGTCTCGGTCATGTCTGCGTGTCTCGAACCCGTAGGGTCTACACATAAGGTTCGGTGGCGCTAGGGTTGTAGAGATATTAGTATCGGTAACCGAAAGTTGTTGAGCCCCGGATGAGATCCGGACATCACGAGGAGTTCGAAATGGTCGGAGGTGAAGAATTATATATAGGAAGTCCAGTTTGACCATCGGGAAAGTTTGGGGTCACTAAGATTGTCTGGGACCACGGAAGGGTCCCGGGGGTCCACCGGGTGGGGCCACCTATCCCGGAGGGCCCCATGGGCTGAAGTGAGGAAGGGAACCAGCCCCTGGTGGGCTGGTGCACCCCCTTGGGCCTCCCCCTGCGCCTAGGGTTGGAAACCCTAGGGGTGGGGGGCGCCCCACTTGGCTTGGGGGGCTAGCCACCCCCTTGGCCGCCCCCCCCTTGAGATCCAATCTCTAGGCCCCCCCAGGGCCCCTATATAAAGAGGGGGAGAGGGACGGCTGCGCACTCCTGCTCCTGGCGCCTCCCTCTCCCTCTGCAACACCTCTCCTTCTCGTAGAGCTTGGCGAAGCCCTGCCGAGATCGCCGCTACTTCCACCACCATGCCGTCGTGCTGCTGGATCTCCATCAACCTCTCCCTCCCCCTTGCTGGATCAAGAAGGAGGAGACGTCTTCCCCAACCGTACGTGTGTTGAACGCGGAGGTGCCGTCCGTTCGGCACTAGGATCTTCGGTGATTTGGATCACGACGAGTACGACTCCCTCAACCCCGTTCTCTTGAACGCTTCCGCGGGTGATCTACAAGGGTATGTAGATGCACTCCCCTCTCTCGTTGCTAGATGACTCCATAGATTGATCTTGGTGAAGCGTAGAATTTTTTTATTTTCTGCAACGTTCCCCAACACGGCCCCCCTCCTCCTCCACTCCTTTATATACGGGGAGGGGGCAATCCTTGGAGACACAACAATTGATCTCTTGAACTCTTAGCCGTGTGCGGTGCCCCCCTCCACCATATTCCACCTCGATCATATCGTAGTGGTGCTTAGGCAAAGCCCTGCGTCGGTAGCATCATCATCACCATCACCACACCGTCGTGCTGACGGTACTCTCCCGTGAAGCTCTGCTGGATCGGAGTTCGCGGGACGTCATCGAGCTGAACGTGTGCTGAACTCGGAGGTGTCGTACGTTCGGTACTTGGATCGGTCGGATCATGAAGATGTAAGACTACATCAACCACGTTATTCTAACGCTTCTGCTTTCGTTCTACGAGGGTACGTGGACAACACTCTCCCCTCTCATTGCTATGCATCACCATGATCCCGTGTGTGCGTAGGAAATTTTTTGAAATTACTATGTTCCCCAACAGTGGCATCCGAGCCTGGTTTTATGCGTAGATGTTTATGCACGAGTAGAACACAAGTGAGTTGTGGGCGATACAAGTCATACTGCTTACCAGCATGTCATACTTTGGTTCGGCAGTATTGTTGGATGAAGCGGCCCGGACTGACATTACGCGTATGCTTACGCGAGACTGGTTCTTCCGACGTGCTTTGCACACAGGTGGCTGGCTGGTGTCAGTTTCTCCAACTTTGGTTGAACCGAGTGTGGCTACGCCCGGTCCTTGAGAAGGTTAAAACAACACTAACTTGACGAACTATCGTTATGGTTTTGATGCGTAGGTAAGAACGGTTCTTGCTCAGCCCGTAGCAGCCACGTAAAACTTGCAACAACAAAGTAGAGGACGTCTAACTTGTTTTTGCAGGGCATGTTGTGATGTGATATGGTCAAGGCATGATGCTATATTTTATTGTATGAAATGATCAAGTTTTGTAACGAGTTATCGGCAACTGGCGAAGCCATATGGTTGTCGCTTTATTGTGTGCAATGCAATGCATACCTGTAATGCTTTACTTTATCACTAAGCGGTAGCGATAGTCGAGAAGCAATAGTTGGCGAGGCGACAACGATACTACGATGGAGATCAAGGTGTCGCGCCCGGTGGCGATGGTGATCATGGCGATTGCTTGAGATGGAATCACAAGCACAAGATGATGATGGCCATATCATATCACTTACACCGATTGCATGTGATGTTTATCCTTTATGCATCTTATTTTGCTTTGATTGGCGATAGCATTATAAGATGATCTCTCACTAAATTTCAAGATAAAGTGTTCTCCTGAGTATGCACCATTGCCAAAGTTAAATCGTGCGAGACACCACGTGATGATCGGTGTGATAAGCTCTCGTTCATCTACAGCGGGTGCAAGCCAGTTTTGCACACGCAGAATACTCGGGTTAAACTTGGCGAGCCTAGCATATGGAGATATGGCCTCGGAACACTTGAGACCGAAAGGTCGGCGTGAATCATATAGTAGATATGATCAACATAGTGATGTTCACCATTGAAAACTACTCCATCTCACGTGATGATCGGACATGGTTTAGTTGATTTGGATCACGTGATCACTTAGATGATTAGAGGATGTCTATCTAAGTGGGAGTTCTTAAGTAATATGATTAATTGAACTTAAATTTATCATGAACTTAGTACGATAGTATTTTGCTTGTCTATGTTGATTGTAGATAGATGGCCCGTGTTGTTGTTCCGTTGAATTTTAATGCGTTCCTTGAGAAAGCAAAGTTGAAAGATGATGGTAGCAATTACGGATTGGGTCCGTAACTTGAGGATTATCCTCATTGTTGCACGAAGAATTAAATCCTGGAAGCACCGCTGGGTGTCGTGCCTGCTGCGGATCTGGTCGATGGCGTTAGAGCGTATGGCGAGCAAAGCTGATGACTACTCGGTAGTTCGATTGTGCCATGCTACGGCTTAGAACCGGAGTTCAACGATGTTTTGAGCGTCATGGAGCATATGACACTCTGGAAACAGGGAATTTGCCATCGATCAGCTCTTTGCCATCGCGGTGATGGCAAAGAATGTCTTGCCATCGCTTATCAAAAGCAGATGGCAAAGAAGCTGACGACGGCAAAGAACATGGTTGCCATCAGCCAATTCTTTGCCATCTGCTAGTGGATGGCAAAAATCTTGCCATCTACCAGCAGATGGCAAAGAGGTTAGCAAATCTTGTGGCCGTCAAGCGTGTAACGGCGTACCAGCCCCACCTCTTTGCCATCGCACAGACGGCAAAGATTCTTTGCCATCTGTTGGCGAGATGGCAAAAAGATGGGGTTATTTTTTCGGTAAAAAAAGAAGCGTGGGGTTATCCTCCCTCTCCCCTCCTCTCCTCCCTCCCACACATCTCACCCACCGCCCAAGCACCCCGCCGCCCCACCACCCCACCACCCCGCCGCTCGCGCCCGCACCACCGCCCCACCACCCCTTGCCCTTCCCAGCACCCCGCCGCCTCCCTCCCTCCCTTGCAGCAGATCCGCCTCCCCTCCCTCCCCTGCTGAAACCCCTCCTCCCTGGGCAGGCCATGGCGGCGCCCGGCCAGATGACTCCCTCCTCCCTCCCTCCCTCCACTCCCCTCCGTCACCGGAGAGAGAGAGAGAGAGAGAGAGAGAGAGAGAGAGAGGAGATCCTGCATGCAGCCATGGCAGCGCGAGATCCGCTCGGGGCAGGAGGACCATGTCCTGCTCTTCGTCAAGGAGACCGATGCCATGGAGCTGCTCCTCAAGACACCCCCACCTAGTACGCCACGACCACCGCTTCGTCCGGCACGCCCCCACCTAATGCGCCACGACCACCGCTGGCCGCTCCTCCTTGGCGATATGGGTCCTTGCAGGCGGAGGACCCGATAGAGGCGAGGTTGGGCGCCCGCCCTACCTTGATTCAGCGCAAGACTCGACATAGTAGTACACTACATCGCTGCATACACCGGCAATCAGGAATCCTCATGCATGCATCTCTGGTTTTCTTTTGAGAATAGAAAATGGAGGGCACGTCGCATGGAGCTCAATCCTCCAACATAGCGTTGCCTGCTTTGCCACCTGCCTGTCGGCTGCTCACGTGCCACCGTCCGGTCTCCCCACTCTCTGGTCTTGGCCTGCTGCCATCCTTTGCGAGTCTCGGCCATAAGCTGCGACCGCTTTGCCGCCATACACAGCCTCGCGGTTGCGCCGTTCTCTGTCTGGCTGCCTCATCTCTTGGTAAATTTTCATTCATGCTTGGTAGTTTTCTTACAATGCATCAGCGGTTGGTAATTTTATTAGATCGACCATGAGGGCATATTAGAACCGCTACTTGGCTCCGTGTTTTCGGTGAAGTATAGCTAGCTTATGCAAGAGCTTATCTGCTTATGTGACAATGAATTGAAATTTTCATGCTAGGTAATTTTGTCGAACTCCCGTGCATTGAATTTAAATTTAATTGAAGAAAATGGTTGAGTATGCAGTCCCGATGTATGTATTCCTATATGTATTGTTGAACTAAATTGAAACATGAGCCTTGCTTGGTACACCCCGCTTAACGTATAAGGGCATTTTGGGCATCTGATTGCTTAGCGTATCCAGCGCCGTATCTGGCGTACCCATCTGAGTAGAGCCGGCGCGCGCGGCTCGAGCCGTCTGGCTGGCTCGCAACTACCCTCTCGCCGTCGCGAAAAAAAAACCACGACCTGCGCTGATCGGTGGCCCATTCAACGTCGCCCGCCCGCCGATCGCCGCCCTTACCCACCGATAGCCGCCTTTCCCGCCGATCTAGGCGTGATCACGCTGCCAATTCAACGTCCTCCCGTTGACGATCGCCGCCTTCTCCCGTCTTCACCGGGATCGGCGGCGCGGACAGATCTTGAGTCGCCCGCCGTGCGTGATGTCGCCTCCGTGCAGGTCGTCGCGGTGGCGTGGCCTACGTGGGCGCCGTCGCCGCCCGCAACTCCGTGATCAACCTCTCCGCAGCGTCCTCGCCGTCGCAGCCACGCCAGGCGGGCCAAAGTGCTGCGTGCATGCCATGTAAGCCTTTTAGTTCGTCAAAAAATTGAATCTGTAAATAATTATGTGCAATATCTTGTTAGATAAGAATTTCTCAGTAGTACATTTAATTTTTTTAAAATTGATAGATCAAATTTTATTATAATATTGCAGTGTAGGTTGAGAGATCATATAATGGATAAAGAAACTGGATTCTGGATCTGTTTTTGGACACGAGTGAGTGGGATGGTAGCGATAGTGTTGATCATACAAATGGTAATGATAGTAAAGATGATGATGATGGCAGCGACAATGAATCCTGGTCGTCGTCACGATAATTTACGAGGAGGATTTTGATAAGAAGGAGGAGGGTGCTTGTGGTGAAAGCGTAAGTGTCTTGTACATTCTTTTGTCGGATGAAGAACCATATGGTACTTACGTGCATATGATTTTTTAATGTGCAGGAGGATATTGGCGTTCACAGCGAGGAAAATCATGGTGTTGAATCTTTCGGGGATAACATAAGCCAGGTTCGGTCCACAATTTAAGATGTCATTGAATAATAAATAGTTGGTAATGGCAACTTACACTTGCTTACATGGAATATTGTAGGCTAACTTTGATGGTTGGAGTGGTGAAGATGGAGATGAGCATGAGGATGGAGCTAATATGGACATTGAGGAAGCTGAAATCCAGCAACGTCTTGTTGGAGACACAGTTGAAGGTTATGGGTATGACATTTGCATCACAATGGGAGGCTCACATGTTCTATAATAACTTCGCCAAAGACCGTGGATTCATGTCGAGAAAAGATAAGGTGAAAGCGAGGAAAAGGACTTTCAACCACTGTTGGGTATAGGAGATCGTTTGCTCGAGGGCAGGAAGCGTCGCGATAAATTTTTAAACCGGAGGGCCGTACCCATGAGCTAAGACCGAGACTTCGTTGCGAGTGTGGCGCACATTTTGTCGTGAAGTTGGACAAAGGGCGTGGAGTTTGGTTAGTGGCAGCTTTTATGGATGATCACAACCATTTGTTGGCTAGACCAGATGAGGTGGTATTTCTGCGGTCACATCGGTGATGGGAGATCACCGGATAGCTGAGATATTGGCGATGGAAGGAGCTGGGATCGAGAAAGCATATCATCGTTGACAACTTCATTAGCGGTATGGCTCATTATGATAAGTGTGGGTTTACGAGGCGAGGCGTGTACAACCTATGTTGCGAGAAAAATGAAGTTGATTGCGAAGGGTGATGCTAACACGGCAATTGGGATTATGAGGAGCGAAAAGAGAGGATCGAGTTTTTCTTTGAGTACGTGCTCGATAAGGAGGGCCGTTTGAAGAGCATGTTACAGTGCGATGCGATCGCGGCGGGACTATAAACTGTATGGAGATGTCACGGTGTTCGACGGCACATATAAGATGAACAGATACGGTATGCCATTCATCCCTTTGTTGGTGTAAACAATCACCGTTGCACCACAGTTTTGGTTGTGCCATTGTGTCCGATGAGACCGAGCGACATATGTGTGGCTGCTCGGACATTCTGAAGGCCAATTGTCGAGAAAAAGCCAAGGTCAATCATCACGGATGGAGCGCTGCAATAATCTGAGCTATTCGGTTGGTTTTGGTTGATGTGTTGCACCGTCTCTGCTCATGGCACGTGGAAAAAACATGCGAAGCACCTTAATTACAAATCGCTAAGTGAGTTCAGTGGCTTTGTTGTACTACTCCACCTCACCAGCCAACTTTGAGGCGAGATGGCACGCTTTAGTTAAGTAAATGGAAGGCTGATAAAAGCAGAAGAGTGGTTGAGTAGGATGTACGGGAAGAGGACTCGTGGGCAGCATCATATCATCGGATGGTTTTTTACGGGTATGCGATAATCGGAGGAGTGAAAGTCTTAACTCTTGTCTTCACCTGCACTTGGGCGGCGGTATGACTATTGTTGACCTAGTTGTGCATTATGAGAATTGCATAGTCCGACTACGTGAGAGCGAGGCGCATGATGGTGTGTTTCAAATCAGTCATTGCCACCATCGATCCGAGAATATAAGGATATTGAGAAGCATGCCGCCAAAGTATTCACTCATTCCAATTTTATATTCTTCAACAAGATCTGAAGAAGATGGGAGAGCTTGAGATTTTGAGGCGCTAGTGGGAGTTGACTGCCACACCTTCATCGTGACATGGAGGAATAACCGGAAATTTCAGTTCAGCGTGAATTATCGAGCTGAAAACTACGAGAATATGATAGAATGCAGTTGTGGGCGAATGATTGGAAAGGATTGCCTTGCAAACACATTCTGTATGTGTTGGTGCATCTAAAATATCTAAAATACCTAAGTGTTGCATCCTTAAGAGGATGTCGAAAGTTGCGAGAGGTGGGCTGCTGCACAGCGAAAGAGTGACTTGTTTGGCTGGGGTTGGACAGGGCAGAGCAGCGTGCTCGCTATAGTCAACTCAGTATAACAGGAGCTGAAGCTTTTCATGTTGCTTCAAATGATCCATTTGTCTATGATGAGTTGATGCAGTGTCTGCAGAACATAATAGCGAAGAAAAGGTCCACGATGATGATGCGTTGGTAGTACAAGAAATGTGCATGAGGAGCCACGTCGGTGGGAACAACATGTTGATGTCATAGGTGATCCGTGAAAGTTTCCACGAAGGGCACCCTAAGCAGAGCAAGACAGGCGGGCAAAGAAAGATCCAAATGTTACAAAAATGGAAGACCAATATCATTTTCGAGAAAAACCGGTCCTCTTTGTGGCATTTGTAAGAGAGAGGGCCATAGGCGGCAAGCGTGCCACGAGAATGAAAAGTAAGTTTTCCATAATTTTAATTATTTTCTGGTTCTCTCTTCACAATTGTCGATGAGTTCTTTACAATTTGTTATGTAGGAACCGGGCATAAATATGAAGTATTCATAATCAATTGAAGCCAGATGGCAATTTTAATTTATTTGTTTAAGAATAAGATATATGGCACTTTGAGTTTATTCTCTAAACCACCTTGTTCGATGAAAGTCATTACCACTTTCAGTTTATTTGTTTAAGAATAATAGAGATGGCACTTTGAGATAATATTTATGCCACCTTGTTCAATGTTATGAGACATCGATTTATATTTTATGTGTGAAACATCTTATATTTGTATGAATGTATTCTGGTGTCATGGCTTAGTCAAGTTATGGACATTTTAAATTTTAATGAATGTATGTGACCATTTAAAAAAAAACCCAGCCGTGGCGGCTCTTGCGCCTGAACGATAGACTAATAACCGGTCGGTAGCGTCTCTCCATGGCGAGTGGCGCATGAATAGGATCGGCCGACGCGCCTAACATACGTCGTTTATGGGCCGACAGATCGCCATATTCCCCTCGGGATCGTTGCATGTGCCCGCTGGCTGGGGCGGGGCGAGGCGTCTTGGCGCTTTGTCGGTCGGCGGGTGCTGCGCCAGACGAACCAGCAGCGTGGCGCCTGCCAATGGCGCCAACCCGCACTAGCTGGAGTGCGGGCCCATAACTGCCTCGGCGGGCGTCCACCGCATGGCCTGGAATATTCGTCGAGATCGGCGCCGCTGCTGCCACCAGAATCGGCGTGGGATATTGTGCAGGTTTTATCCACACCGCACCAACTCAGGGACGGCGGGCATATTTTTTAATAAAAAATGACCGCCGCGAGTAGGAACAAAAACAACACTACATTTAGGGGCAAATTTCTACATCAAAGTGTGGCGGCTAAAACAAGCGCCACACCTTAGGCACAACACACCTTTGGCGTGGCTAGCTAAGTCATGAACCAAATATGTCCGTAATATGGCAGAGGCAAACTGATACATTTTAGGACAGAAAAATATTATTTGCCCACACGCATTTAAATGTGTAGTGTCTCACGAAAGCAATAAATAAAAGCGTGGAAAATTTTGAAATCTATCCCAGTGCCATGTCGCATTACAATCGATCAAAGTATCCAAGAGCGGTAGGGAAACCTTCTACGGGACAAAAACCCTACCAATGCTAATAACTACTCCTTCTCCATGATTTTAACAATTTTCATCTTCACTTTGTCTAATCTGTTGACCTCGGAAAAAATGATTTCGCGACAATCGTGGCCTTGACTCATTAATCTCTTGCTGGTCAAATTCATGTGTCCAGCGATCTCCGTCGATATTTTATACACCACATCACAAAAGTCCACAAGACACTCTGCAATAAACATGTGTGATCAGCTTAGGATATAGCATGCTGTGCGGCATCATGTACTCATTTAACTTACCCATCTTGTTGTGCGGCATTTTATACTCATTAATTGGCCACGATGAGACATCTGGAAATTTTTGATTCAATAATAGAGTTGGCCTCCATAACATCCTTAGATATTTCAGATCTCTGAAAGAAAGTAACAAACCAGAATTTAACGTATGACTCAATAATTTTCTGAATGCGAGTGTAAAAATTTTAGCGTACCAGGTGCCAATCATATTGCGAATTCTTTGGCTAATTGCGCCTTTAGAATTTGAGTCAAGAACTTGAAACTCCTCCTTGACGGTGTGCATCACTATGGTTATCAATGATTATCATTAACGTGCATAGGAAAATACGCCTATATAGTAATCAAATGATGTTAGCGCAATTAAATAGCAATGAATAACAAAAACAAATAAATATGAAAGAAATACCTTGTCCCGTCTGAAATACTCATCCATTACTCTTGCGGCGACTTTTGCTTTCTTTGTAACTTGTTCGATTCTAAATCATTAATTGACTTGGTCTTTCCCTAGCCCTACTCAACATAAATTTTGGGAACCACGTTGTTGATATGAAGCGGTCAGAGAAATCACGGTGTTGTAGGTGTTTACAATATGCATTGATTATCTGCATACATAAACAAAAAAATCTATCAACTTGTGAAGTTGAAATGAGAGTCTTATTAAAACCAAAGTCATACTTACAGCGCCATTCAACCATTTAAACTTCAGGACATCGTGAAGCATAGCTGGCGTGCATATGTCCCCATCTGGTGGCGGCATATCGACCACGGTTCGGTGTGCATGCTTCTTAGTCGATCGAGAGTCTCAACAAAAACTCTGGCTGCCTCTATGTGATCGGAGTCATATTAAGAGTACTTGCCAGAATTGAAGATGGTGACGATGCAAACAGATCTAAAACAATGCAGCTACAGTTGTTAAAAATAATAAAAATTCGTAAAGCATGAATGAATTAGAAAGTAGTACTTGACTTACTTTTTTAACACGTTTCTTGCGGGTAATGAGAAGGTCGACGGGATTGACAATATTTCGACGGATTTCGTTTGCGTTTACCTTCATTGTCTGACTGCCTTCACCATTACCTATGTTGCTCTTTGCGGAAACTCTCGGACATGTCTTGAGACTTTGTTGGTGACAAACCACCCATAGACTCATCAGAAATATCAGCATTCTGCGGGGTTCGGGACATAGGCGGAAACTCTTTTATGCGTACAGTTGATGGCGAACATGGGGATTTTTCATTATCGTGTATAATGAAAGGATCGATAGCGTCACCTTTACCGGTGTAAATCATCGAACACCCGTGTCATCAGCAGGCGCGTCCGTATCATTGAAACACGTGAAAGATGTTACTAGCTCCACGTCGGTAGGTGAATCAATATCTGGCCAATATTTTGATGACTTGTCTGGCCATTCTCCATCCCAACTCCTTGGCGTACATTAACAAATTCATCATTGTTGTCCCTCTTATTGGGTTTGTACAGCACACCTTCCGTGTTCAACTTTTCCATTACCATCTACAAACACAAATGAAACACGATCAGCATTTGAACAACTAACATGTTTAATATCACTTCTACATTACCTGTGCACATCTTTGGGTATATTGAGAACCTCCTTGTGAAGCAACTTTATGTATGTCATCACACGGTCCATCTTTGTTAGTCGTGTTCGATGAAACCCACGGCGTGCTTGGCTTTCTACTCCTGCCACCACCTTTCCGTTTAGGTTTCTTCTTTTCTTCATCTGGGACAGTCCCTTCACGTGCTACCTTAGCACGCGTCGTACTCTTAGCTAACGCAATTTTCAAGCTGTACAACAAAAAATAAATAAATAAAATAACAACTATAGTTAATTACTATTTGCAACCAATAAGGACTATACTTATTGACTTACATTGCGGTGCCACGCCCGTGCATGTTGTCATAATCGTCTCTCTTTTTCCCTTCCGTTTACGGCCGTTAACCATTAGTGGGTATTCACGAGACAAAGGATCAAATGTATCCACACCAATTGGCTCAACTTTTTCCCAGTATATATACTACATGATAGAAACACAACAAGTCGGACACATAGATCACATAAAAATATATGTACATACAACTATTACAAATTTCTTGTACGAAGAAGAGACAAGTTCGATAGGCCACTTGAATTTTCAAGATCTTGACCGATTTTTAATAGCATCCATGCACACCCTCAACGTAAAATCGTTCCAATTGTATGACTTGATAGCGTTCCGTCCTCCACCATTTTGTAATAACGATAAGGAACAAACTTGGTGGATTGTGGTGCTAAGACTGTACCCATAAGAACCAGTCGACCCTTCTCACAAAATCATCATCATATGACCGAGTGTCAACAATATTTTTATCAACTCATCGATGAGGATTAGGCCTGTTCTTTTGTCTAGAAACCGATTGAACAATTTTTTGGCATCTAGTTGTACTGTTGCTATCATACTCTTGACATCATCACCCTCGTTCACGTAGCCGAATATGTCGTAAACATCTTCATTAAGCACACTGATGCCGTCGTATTTGGTCGAATAATAAATCGCTTTCTAGTACTATCATATGTTGTAATCATAAATTCAATAAATTTTCCTCATTTTCACGGAAGGAATTCTCAACATACAGTCCAAACTTGTGCCACGTAGCATCATCGCTGTGCAGGTGTGAATTTTTCCACCAATTCACACCACTTCTCAACGAGCAGTACACATCTCCCAATTCTTGCATTCTAAATAAGATGCCAGTTATCTAACTAGTTAGGAGATTCAAATAAAATTACATATGGTTTAATACCATACCTTCCGGCGTCTAGGCGAGCACCGGCAGCCCGTTGCCAAACCCCACCCGGTGTGGGTTAGCCGTGGCAGCCGCGCCCTCTGCCCACACGGCCTTGCTGGCCGACGGCCCGTCCTAGGGTTTAGGGTGCGGCGAATTTGCGAGGCGGCACGGCCGGCCTGAGATCCAAGTCGCGCGTAGATGGCGCCGTCAGCGGCGGGGAAGGGAGTTTGGGGCCACGGCGGTGCGACCGTCGGATCGGGACGGTGAGGATCGGCGTGGGCGGCGTGGGTAAGCGGTCTTAGGGCGAGGTAATGGCGGCTTGGTTTCCATGCCATGCACGCACGTCACGGTGTCATCGGCGTGGTCACGCCATAGTGGGCCACTTGGCCCGTCCGTGAAACTACCGCCGGCTGGCCCACGATGCATTTATTAAAAACATGCACTGTAGTTTACTACCACATCGCTAAGCGGTAGCGCCGTTGACTCCTTTATATAGTTTTCTTTCAGTCAATGCGAAACATCTCAGTTCGTGGGACTCTATTTGGAGGATATGCAGGATCGATGTGAGTCTTCACCTGCTCGAGCTTGTGAAAGTTCACATGGATCATGCATATTCTTCAAAAAACCATTATCTTCGATGTTTTTAACCTCAGATATTATTCATGCATTTTTAATGCAACCATTTCAAAAAGTTCACATGGACCGTATGAATTTCCTATGATTTTCTTCGTGAATCGCACCGAAAACACTGACGGGCGTGGCCTTAGCGTGCGTATGGTGTCGAATTCGTTCAACTTTGCGTGGGGCCCTAAGGTGGGCATGCCCACTGCCTCCCAAACTTGGGTTACGTTTAGTGCATGCCACCTCGTACCACCAACACAACCGCCTTGATCGATATGGCCCATGTCGGCCGGTCTGCGTTCTCTTTTTCGACTCAGCGGTGGACCCCAAACTTTTGGACACGCACCCATCGCCGGGTCCATCATGCGTGCAAGTTTTCAGAATTTTCGGCACCGTATGAATTTCCTATGATTTTCTTCGTGAATCGCACCGAAAACACTGACCGGCGTGATGCAGCGTGCGTATGGTATCGAATTCGTTCAACTTTGCGTGGGGCCCTAAGGTGGGCATGCCCTTGCCTCCCAAACTTGGGTTACGTTTACGTGCATGCCACCTCGTACCACCAACACAACCGCATCGATCGATATGGCCCATGTCGGCCCGGTCTGCGTTCTCTTTTACGACTCAGCGGTGGACCCCAAACTTTTGGACACGCACCCATCGCGGGTCCATCATGCGTGCAAGTTTTCATAATTTTCGGCACCGTATGAATTTCCTATGATTTTCTTCGTGAATCGCACCGAAAACACTGACGGGCGTGGCCTTAGCGTGCGTATGGTGTCGAATTCGTTCAACTTTTGCGTGGGGCCCTAAGGTGGGCATGCCCCTGCCTCCCAAACTTGGGTTACGTTTACGTGCATGCCACCTCGTACCACCAACACAACCGGCACCGATCGATATGGCCCATGTCGGCCAGTATCTGCGTTCTCTTTTCGACTCAGCGGTGGACCCCAAACTTTTGGACACGCACCCATCGCCGGGTCCATCATGCGTGCAAGTTTTCATAATTTTCCGGCACCGTATGAATTTCCTATGATTTTCTTCGTGAATCGCACCGAAAACACTGACGGGCGTGGCCTTAGCGTGCGTATGGTGTCGAATTCGTTCAACTTTGCGTGGGGCCCTAAGGTGGGCATGCCCTTGCCTCCCAAACTTGGGTTACGTTTACGTGCATGCCACCTCGTACCACCAACACAACCGGCATCGATCGATATGGCCCATGTCGGCCGGTCTGCGTTCTCTTTTCGACTCAGCGGTGGACCCCAAACTTTTGGACACGCACCCATCGCCGGGTCCATCATGCGTGCAAGTTTTCATAATTTTCGGCACCGTATGAATTTCCTATGATTTTCTTCGTGAATCGCACCGAGAACACCGACCGGGCGTGGCCTTAGCGTGCGTATGGTGTCGAATTCGTTCAACTTTGCGTGGGGCCCTAAGGTGGGCATGCCCTTGCCTCCCAAACTTGGGTTACGTTTACGTGCATGCCACCTCGTACCACCAACACAACCGCACCGATCGATATGGCCCATGTCGGCCAGTCTGCGTTCTCTTTTTCGACTCAGCGGTGGACCCCAAACTTTTGGACCGCACCCATCGCCGGGTCCATCATGCGTGCAAGTTTTCATAATTTTCCGGCACCGTATGAATTTCCTATGATTTTCTTCGTGAATCGCACGAAAACACTTGACCGGGCGTGGCCATAGCGTGCGTATGGTGTCGAATTCGTTCAACTTTGCGTGGGGCCCTAAGGTGGGCATGCCCTTGCCTCCCAAACTTGGGTTACGTTTACGTGCATGCCACCTCGTACCACCAACACAACCGCAGCGATCGATATGGCCCATGTCGGCCGGTCTCTGTGTTCTCTTTTACGACTCAGCGGTGGACCCCAAACTTTTGGACACGCACCCATCGCCGGGTCCATCATGCGTGCAAGTTTTCATAATTTTCCGGCACCGTATGAATTTCCTATGATTTTGTTCGTGAATCGCACCGAAAACACTGACGGGCGTGGCCTTAGCGTGCGTATGGTGTCGAATTCGTTCAACTTTGCGTGGGGCCCTAAGGTGGGCATGCCCACTGCCTCCCAAACTTGGGTTACGTTTACGTGCATGCCACCTCGTACCACCAACACAACCGCACTGATCGATATGGCCCATGTCGGCCCGGTACTGCGTTCTCTTTTACGACTCAGCGGTGGACCCCAAACTTTTGGACACGCACCCATCGCCGGGTCCATCATGCGTGCAAGTTTTCAT
Organism: Aegilops longissima; assembly: GCA_021605205.1. Classification (NCBI taxonomy): domain Eukaryota; kingdom Viridiplantae; phylum Streptophyta; class Magnoliopsida; order Poales; family Poaceae; genus Aegilops; species Aegilops longissima. Next base: position 677,937,566 of record CM038682.1, on the reverse strand, counting down.
AATTTTCGGCACCGTATGAATTTCCTATGATTTTCTTCGTGAATCGCACGAAAACACTTGTTGTCTTGTGACACGGCTTATTTGTCTTGCGATGGCGCTCTGGGCGGCCCATTAAGTGTCTTGTAGCGGTCTTGAGGGCAGGGTCGGCGGGGTGAGGACTAAAGTTTAGTCCCACCTCGCCCATGAACGCCGCCGCCACCGGCTTATATACCGACTCCGACCACCTATTCGAACTCCCCGATTCCGCCCGCCCGCCCTTTGTCCCGTTGGCTGTGCTGCAGGCTGTATCTGGGCGAAAAGGCCGCCCTTCGCCACCCGGCTTGATCGGGCGGACCGATTAAGCGCGATTCGGCGTGCAAGCGCAGGTGGACTTTTTTTTGCATCACTATTTTTTTGCCTTCAATAATTTTGTTTATAGTGTTCCACCATCATCACTAGGATGCATGCCACGTTTTAAATATTTTTATCGCTTTATGAATGTCGGGTGACCATACCAACTAATTTTTTTCGTCATCCTTGAAATTAACTCAAATTCTTTCCATCTTGTTCCACCACCATCGATGCGATGCATGACAAGTTTTCTGGGTTTTTTACTTTATGAATTTTCCATAATTTTTTACTTTATGAATTTTCTATAATTTTCTTGCAAAGTTGAGGTCACTCGAATATGTGAAAAATTGGCCTCATACTCCCGAGCGTTCGGGCAGGACGAAGGCCCGTCGATAGCAGTTTTTTTTCCGACAGCCTTCAAATGTACCCACATTTTGTTATAGTGTTCCACCATCATCGATAGGATGCATGCCATGTTTTAAATATTTTTATCGCTTCAAGATTTTTTATAATTTTTATGTTTTTGCTGTGCATGCATGACCCATGCATGCGTTTTTATGACTGATTTTTCTACAATTTGTGTGTCGAGTATCGTCTCGTACCGTTCAAATTCATGTTTCCGTTTATTTTTCAAGTTGCATGACTAACATCAAATTAAACATCCGAATTTTTTAGATAAACCATTGGAGTTCATTCATAATTCAAAATATTTTACATAACCTAAACATAACCGAGCACTTCTATTACATAACTTAGACCGAAATTTAAATAAAACTAAGCTACTCGTCGTCGCTGCCGCCGGTGAGGTCGACGACCGGCGCCATACTGCCTGCCTCTCCTTCGCCGCCGTCGCCGCCATTCTCGTCGTCGTCGTCATCGCTGCTAAAATCCCACCAGTTGTCTTCCCACGCTTGCTGCTCCTGCACCGCCGCTATAGCGCTTGACCGCTCTCGTTCCTCACAGTGGCCGCCGCCGCCGCCTCTTCGCCGACCGGGCCAGCGCCGCAAGTAGCCCGGCGTGTCGTCGGGTCTCCGTCTTGCGCGAGGGCGTCCTGCGCCGGCGGGATGTCGACCACCACCGCGCAGGGCTTCTTGTCTGTGCCGGGCGATGGGGCGGCTGGAGGTGGGCAGCGGTGGCGGCGGCGGGAAGTGCCGGCCTCGCCGATAATGTCCCCGACGATCGTCCGCCGCGCGCCCCTGAAAGCGCCGAGGGCGATGTCGAAGTTCTTCCGCGCGAGAACCTGCGCGGGCCCTCGGTTGTACCGCCGCCGAGAACTCACGGAGCTGCTCCCTCGTCGCGGCGGTCCCATGGTGGGGATGCCGTTCACCCGATCCGCCATGGCCCGGCACCTTCGCTGCGGCGCTTTCAACACGCCGTACCGGGCCATTAGCTCCGTGTCGGCGATGGTGAGGCTCATGACGAGCGCCGGTCGACCGCAGCGCCCTCGTCGGTCATTGGAAGACATTGCCGGCGAGAGAGGAGATGGGCGGCGAGAGAGGAAGAGAGATGGGCGGGCGAGGGAAATGGCACGGCATGGCGCGCTTTTTGTAGAAGGCGGGAGGGAGGTGGGCGGGCGAGCCGTCGGTGGCCGCGCGCCGAGGAAAGCGGCGGTGGCGGCACGCGCGACAATGATGCCGTGTGTGGCAGCTTGTGGCAGCGGCAGGCGGCGTGAGCTTGTGGCGCGGCAAGCGGCGGCGTGGGAAAGCGCGGCGATCGGCAGCGTCGGTGGCGTCTGGCGCGGCGGGCGGTCGGCGCGATGGCGGCAACCGACGGTCGCGTCTGCCGCCCGAGGCGGAAGGTGGCGGCGGCGCCCGTCGCCCGCCTTCGGCGATGGAGGGCCCAGCGGCAGTCGGCGCTGCATGCACGCCGCCATTACTGCAATGCAGATTATCACATGGCAATCTGACGCGCGCTCCGCCCACACGTCGCCCACGGTCAGCGCCGACTTAAAAAACACGCCATCGGGGCTCCCAACTGCTCGGCTCGGCTCGCTCTGCCAAGCCGCTCGGCTCAAATCCGCAGCAGCGCATACCTGGCAGCAGCGGGGGTATCGCCCATGACGAGCAGAGGGCAATATTTTTACATAAGATGATCGTGCCCCTGGCAGCGAAGGGGTATGGGTGAATCTCAGCCCTTGATGTGTTTAAGGGGGGTGTACCGAAGCAGAAGTGTTGAAACATTTCTATATGCAATTCATTTCATGTTTGATTGTTAAGCATTGAGTTCAAATTATAGTTTTTCTAAAAGAAATTCAGCTTTTTTGTACTTTTTTGTACGTGGTAACTTTCAGGAATTTTATAAGGTGTTTTTAAGTAGTTATAAATGGCATAGTTATTCCATGTTGCCGAATTTATTTTTCTGCCCCGGGGTTGCTTCAATCGGACTCCGCCACTTTCACCACACGAGCGAGCAACCAACCCTACCAATAGGTGCCACTATGGGCTGTCGTCGCCCAGGTAAACAACCAAAACAACGGACCCTAGACAAGGCCCAGCCATGGGCGCGGCGACCTATGAACATAGTGGTGCGATGGCATTGATAGTGGTCGGTGTTGGGTGGCATGTTGGCACGATGGTTGTCGATGCAAGGTTCGCTCCACCTTAATTTTTTCATCCTCCACCACTGGGTCCTTGTGCGTGCGCGGCTACGTCCGGCGCGAGGCGCGGCGCTCTGCGTGGCCGCGGCGGTGCGCACATAGGCTACGCTCAGCCTTCTCAAAACCCGAAAGGCACCGGCATGGACCTGGCCGTGTTCGACCAAGCTTAGAAGCTAATGTCCGTCGACTACGGTGGCGGTCTGCGAACAAGGGGCTGGCGGCGTACATGGTGCAACCTAGCGCGGAGCCAAGGCGACAATCTACGGGCTTGGGTGGTGCACCATGGACATCACGGCGGTGGACTGCGGGCTGTGTGTGGCGCAGGCGGTGGCCGAGCTGCCCAACTACTGCTGGACCGCTTGATATACAACAGTTACATGGCGCCCTATGAGGTGTACTCCTTCTTCTTCCAGCTCATTGTGCGGCGAATTGGCCGACAAAGTCGGACAGTGTGAACAAGTTCGTCTTAACCCATGATGGATAGAGTGCAGCTAGTCAACTAAAGTGCTAGTATCTAGCATTATATCTTGTTCTATGTAGGTACGTTGTGGTGGTGAGTAACATGCAACAGCAGCTTCCCAGCTAATCACCCTAACAACGCCTCTCTTCCCATAGTAATTGGACATGCACTTGGTTTGAAACTTCAGGTTTAAACTATATGTGGGGAATGGTTTGGATGGGTTTGGCTTGAAAATACATTCAGTTTGGATTGGTTTGGATTATAGCATTTACAATTTAGTCTGGTCTGGTTTTGTTGTTGGACTTATACATGTATGGATTGGGCTGGGTTTAATCTGGATTACAAACTATTCCTAGGTTTACATGGGAGCTTCCTCCGCGTGCTGCGCCGCCGATATAGGCCATGGGAGCTTCCTCCGCGTGCTGCGCTACCAGTATTTTTTGTTTTCAGTGTGAAAACTCCAAAATTTTCACATTGTTAGCCAGATCCTCAAACTATGTTGTGAACCTTTAGTCTCTATTTTATGCGCTCATGGAGATTTTAGCTGGGTACATTTGCATCAAAATATATCTTATATATGTTGTGGATTTAGCTGGGTACATTTTACCTGTTGATAATGCTACTACAGAAAATATGTGAGCGCCATCCGGGGACGAGAGAAAGAGTCACTATGGACTAGGGATTACTTGCTGGCTACCAACAACTGAAAATATGAGACATGGATTGACATGGAAACAAGGTATTACAAATTCCGTACTCCTATATAGTATAGAAAAAGATTAGTCGGCCTTTCCTTCTTGAGCTTATTTTCTTTATGGTTCATGTGCAGAGAAAGAAGAAACAAAAATAAGCATTATAGACTAGATGATGAGAACAGTGGTTTCTCTCGATTGCAATATGCTTAGTTGATGGAGCATGCTCTGGGACATACCAGGCTAAAGTGATGTTCAGAGTACACATGGAAAGTGACTTCATGGAAGTCAGCGACATGGTAACAGGGTGATTGGATTTTGTGTTCTTTTGTGCAGTTCATTTATATGTTCATCTCAAATCAGTTAGCAATGACATTCAATGTGGAAGGAAGGTGAAACAACTTATGATTTCTAAGTAGGAGTATATATTATTTCCAGGCTTTGGTTTTACTTTTTTTGGCTTTAATGGGTCCTACCAGTGTGCATTGGGAAAAAATTATTTCAATCTAAGTGGCAACAGGTTCGAACGTGTATATGTATTATGTGCTAACACACATAAGTCCTCAAGTATATCATCCATCATGTCACTAACTTCCTGTCCATGACACACCCATGCTGCTACATGTTGTTAGCACATTGAACTCCTTCCATGACTAACTTAACTCCTGAAGCTGTGGCCTACTCTATTGCCAGTTTCGTAGAGTATGATCCTTTTTGGCCCTTTTTATGAAGCTGGCTATATTATCCTTGAGCTTAGTTTTATTTGGGAGGGAGAGAGAGGAAGAAAGGTTGATGACCCACCATCCAACAGCCAACCCTACCAAACTTGGAAATGATAATATTAGGCATTCTATTCCAAGTTAGAAGTACAATAAAACAGCAACATTGTCTATTCGTTTGCCTACTTGAATACTAAACAAGATTACTTCCTCAATTTTAACCAGGCATGATGATTCACGAATTTATATATGGGGAAAATTAGATTTAGCTTCTTGCTGTATTGCTATAATTGTTTTTTACGTATAAGATCTGTTAGATATAATCTTCATATTGTATATATACGTGCTTAAAAAGTACAAAATAAAGGAATTTCCATAGTAGCTTAGTCAAGAGAAAGAACAAGACCTAATTAAACAATATATTACTCCCTTCGTCTCTGTTAGATATAATCTTCACATTGTATATATACACGTACTTAAAAAGTACAAAATAAAGGAATTTCCATAGTAGCTTAGTCAAGAGAAAGAACAAGAAATAATTAAACAATATTACTCCCATCGTCTGGATTTTTTTAGTGTTAGATACATCCATTTGAGCGACAAATAATTTGGGATGGGGGAAGTATCAGGAAAGACAGATTACGACAGTGTACAAAATGGAACACCCATGTGCTACAAAATGACATGTCCGCATCAATTATGTACTAATACCAAATACTCCCTCCGTTCCTAAATATAGATCTTTTTAAAGGTTCCAACAGAGACTACATACAAATCAAAATGAGTGAATCTAAATTCTAAAATATGTATACATACATCCGTATGTGTTCGTATTGGAATCTCTAGATGGACTTATATTTAGGAACGGAGGGAGTAGATTTTAGAACTCAATTCTCATTGACAAAGCAAGAACCTTCGATGACTAATGCTTACAAAATTATTCTTCTATGCAATATGATGAAGATAGTCCATGCTTCAATAACTATATCAAAAGAACTACACGTTGTATATATACACATTCTACTAGTCTTCTTCTAACTTTCTTCTTTCCCATTTTACAGATTTGCTTAAGATCACAGCTTGGGTTGATGGCGTGCTTGTATTTAGTTTTGTTTTGACCTTGTGAAACTTGCTACCTATGGATGAAACTGTGTAATATTGATGAAACTATGTATATGTACGGATGAAACTTGCTACTATTGGTAACATGTATTGGATATATGTGTTCATGACTATTGGTAATATGTGTTGAATATGCTATATTGGTCATATAAATATATTTGTGTTTGATTTTCTATGAAAATGAATTGATATAAGAAAAACAAATTTAAATGGGGCAATATAGTCACTTTGCCATCTATTTGGCAGATGGCAAAACTTTGCCATGGTGGCAAATGGCAAAGAGGCCACGTGTCATCTACATGTAAAATTTGGCTGGCCTATTTGGGCTCTTTGCCATCTGTTGGCGGCGGCAAAGCATGCAGCCTTGCCATCTGTTGGCGAGCGGCAAAGTATGTCGTTAACCTTCTAGCGGGCTAACCCGTTAAGAGGCTTTGCCATCTGCCGGTGATGGCAAAGGCTGAGCTCTTTGCCATCAGCCCGCCAGATGGCAAAGTTATGACTCTTGCCATCAGCCGGCGAGATGGCAAAGAAGCCTTACCGGCAGGGTTTGAGACGACCTGTTTGCCATCTGCTGGCTGATGGCAAAGCCTTTGCCATCCGCCGAACATGCCTTTGCCATCTGCCATGGCAGATGGCAAAGTGCCAGATTCCAGTAGTGTGAGATGTTCCAGGAGTTGAAGTTAATACTTCAAGCAAATTCCCAAATTGATAGATATGAAGTCTTCAGTAAGTTCTACAGCTGCAAGATGGAGGAGAATAGTTCTATGTGAACATATACTCAAAATGTCTGGGTATAACAATCACTTGATTCAACTGGGAGTTAATCTTCCAGATGATAGTTTCATTGACAGAATTCTTCAATCACTACCACCAAGCTACAAGAGCTTCATGATGAACTATAATATGCAAGGGATGGATAAGAAAATTCCCGAGATCTTCGCAATGCTAAAGGCTGTGGAGGTAGAAATCAAAAAGGAGCATCAAATGTTGATGGTCAACAAGACCACCAGTTTCAAGAAAAAGGGCAAAGGGAAGAAGAAGAAGGGGAACTTCAAGAAGAACAGCAAACAAGTTGCTGCTCAAGAGAAGAAACCCAAGTCTGGACCTAAGCACGAGATTGAGTGCTTCTCTTGCAAGCAGGTGGACCTTTGGAAGCGGAACTGCCCCAAGTATTTGGCAAATAAGAAGGATGGCAAGGTGAACAAAGGTATATGTGATATACATGTTATTGATGTGTACCTTACTAGAGCTCATGCAGAGCACTGGTATTTGATCTTGGTTACATTGCTAATATTTGCAACTCAAACAGGGACTATGGATTAAGCGAAGACTTGCTAAGGACGAGGTGACAATGCGCGTGGGAAATGGTTCCAAAGACGATGTGATCGCCGTCGGCACGTTGCCTCTAAATCTACCTTCGGGATTAGTTTTAGACCTGAATAATTGTTATTTGGTGCCAGTGTTGAGCATGAACATTATATCTGGATCTTGTTTGATGCGAGATGGTTATTCATTTAAATCTGAGAATAATGGTTGTTCTATTTATATGAGTAATATCTTTTATGGTAATTGAGGGAGTCCTGGATTAGGGGGTGTCCGGATAGCCGGACTACCATCATCAGCCGAACTATCATCTGCCGGACTATCATCATCGACCGGACTCCAAGACTATGAAGATACAAGATTGAAGACTTCGCCCAGTGTCCGGATGGGACTTTCCTTGGCGTGGAAGGCAAGCTTGGCGATACTGATATGTAGATCTCCTACCATTGTAACCGACTCTATGTAACCCTAGCCCTCTCCGGTGTCTATATAAACCGGATGACTCTAGTCCGTAGGACCATCAGAACAACCCTTACAATCATACCATAGGCTAGCTTCTAGGGTTTAGCCTCCTTGATCTCGTGGTAGATCCACTCTTGTAAACATCCACAATATCAATATCAATCGAGCAGGGCGTGAGGGTTTTACCTCCATCAAGAGGCCCGAACACAGGTAAAACATCGTGTCCCTTGTATCCTGTTACCATCCGCCTAGATGCACAGTTCGGGACCCCCTACCGAGATCCGCGGTTTTGACACCGACATTGGTGCTTTCATTGAGAGTTCCTCGTCGTGCCGTCACCGATAGGCTTGATGGCCTCTTCAATCAACAACGCGCAGATCTGGGTGAGACTTTTCTCCCGGACAGATCTTAAATATTCGGCGGCCGCGCTGCGGGCAACTCACTTGGCCATCTGGAGCAGATCGAAGCTTCGCCCTGGCCGTCGAGTCAGGTTTGGAAGCCTAAACTTCACGACCGATATCCGCGGAGACTTGATCTTGATGGATCTGAGCCACACCCGGCGTGCAGCGCTATCACGATGGGCATGACCTAACTCTGCCGCGGACAGCACCTTGGAGCCGCGCGAATCCGCTCCGACCCATAATCCGGAGCCGATCGCTCGGATCGAGGGCGGATGGCTGGACACCGCCTCGGAGCTGCAACTTCTCTGGCGATGGGCGAACACTTACCTTGTCCCGCATAAAGCTCATGACTCGAGGTGCGGACTCTGCGGACTCGAACCTCCTGCGCCCCGCGGTCGAATCCGATTGGCGCCGATCATGGAATTCACCGCTGCGGACATCTTTCAGCACTTTTCGCCCTTGGCGATATCATAAATTCACTGAAGCATCTCTCGCTATCCGGAGAGCCTGGCGAACTATGGCCGGGATGGTTGGGCAGCAGACGGACGAAGAAATTGAGCCCACCACCACCCACTTTGTAGCCACCGTCGGCGATTTAACCGGCGTACTCGACTACGACTCCGAAGACATCGGCGGTATGGGCGATGATGCGGAGACTACCAGAACCAGTGCCTACAGAGACCTTTGGAAGACCACCTCGTCATCGACATATACATGGTGGACACCCCAAAGGGAAGCAACAACGGGACACAGCAGAGGATGATCCCGCTGATAAACAACCAAAACGGCGACGTAGACGCCGCCCTAAGTCCCACCTCGATCAAAGTAGCCTTCCTAACGACCCAGCGATAGAGTAGGGCAAACCAGCGGACGACGAACAGGATGAGCCGGATAATCAACCCCTTCACGGAGCAATCAACAGTCCGGGCTCAACACCGGAGCGTACGAACATACACAAAAAACTCGTCGCCACTGCAAGAAGTTTGAAGAAAGCGAAACGGAAGCTCAAAACAGCAGAAGACACGCTCAGAATGTAGTGGAGCAAAGTATTCAAGACTGCAGACAAATATGGCAATGGCCATCAAACTAAAAACTACCGAGCGCAAGTTGCTGCCAGAATTTGACGAGGAAGCCATAGAGCCTTCACGGTCAAAAAATAAAGAGGCCACTGGCGGATAGGCGGCTAGATGACAGGCCAGCGACAAGCGGGGCGCGCATGAGCAATTATAATCTGGGAAAGCGGACGGCCCAACTAGGTCCATCTACGGGCCAAAAAGAGGGCCCCAGAAGTAACACAACACAACAAGTGTTGAAGACAGTGGCACACCCAAATACAGGGCGCACACCGCTATGTTTTACCGACGAGGTCTTTGGATCATGAATTTCCAGCAGGTTCAAACCCATAAACATAGAGGCATCGACGCACAACAGACCCGAGTGCGGATAGAAGATTACATACTACACATACACATGGCTAGAGGAGATGATCTCACGCCATAAAATACCTACCCTCAAGCTCAAAGGGCCAGCTCGGCCTTGGCTCAAAGGCCTCCCGAAAACAACTTGTTGGAAGTTGGGAAGAGCTTGAGGGCGCGTTTGAAACAAATTTTCAAGGGACTTATGTCCGCCCTCCGGATCTGAGACGACTGAGTCATATAACCCAACAGCCCGGAGAGTCGTCAGCAGAAATTCTGGAACAGGTTCCTTACTAAAAGAACCAAATAGTCGATTGTCCGGACGCGGAAGCCTTAGCAGCTTTTAAACACAACGTCCAGAGATGAATGGCTCGCGGACACCTCGCCAAGAGAAGCCAAGAACAACGGCCGCGCTAACAAGCCTCATGGCGCGCTTTTGCGGGAGAAGACAACTGGCTAGCAAGATGCAGCACCAGCGACCAGTACATCTGAGATCGAGAGATGGAAGCGGAAAGTCACGGCGCAGGAAAGATCGGCGCGGAATAAAGAAAAAAAGCCCAAAAGGCACGGCGGTCAACGCCGGATTCAAACTTCATGGCCAAACATTAAAACACAGCCTCTTAAGGACAACGAGAGCGAGCTATCAAATTTAAACAAAATTTTAGATAGGATATGTCAAATCCACGATACCCGGAAGGCACGCAAACCATACCAACCGACATTGTTGGGTTTTAAACAGTCCGGCAGACTCAACGCCGAACACAAGGGCTCGATCATGGCGAGGGCGATGTGAACCCCACCAGCAGAGCACCGGAAGTCAAAAGGCTTTCCCACAAGAAGTCAAAACAGTAAACTAGCTTCACGTGATATTACGGAAAACCAACACGGTACTCGCTAAGACAAGTGTCGCACGGTCCACCTCAATGGAACACCGAGATTGGATATCAAAACCAATCACTTTCGACCATCTGGATTAGTCCAGAAGTATCCGGAATGCAGGATAGACTGCCCTGATATTGGATCCCATAACAGACGGACTGCATTTCACGCAGGTTTTGATGGACGGCGGCATGGACTTAAACCTGCTACATCCGGACACAATCCGCAAGTTCGGATAGACCATACTGCAATTCGGCATAGCCGCACTTCCTTCAAAGGAGTGGCGCCACGCCCTTACGCCAGGTGCACAGTTTCATTATTACTAGAAGTTGTGTTCGGGTCACCCGACAACTTCCGACGAGAAAAGCTAACCTTTCATGTCTCCCCATTTAAAAGTAGCTATCAAGCATCCTTTGGGGACGGAAGCTTTCGTCCGCTTCAATGCAATACCACATTACGCGTCTCTTACGCTTAAAATGGCGGTCCACGTGGCATCATTTCACTAATAGGTCGCTTGAGACCCGGACACGGCTGGGCGAGTCGGAATAAATAAACTAGGGGCTACCTAGCCGCACATCCCTTCACAAGGGTTTGCACATATAAGCCATAATGAGCTAGCATAGGCTCAAGCTTTCTTAATCTATATTTCAATTTTTATGCACTTTCTCATACGATTTCTTTTCCAACCAAGTTCCTCTCTTTTTACAGATGAACAACGTGCACACCCGTCCAGGATCGGCTGCGGAACACGGTATGAGGCGTGCGATAGGGACCCATTGCAAGGACTCTTTTTAGACTAAGACCCTCGTAAACCTTTCTTCTTGTCTCTTGTTGCTATAATCCCTGGTTTATCATTATAACCAGAGTGGAGGCTGGCGTTTTGGCATCGGCGCGCCGAAGAACCTGCCGTGCACTGGACACAAGGGGCTTAGGGCTTTGTTTTGCCGCTATTATAAAGACCGAACACCTTCGGGAGTGTTGGCGTCTCGAGTTAGGCCTTATATGCATCAGCTCGAATCATGTCTTTGGTCAAATGTTGAGTTTGCCCGGCTCACGTGTTTTGCTGCCTTACGTTCCGTATCATCGGCTAATGCGACTCGGAGAACTCTGCGATTGTGCCCAGTTAATTTGGCGAGCACCTCGATGAAAGCGAAAACTGATTTGTCATGATATAGCGAGAGACTGGTCAACCACTCGATCGACCATGGGAATGTTTAGGATTCCTCCGCTTTGTGAAGGTCGTTTCGGCCAGCACATCTGGCGCCCGAATTCGGAGGCGCGGTGCCCCTGAGGGCTATGTCGTAGCCCCACCCTCGAACTCCATGGATAAGTGAAAGTGATAAAGCATTATAGTCTGGTTGCCTCGTTTGCTCGCTACCACCTCCTTTACAGGACCGAGGCGCCGGATTAAGTGTGAAAAGCGCTATTTTTGCGAACACCCCGCACCTTGTGCGTGGGGGCTGAAACCGACGACGCCATCTTCGGGTTATACACACGTATACATGAGCGGCTGCACAGGAGATATTCTATTACTTGAACGCACAAGTATAAAAGGCGCTTACATCATAAATATCGTTTTACATCATATAAGCGTTCATTCGAGCGTAACATTTTTCGAGCACTGCGACTCTATTACACGAGCACCACGCAGCACGCCGCCAAAATAGTGCTCGGCGGGTAACGGTTATCATCGAACCGGGGTTGCAACAGCGGTGGCATCCATCTCTGTCAATGTATCTTCACGGCGGCGCCATCGCGCACCCTCTATGCAGGCCGACCGCTTCATCGCCTTGATATGCGGCACCACCCCAAGAAATTGCTGCAATAAGCCAAAGTAACTCTTGGTGGGGCCTATCCGGCGGATATGGGTCACTATATCCGTCATAACAAGCCGGACAACTTATTTAGCTCAGCCCACTCAGCCAAGCGATCGGTCGGCGGAAGTGAATGCTCCGGACTATGGAATTGAGACCAAAACAACTCTTCCGTCTTGTGATCCTTCGGCGAATGCACTGCGGCATCCGCCGCTTTTCGCTGCTAAGTCCATATAAGGTCCTCCGGACACCACAGTTAGCCCAGCTGAGCATATTTTGGATCCGTGAACCTTGAGCAGCGTAAAAGGCTTGCCAGCTACAATATCCCGGCTGGCGCAGCTCTTCCTTCATAGCCCGCATTGCAGGCGGGCATTCTTAACCGGCGGTGGCCTTCCGCAGGTCTTCTTGCCCGCTAGGTGCTCCTTCCCAAGAGCCTCATTGCGGTCGGTAGCATCCTTTAACTTCACGGCCATTTCGGCTATCTCTTCCCTGCTCCGGCAGTGTGCGACCTTTTCGGCCGCTAACTCCTCGGCCGCCCTCGAGGCCGCCGCATTACTCCTTCTGGCCTGCTCCTTGGCTTGAGAAAGTTCGGCCCGAAGGCTCTCCACGGCAGCAGCACTATCTGCATTTCACGCACATGTTGTAAGGAGATGGCTTTGGCTCCCTTACCAAGTGACCGCGCAGTAACACTTACCTTGCGACTCATCAAGTCGCCTGTTGACCAGCGTGATGTCCGCATCCGCAGCATCGAGTTGCCGCTTTAGTTCAGCAACTCCATCAGTCCGGCTGGCCCCGGACGACCCGCCACCTGCATCAAGCATGGCGGAATTTAAACCTGCGATTTTGATCCTCGACGCGCTGTCGATTTCGACAACCTACCGAGTCTCGGGGCTACTATCTATCTGAGCGCATTCTATATGCAAAACTGTTAAAAGGTGTGTCATTTTTACGTACCTCAAACCCCGTCAGCAAACTCCTGACGGCATCGTGTAACCCGCCTTCGGCGGACAAAATCCTTTCAATCACCATGCTCATCAATGTGTGCCGATCTTCTGAGATAGACGCCTTCTCAAGCAGATCCTTCAGCCCTACACCAGTTGGCGCTGAACTATCCGGCTTTAGCAAACCCGGGGGCTCCCTCCGTGACGACACTTCAGGCTCGTCCGCCCCTATCTGACGGCGCCCCGGACGGAGGCGTCTCGCTCTCTATCATCTCCGGACGAAGGTCCCCCGAAGGCGAGCTCATTTGCGAAGGACGGAGATCCGAACTACAAGGTAAAAACTTTAGTTATCCTCAGAAGTACAAATAGGGATGTCCCTTATTATAAAACTCCTTTCTTTCTACTTACGGCTCATTGGAGGGCTGACTCATTAATGGAGATTGTGCGGCCAGGGCCTCCCCGGACGTAGGACCCTCTGGCAAAGATTTCTTCCCCCGTTTAGGGGCTTTTGCCCCCAGGTCCTCAGAGGCAGTCCTCTTCTCCCCTTGGTGGGAGGGATTCTCGATCCCCCTCTTTCAAGAGCCTCCTTAGGCGAGGCAGTAGCTTTCCTGCTTTCCCCTTCGCCTTCCTATGAAGGCGCAACCTCAAGCATCCGGACCAGCACGGGATCCGTCGCGGTCTCGGGGAGGGGGGCCGGACACCGTATCAATTTTGCTTCCGCTATCCACTCCTGTATAGAAGGAAGTTGGTCATAAAGCGAATCATCGAAAGGCAAACAAACGGTATGTCCGGACTCGGAACTACTTACTTGAGTATCCGAGCGATTGCAGCTTAGGCCAGCATCCTCGGTCAATTCCGGACGCACCTCTTGCGATCCGAAGAATAATTTGTACATCTCGGGGTGTCATACCCATGAAGTGTTGAAGAATCCGTGGGCCCTCGGGTTGAACTCCCATAGCCGGAGAGGGCGGCGTTTGCGAGGCGGAGGCGCCTAATCAGCATAACCTGCATCACCACCACCATATCGATCTCCCTCGTTAGGAGATCTCGAATCCGACCCTGCGGTAGGGGCACGTCCTTTGGCGGCCCCAGTTGAGCCCTGGTTGACCCACGACATCAACCGTCGTGGAGGTCCGGGAGGAATAAGGGCGGCGGCTTTTGCTGCGGCCCCTCGGAGCGGTAATATAGAACCACTCTTGCTGCCACGGGCGAGCTCCTCTTGGAAGGAGCTAGCGGGGCCACGGGCATCGGCCCTCTTACTTATGGCCGCCCGCCACACTCCGCTTGCGCCCCGATCATCTTGGCGCCACATTGAAGGTCTTCACCACAGGCGAAGTGAGGGTGACGCGGAGGAAGGCTCGCATGAGCGACAATAAATGCGGAGATATGGAGGATGGACTCGAGCCAAATCGTGGAATTCCAACCCATAGTAAAACATGAGCCCTCTCACAAAAGGATCCATCGGAAGCCTAAACCCGGCGGAGGTGGGATACAAAAGCGACATACTCGCCGGGCTCGGGGTGGGGTTGGCCTGCCCTTGGCGAGCAACTTTGTCGAAATCTCGTAAGACAGTACTTGGCCTCCGCAGCTTTAGCACGTCCTCCTCCGTGACGGAGGAGGGCATCCACCGACCACGGAGGTCGGAACGGACATCGTTGGAAGTCCCGGCCTCGAATCTGGAGCTCTAGGTCTGGAACTTGGGCGGGAGAGGATTCGATGAAGGATTGAAGAAAAGAAAGCGAGCCTTGGTCCCATTATAAAGAGGAGAATACCAAGAGCCGTCTCCGTGGCCGTTTGGGACTCGCCGATAGAGGCGTGGCGAGCAGGAGCGGTTGGGTTACCACGTCCGTATTGATGAGAATCCGGATTAAGGGAAACACGATCGACTGCCCGACAAGGGCGTGCCAAAAAACCGCCGCTAAATCGCTGAGGTGGTAGAGTAAAAACGATTTAAATAATGGCTTGGTTGTGGCGTGATGTCATGCCGCATGAAAACGTCGCCAGATTGAACTTGTGTATATATTATTTCTCTACGGTGGAATGTGGAATTTATTTTGCGAGCGGACACTATCCAGTGTTCACAATCTTCTATCATTTGGAGGAGGAACCCGCCTTGCAATGCCAAGCAATATCTGCGCCGGACTTATCGTCATTGAAGCCTGGTTCAGGGGCTCTTGAGGAGTCTGGATTAGGGGTGTCCGGATAGCGGACTACCATCATCGGCCGAACTATCATCTGCGGACTATCATCATCGACGGACTCCAAGACTATGAAGATACAAGATTGAAGACTTCGCCCGTGTCCGGATGGGACTTTCCTTGGCGTGGAAGGCAAGCTTGGCGATACGGATATGTAGATCTCCTACCATTGTAACCGACTCTATGTAACCCTAGCCCTCTCCGGTGTCTATATAAACCGGATGGCTCTAGTCCGTAGGACCATCAGAACAACCCTTACAATCATACCATAGGCTAGCTTCTAGGGTTTAGCCTCCTTGATCTCATGGTAGATCCACTCTTGTAAACATCCACAATATCAATATCAATCGAGCAGGACGTAGGGTTTTACCTCCATTAAGAGGGCCCGAACCTGGGTAAAACATCGTGTCCCTTGTCTCCTGTTACCATCCGCCTAGATGCACAGTTCGGGACCCCCTACCCGAGATCCGCCGGTTTTGACACCGACAGTCATGCACCCTTGTAGAGTGGTCTATTTTTGTTGAATCTCAAAAGTAATGATACACATATTCATAATGTTGAAGCCAAAAGATGCAGAGTTGCTAATGATAGTGCAACTTATTTGTGGCACTGCCGTTTGGGTCATACTGGTGTAAAGCACATGAAGAAACTCCATATTGATGGACTTTTGGAATCACTTGATTATGAATCACTTGGTACTTGCGAACCATGCCTCATGGGCAAGATGACTAAAACGCCATTCTCCGGAACTATGGAGCGAGCAACTGATTTGTTGGAGATCATACATACTGATGTATGTGGTCCAATGAATGTTGAGGCTTGCTGCGGGTATCGTTATTTTCTCACCTTCACAGATGATTTGAGCAGATATGTGTATATCTACTGAATAAAAGATAAGTCTGAAACATTTTGAAAATTTCAAAGAATTTCAGAGTGAAGTGGAAAATCATCATAACAAGAAAATAAAGTTTCTATAATCTGATTGTGGAGGAGAATATTTGAGTTACGATTTTGGTCTACATTTGAAACAATGCGGAATAGTTTCGTAACTCACGCCACCCGGAACACCACAGCGTAATGGTGTGTCCGAACGTCGTAATCGTACTTTACTAGATATGGTGCGATCTATGATGTCTCTTACTGATTTACCGCTATCGTTTTGGGGTTATGCTTTAGAGACGGCTGCATTCACGTTAAATAGGGCACCATCGAAATCCGTTGAGACGATGCCTTATGAACTATGGTTTGGCAAGAAACCAAAGTTGTCATTTCTTAAAGTTTGGGGCTGCGATGCTTATGTGAAAAAGCTTCAACCTGATAAGCTCGAACCCAAATCGGACAAATGTGTCTTCATAGGATACCCAAAGGAAACTGTTGGGTACACCTTCTATCACAGATCCGAAGGCAAGACATTCGTTGCCAAGAATGGATCCTTTCTATAGAAGGAGTTTCTCTCGAAAGAAGTGAGTGGGAGGAAAGTAGAACTTGATGAGGTAACTGTACCTACTCGCTTATTGAAAAGTAGTTCATCACAGAAACCGGTTCCTGTGACACCTACACCAATTAGTGAGGAAGCTAATGATATCCATCATGAAACTTCAGATCAAGTTACTACTGAGCCTCGTAGGTCAACTAGAGTAAGATCCGCACCAGAGTGGTACGGTAATCCTGTTCTGGAGGTCATGTTACTTGACCATGACGAACCTACGAACTATGAAGAAGCGATGATGAGCCCATATTCCGCAAAATGGTTTAAGGCCATGAAATCTGAGATGGGATCCATATATGAGAACAAAGTATGGACTTTGGTGGAATTGCCTGACGATTGGCAAGCCATTAAGAATAAATGGATCTTCAAGAGGAAGGCGGACGCTGATGGTAGTGTTACTATCTACAAAGCTCTACTTGTCGCGAAAGGTTTTCGACAAGTTCAAGGTATTGACTATGATGAGATTTTCTCACTCGTAGCGATGCTTAAGTCATCCGAATCATGTTAGCAAATGCCGCATTTTATGAAATCTGGCAAATGGATAAAAAAACCTGCATTATTTAATGGATTTATTAAAGAAGAGTTGTATATGATGCAACCAGAAGGTTTTGTCAATCCTAAAGGTGCTAACAAAGTTTGCAAGCTCCAGCGATCCATCTATGGACTGGTGCAAGCATCTCGGAGTTGGAATATACGCTTTGATAAGTTGATTAAAGCATATAGTTTTATACAGACTTGCGGTGAAGCATGTATTTACAAGAAAGTGATTGGGAGCACTACAACATTTCTGATAAGTATATGTGAATGACATATTGTTGATCGGAAATAATGTAGAATTTTCTGGAAAGCATAAAGGAGTATTTAAAAGGAGTTTTTCAAAGAAAGACCTCTGTAAAGCTGCTTACATATTGAGCATCAAGATCCATAGAGATAGATCAAGATGCTTGATAAGTTTTTTTTCAACGAGTACATACCTTGACAAGTTTTTGAAGTAGTTCAAAATGGAACAGTCAAAGAAAGAGTTCTTGCCTGTGTTGCAAGGTGTGAAATTGAGTAAGACTCAAAGCCCGACCACGACAGAAGATAGAAAGAGAATGAAAGTCATTCCCTATGCCTCAGCCATAGGTTCTATAAAGTATGCCATGTTGTGTACCAAACCTATTGTAACCCTACACTGTATTTGGCAAGGGAGTACAATAGTGATCTAGGAGTAGATCACTGGACAGCGGTCAAAATTATCCTTAGTGGAATAAGGATATGTTTCTCGATTATGGAGGTGACAAAAGGTTTGTCGTAAAGGGTGACGTCGATGCAAGTTTTGACACTGATCTAGATGACTCTAAGTCTCAATCTGGATACATATTGAAAGTGGGAGCAATTATCTAGAGTAGCTCCGTGCAGAGCATTGTTGACATAGAAATTTGCAAAATACATACGGATCCGAATGTGGCAGACCCGTTGACTAAACTTCTCTCACAAGCAAAACATGATCACACCTTAGTACTCTTTGTGTGTTAATCACATAGCGATGTGAACTAGATTATTGACTCTAGTAAACCCTTTGGGTGTTGGTCACATGACGATGTGAACTATGGGTGTTAATCACATGGTGATGTGAACTATTGGTGTTAAATCACATGGCGATGTGAATTAGATTATTGACTCTAGTGCAAGTGGAAGACCGAAGGAAATATGCCCTAGAGGCAATAATAAAGTTATTATTTATTTCCTTATTTCATGATAAATGTTTATTATTCATGCTAGAATTGTATTAACCGGAAACATGATACATGTGTGAATACATAGACAAACAGAGTGTCACTAGTATGCCTCTACTTGACTAGCTCATTGATCAAAGATGGTTATGTTTCCTAGCCTTAGACATGAGTTGTCATTTGATTAACGGGATCACATCATTAGGAGAATGATGTGATTGACTTGACCCATTTCGTTAGCTTAGCACTTGATCGTTTAGTATGTTACTGTTGCTTTCTTCATGACTTATACATGTTCCTATGACTATGAGATTATGCAACTCCCGTTTACCAGAGGAACACTTTGTGTGCTACCTAACGTAACAACGTAACTGTGTGATTTTAAAGGTGCTCTACAGGTGTCTCCGAAGGTACTTGTTGGGTTGCACTACAAAAAAAGACACATCCGTGACATTTTGGGCGAACGAATTTTTTTCTATCATACATATGACACTTCTACGACGATAATTGTGACAAAACCCGGTATCATCATAGATGTGGTGGGCTCCTACTTCTATGACAAAAAATCAAGACAGAAAATGGGCTTTTCGTCATGGGCGGACTGGAGACGCAGCTGCATGACATTCTTTGGGCCGTCCATGACGGAAAAAACCGTGGTAGAAGCGAGGGGGAGGAAAATTTCGGGGAGTTCCCGGTAACGGTGGGAGGTCGGGGGCCGAGCGATGCGCGTTTCTCTCGTACACGTGCGAGGCGTTGGCTCTAACTGAACCCGAGCGAGGCGTTGGGCTCTAACGAACTGGCGGTTGCTTTGCAGAGTCGCATTCTTGAACCCGAGCGATCGATCGATGGCTGTTGGCGAACCCGATCGGCGATTCCTTTGCTCTGCTGCTAAGCTGAAGCCGATCGATTGGATGAGCAGTGGCTGGGGGGGGTTGGATGAGCGGTGAGTGGTGGCGTTGCCTCTGGATGAACAGGACCCGTGGTGTGGAGGGCTGGATGAGCATGAGCGATGGGGTGGCCGTGGAGGGTGGTTGAACAGGACCCGTGGTGTAGAGGGCTGGATGAGCGGTGAGCGATGGAGGGTGCCCGTGGAGGGTGGTTGAGCGAGTGGCGGTGGAGTAAGCAGCGGTGGAGGCTGGATGAGCGAGGAGCCCGTGGAGGCTGGAGGAGGTCGGCGTTGGAGATGAAGCAGTATCCGTGGAGTCCGTTTTGCGCACGCCACACCCTCCCGATGAACAATACCCCGTTTGACCGTGGCGCTCCAACACAAGTCCGTTTCGTCCATTTTGCGGTACGCCACACCCCTCCACCCCTGTTTCGACCGTAGGAGGTCCGTTTCCTCCGTTTTGCGGTATGCCACACCCCTCCCAATCAACAGGACCCCCGTTTCGACCGTAGGAGGTCCGTTTCCTCCGTTTTGCGGTACGCCACACCCCTCCCGATCAACAGGAACCCGTTCCAAACGTAGGAGGTCTGTTTCCTCCGTTGTGCGGTACGCCAGGCCTCATTTCCATCTCCTGTTCCGTCCAAGCCTGTTGGCTCCCACGCGTTCCGTTGCCTCCCGATGAACATGACGCATTCCGTTGCCTCCCGATGAACACGACGCATTCCGTTGCCTCCCCATGAACACGACGCATTTCGTTGCCTCCCGATGAACACGACGCATTCCGTTGCCTCCCCATGAACACGACGATGACGTTGTTTCTCCGTTCCGACCCAGCCATGTACACGAGCCATGTCCGTACGTATGCGCGAGTAGGCGTTCGAGACCCTACCCGTATGTACATATGTGGTCGTATTTTCTTTGTTGCACCCTCGCCGCTGTACGTACGTGTACATGCTACGTGCGCGCCTCTACATCCACCAGTATATATGTATGTACACGTTCACGACCAGAATGACAATGCTACGTACGCTTCGACCAGGTGGGTCCCGACTGTCAGGCACTTCCTTGCATGCGAAGATGTAGCTGGTGGGTCCCAGCAGTCAGGGGGGCGAATCGTTTTTTTGCGGGACGCACTTCCTTGTGTGCGAAGATGTAGCTGGTGGGTCCCAGCAGTCAGGGGGGCGAATCGTTTTTTTTGCCCGGACGCACTTCCTTGCGTGCGAAGGTGTCGTTGGTGGGTCCCAGCAGTCAGGGGGCGAATCATTTTGTTTTTTTCGAACACACTTCTTTGCGTGCGAAGATGTAGCTGGTGGGTCCCAGCAGTCAGGGGGAAATGTTTTTTTTGCGAAATACAGTAGCCCATCTGGTGGGTCCCAGCTGTTAGGTGGAGGAATCATTATTTTCCGCGTAATAAGGAGACACTTCCTTGCTGCGGCCGTGGACCCAGCTGTCAGCCTCTCCACGTAAAGTCCACGTCCGATGGAAGTCGTTCCTTGACCATGTTGACCATGCCGCGCCGAGAGCACCAGGGCGGTGGACGACGGCGAGGCCTAGGAAGGGACGACGGGAGCCGGGAAGACGCGGCGATGGAAGCCCGCCGCGGCAGAGTACGAGGGTTCACTGGTTCGGCTGCGGTGTGAGGCTGCCGTCGTCGTAGGGCTTGGCCAGCGGTGGGAATAGTAGGGGGCGGTGAGGTCTCCACGGCAGCACAGCCGTCCACGGGAGGCAGGAGCATGCGGCACGACCGGCGCTGCTTTGGGCGGCTGGAGCAAGAAGACCAGAGGTTGAAGAAACACTACAGTCGTTGGATGGACATCGTACGGTCACTGGAGCTAGAATCGTTCATATTGACTAAAGTTGACAAAGGCCCCGTCGATCAACTTAGTAGGCCCTAAGTCAGCCTCCCACCATGGTGGGTCCCAGCTAGCAGTGGGGAGTATTCATTTTTTGTGTAATAAGGAGGCACTTCCGGTGGAGTGCGAGGTGTGGCCGGGGAACGTTTTTTCGCGAAATACGCTGGCCCGTCCGGTGGGTCCTAATAGTCAGGGGGGAAACGTTTTTTCGCGAAATAAGGTGGCCCGTCTGATGGGTCCCCGCTGTCAGGTGGAGGAATAATTATTTTGAACGTAATAAGGAGGCACTTCCTTGCGGCCACCTGGACCCAGCTGTCAGCCTCTCCACGTACAGTACTCTTCCGATGGTCGGTGGTCTGGACGACGGCGAGGCCTAGGAAGGGGACGACGCAGAGCCGGGGAAGACGCGGCAGTGGAAGCCAGCGGAGAGGAGTCTGAGGTTCACTGGTTCGGCTGCGGTGTGAGGCTGCCGTCGTGCCGCAGAATAACATGGGGTGTGGGTGAGTAGAGGATGGCACGGCCAGCGGTGGGAGTAGTGCGGGCGGTGAGGTCTCCGCGGCATCACAGCCGCCACGGGAGGCAGGAGCACGCGACACGAGCGGCGCTGCTTTGGGCGGTGGAGCAAGAAGACCAGAGGTTGAAGAAGCACTACTGGCCGTTGGATGGACGTCGTCACGATCCTTGCAGCTAGAATCATTTATATTGACTAAGTTGACAAAGCCCTTGGTGCGCGTCAACTTAGTAGGCCCACAACTTCGGATTTGGCAGAGAACATATAGCCCATTTGCGATTTGTAAGAATGTACATCCCATTTTTTAGTTCTAATGGAATTTACTACAGCCCATTTACAGTTTGTTAAAAGTACATCCCAACTTCTAGCTAGGACAACGATTAATAATTTCAAACAACCGCTCAAAACAGAATTCAAACAAAACTCCCACATTTTGATGGGATCCGAAATATTTTTATCCGAAATTTCTAGTCAGGTTAAATATAATTTCAAAATAAAGTTGTATTACGTTAAAATCCAATGAAATATTGCGCGCGCAACAAGTAATGAAATTAAAATTTCCAAATTCCAAAAATAATATATTTTTCAAACTAATACGTGTTTGGTGTATAGTAATTGCCCAGTTATTATAATTACATCCCATTTATTATTTCTTAAAGTCCATTTTCTTGTTAAGCCTAATGCATACCTCCTAGGAAACTTTGCAGCCCAGCGGGGCGGATAACAAGTTGACCCGGATATTGTGTACAACTGTCGGCCCAGTTACATTGCTGATGTTGAAAAAAAAGGCCTGTGTAGTACAGTACAACCTAACATGGTTACTCAACCCACATTCAGCGATGCCGGAAAGGCCCAAACAAGGCTTCTGTACAACTTTTTGAAGTCACTGAGCTCAGTTAATAACTTAAGAAAAAAGTTAGATTACAGTGGAACCTAATTAAAAGCTGTCACGAGCAAATAAATAATTCAACGGGTCCCACTTGTGCGTGTGCGCGCGTGTGTGTGTGTGCGTGTGTGTGTGTATGAGAGAGAGAGACCCATCGGTCGATACTCGTAAATACATCTTTCAGCCATATGCATTGTTGATGCTCAGTAAAAACTTATATAGTTGACACAATCATATAGAACATCATAGCACACTGAACTTGCATACAAAAATTTCACGCAGGCGGCACAATCAGGATGGAAGCAGTGGATCGCTACGGGAAGGGCTATGTTAAAACCAACAAAGTCGTACATAATGGTTCATCGTCTTTATAAATGACGGGGAAATATCTTGAATGTTGTGCAAAGAAAACAGACAGACAACACAGTAAGTTCTGCTAGCATATTAAGTTGACGTACATCCCTTTCTAAAAAAAGTTCAGGTACAAAATTAGAACAGGTCACAATCAAATGTACTGGCATATCAGTGCTTCAGACCCATAGCTCGGATTTAACTAGTACTATCTGACAAGATTCATTTGTTACCTCAAATTAGAGCACATCCAGGCAGCCAGCCCTGCCTCTTCTCCCAAAGAAGCAGTGGCCTCCGTCGCGCGCGCGATGGAGTAGGCCCTGTGCCATCCATCGTTCCGAGCAACACGGGAAAGTCGGCGTTGACTCTGTAATGGGCGTCGTCGTCGGACCACGCACCAACAGCGGCGGCAGGACTTGATTGATGGATTGACCACTTCTTCGACATGCACGAACACTCAATACAGGTACATCCCTAACGTGGTCATGGCGGCCTTGGTGGCGACGAATAGTATAACCCGGTTCCTACACGGTATCTCAACACCAATCACCTTGGTATGGTGGGCGGCTTCTTCATCCATGCCATAACCGCCGAGCCCAGCTATGCGGAGGAACAAACATACTTACGAGCTCACCTCCAAGGTCGTTGATAAGCTCGTCCATGGACCCGTTGTTCCAAGCACGTCGAGGCATGCCGTGGAAGGTAAGCTTTGTTAAAAACTCAAGCTCAGAGGGCACCGAGCCCCATCACAGGTGCCACCGGTCAAAGCTCACCGGTAGCGCCATCACAGAACAAATGCGGGAAGATTGAACACACGATCGCAATCGAAAGTTGTCCGAAACGACGAAGAAATCAGCGGTGGAGGACAGACTTGACGAGCAAGTCACTTATTTGGATGCGTGTGCAATGCCAAGAGCTTTGACAAGGTCATCTGGCGAGACGGGAGGCGGTCGCCGTTGATGGTTACCATCAGCACTTTGCCGGCAAACTGGTCGTCAAGCGCCGCCATGCCCTTTGTTGAGTGACAGCCGACGACGATCGAAGGCGGGGCGGACCTCGGGATCTCGGCTCGGAGATCGCGTTGACCAGCGACATGATAGTGCACTTGAGTACAGGGAGTCAGGAGGGGATTTGGAGGCTGGAGTAGGTATCGAGATTCGAGAGGTGGGGAGGGCGGAGGCGGGGATGAAAAGGTAGCATGAATTTGAGCACGCGCGCTAATATGCTCTTAGCGGCATAAGCGCCTGAAAAACACCGGTGGCGCCCACATGTCGGCCTAAGAGTCCTTATTCTTTCTTTTTGGAGAGCCCGGTCTTTTTTCAGGATCTTTTGAGAGCCCGCCCGAGAGTCTTAATTGACCTGTTTGGCATTGCGTTACTAATCGGCCCATATTCAACGACACCTCTTGGCCCAAACAAGTGTACATCATCGAAAAAACAGTGAGCTCAAATTATATAACTTGAAAAAGGAGATATACTCGAACTTTGGAGAATGGTGATGCCTCATTTAGCCCACCAGAGAGTTCGAGACAATAAACAGTTCGAAACAACGATATATACAACATTCAAACACTGACTAGTGACTACTACTGATATAAACAGCAAGACATGATAGTTCATAAGAAGTCTTGCTACACCACCAAAACGCACCCATCTGCAGTGCTCAGACTCTCGTGATCCAGACGAGAATGACATTCTAAACAGAAGCAATTATTACATAGAAAGAGTGACATAGACGAGGATGACCAAATGACAAGGAATATGCATAACAAAAGAAAGAACTACCCATCCAGAACCAGCAGCAAAGACAATAAAGTCATTCGAAGAGATGATCCAACACCATCATAATTTGCAGCCCGCTTCAGCGACCGGTGATCCGGAGACACGGTACTCCACCCTTCGATGCAACAGCCCAATTACCTATCAACTGAAGGCTTGAACCACATCACGCTCGTTGTAATTGAGACATCCAAGGATCAAAGTTAATCCGGATGCCTTTGTCATTCTCACCTTGTTTTGGCTGCAGGCTGTATCGTTGACAATCAGGGGAGTTTGCTCCCGAACTCCTAGGGCTCGCCGTGTAGACACAGTTTTCCATAGCAAACAGAGCCTCTCTGCCATCAATGTCTTTGCCAACGGTGATCTCCTGGTTAATTGGATAATTGAGTCCGAGAAACAGCGAGTGTGAACTAAGGTTGTTTACCCGCCTCCAACTAAAAAATCCCAAAGGCCCCAACAAGCTGGTATCCTGCTCATAGACGTAACAGCCATTGTTCGGATACTCACGTATTACACGGTGCTTGTATACAGTGGGGTTTTTGCAATATAACTTTTCGGCTCATGTGTCCGAATGATCATCGGTCTTTTGTCATCGTCGATCGAGCGAGGAACCAGTTGTGCTTCCTTGTTTTTGGCAAAGGTGGTGTGATTACAAAGGGCAGTAATTGTAGGGACCTTGCATCATATCAAAAGGACAGGCATTGTTAATGTAAGATCAGCATTGTTCGAGTATGAGTAGGATAATGCAAGAAATAGCATTGATATGTCCTGTTGGAATTGGGAGGAAAATACAGGAAATGTATCTTTGGGTTGAAAATATAGAAGTGCCATGCATGGTTATACTCATGTTATCTATAATCGATTCTTCACAGAAACTACCATGTCATGCATGTTATGTAATCATGTTTTGTCCTCACAAACAAATTCTTCAAGGTAACTAACAGACCATGCATTGTTATATACTCGTGTTCGTGGGAAAAATTTTGTGAGGATATTATTCTAGCCATTGATTGTCAAGGGCGAATATAAGTATGTACACATGGTAAGCATTGCAGGATTTCACTACTTCCAAATATAGAGTTCTCCATATGCACATTTACTTCCCTAATGTATGGTTAGATGAAACCAACAGTGTGGTGCATGTTTCTACATCATGAAAATGAGGAAACTAACATGGCCATTGATACACACTCATATTTAGTAGTAGTATATAGATTACTGTAAAATAAGGATAATATCCTTATATTCCTAACCATTTGATTATTCAGGGTATAACATGAGACGGAAACAACTTACACGCGCCGTCCCAGCAATACGTGGTGCCATCTGCTTTGTCGATCACGTAGATGATGCCATTGTGTTCAATAGCATCACAGAAGTGTGTATCAGCTTTGACGATGATCCACTGCGAGCCGAGTTGTCTCCAGCTAAAGAAGGCACCGGCGTAAAGATAGGCGAGTCCACGGTCGAACAAGGCAATTAGCTTGAAGTCTGCGTAATTCGCATGTCGTGTGGGCACTTGGCAGATTACAATCTTACGCAAAACAAGGTTCCGTCCAAGCGGCGTAGTAATCTAGATGACTTGGACGCGATGGTAATACTCTATATAATCCAACGGAGGAAGGATAATCTCATGGGAGGTGCGGAAGTTCACGAGCACCAACTTTTACCGTCTTCTCGAAGGCAGCCATCCGATGGGAGTTCATGCCGACCCAGTACATACCTGCCAAGAAGTTTGGGCGATGGTGATCGGATCGATGTCGAGGGAAATGATGTACGGCGACACACTACATACCGCAAAGAAGTTTCGCTAATGGAGATCGGATTGAAGTCGAGGGCATCATGCACGCTCCGTATCATGGTGAGCCAATCTCGCAAGACCAGATAGCAGCAAGCAGGGTGTCTTGAAAAGCTTAGGCCTTGCTTCGATGATGGCCGTGTGCATGTCCCTCGAGCATGCAGCTAGCCGCAGGGCGGTCAACATATCCATACACGAACAACAGAGGTCGAGGATGTCACTGGGGAGATTGCTCCAATCGCGGCTCATATGGATGCTGCGCGGTTCGCGTTCGGCCATGGTGGAGTTTGGAAGGGGGCCTGATTTATGGGGGAGAAGGATGTCGGTGCTGGAGCGGCTAGCGAGGGAATAGTGGTACTGGGGGAGGGGAGTGAGACGACGGTACACGGGGGCACAGCGAGATGGAGACGGAGACAGAGACGGAGAAGGAGATGGAGATGGAGTGGTGCTATGGGAGCGGAGAGGGAGACGAGGTGAGGCGCCAATGTGCTGTACAACGGTGGTGACAGAATGCACAATGCACAGGGTGAGGCTGATTTTGGTAACCCGAACACGCCGCCTCGCCTGGACTAGTGTCAGGCGCATGGTGTTGTCACTTCACTGTGAGAACCAGATGAATAGTATTTTGACCATCAAGTGTACCACAGTTGTACTACTACTACTACTACTACTACTACTACTACTACTACTACTACTACTACTACTACTACTACTACTACTACTACTACTAGGAACATGAGTACTCCAGTATTGTATAGCGGAAATAGGTCTCCCATGCTAGCGTGCCTGTTCACTTCATCGTTCAGGTATCATTCATATTGCAAGCAGAACCAAATTCTTGTGCATGCCCAATCAACGCCCTGCCGCGATGCATGCGTGGTCGATTCGGTGCATCAAGGACGGCATGCAGATCGTTCCACACTTGATAAGAGGAAAAATGGAAAGGTAGAACATGGCAGCAGAGGAAGAGAACGCTGGCTAACGAGGCTGGGAGGGGATCGAGCAGGAAGTTAATGCTCCACGCCTAAAGGTTTTGGGAAAACCTGATTTTCATAAGGTGACTTATACTCACCTAAATGGAGGGAGTATTCCTTAACCATAGAATGTTTTGTCTCCCACTCACGCGCTAAAAAAAGTTACGACACATTTTTTTATCTGTTTGCATAGGTCCCACCTATCAGGAAGGATGGGCACGTACACGAATAGGTACGACTCCTCAGTCTACCCGCATAGCCTTTTCGTTTAGTCTACCTAGCCATCTAATCAACTGCCTGCATGCCACTTCTCCCATTTACTTCTCCATCGGGAACCGATTCGCCTCGGCTTCTTCACCTCCCCTTCGTCTTCATTTGCATCCAAACCCCACTGTGTTCACATTGTTTTAACCTCTTTAAATAATCATCTACTACTTCAGTTAGACTAGCCATCTAATCCTAATTCTCCAAACCATAGCCCTCCGTTCCAGCGGTTCCAAATGGCGAAAGAGATCGAGATGCAGGTTTTTAGCGTCCAACATGTCCTTGTCGAAGGCTCGATGCGCATAGTTGCCACCGTCACCGTCCACCCAAGGGTTGTTCGGCAGTGGATCAACAATGTATCCAACTCCCTCAAAAAGGTAGAGACGAGGGTCATCGGTCTCGACGCAGAGTACATGGAGCGTGCCCCTGGGAAGATCCAGCGCGCCGCCGTCCTTCAGCTGTGCCTCGAAGATGATGTTTTGGTGTACCACATCATACACTCGCCCTCCATACCAGGTGAGCAGTGGCGGAGCTACGTGCTGCGTGCAGGGGCCATGGCCCCGCCATCATTGCTAAAACTATGAAGGAAAAAATAGAGCCTGCTTAGATTAGAAAAATTAGAGCCTTTGGCCCCCCCAAACATGCATAAGTTGTGTTTGGCCCCCCTGAAGATCTTGTCTAGAACCGCCACTGCAGGTGAGCTTCACGATTTCTTGTCTCGGGAGGACGTATACTTCTGTGGAGCATCCACCGAAGGGGACAAACAGAAGCTGGAGCCGTACAACCTTGATTTGAAAAGCATCGCTGACCTTCAAACCAGAATTAAAATTCCTGTAGAAGATTGTGCTAAACAGACACCATCCCTATTCGACGTAGCAAATTTTGTGCTCGGTACAAATCTTCAGAAGGGTGACGAGACGGTGGCATTAAGATCGTCTGGATGGGACAATTATCCCTTGACATACGAGCAGATAAAATATGCTGCCCTCGATGCCCGTGTGAGTTTCGAGATAGCTGCAAGGTCCAAAGAGCTTGTTGTGAAGCCGTCTCCCACAGAGAATGAGAAGAAGAAGAAGAAGAAGAAGAAGAAGAAGAAGAAGAAGAAGAAGAAGAAGAAGAAGAAGAAGAAGAAGAAGAAGAAGAAAACGTTGCACCAGCAGGAGGGCATTATGGATGGATGAACCATTTCCTCTCTTGTAAAAAAAATTATTCCCTCTCGGTGTATATTGATATAGATGGACTATTTCGATGGTGTGCATGTCTTTGGAACAGAGTAGTAGCATGGGTCCGCTTGACTATAAGGAACTATTTATCCGCATATATAGCTTTCTCGCTACTCCTTCCAAAGTGATCGGTATGCGATGCATGTGTCCGTAGACATGACAGCTTGTCCATGGAAGTTCAACTACGGCGACCATCACGTTTCATCTCGCGATTCCCACGACGCCTCTCCAACCCACGACACCATGCCCCCCGACGTGCGCCTCACCCCTCTCGGCCGCACCGCACCTCTGCCTTTGTGTGCATGACATGTGGGCCACCTAAAATGCGGCGAGCATCAAGTTTCTACCACAGCCACCGCGATTCCCACGACGCCGCTCGAACCCATGAAACCACACGTCCCCCGACCTGCGGCTCACCCCTCTTGGCCCCACTGCCCCTCTGCCTTCGGGAGCATTACATGTGGACCAGTCACCTATCGGGTCCACATGTTATTGACTCAAAGGTATGTGTAGTAAGGCGCTGAAGCTCAGTCCCGACGGCCCTGAGAGGGAAATGTAACTCCTGCGCCAGGGCGTGTGGTGCTCCCGCAGCACGATCTCGTGCCAAACTCGAGATTTGTTTCTTTACTATACATGCACGCAACGATTTAATGGACATTGTAATCTCAACATGTGATGGGGAGCTCTAAATTTGAATTTGAAACTTATAAAACGAAAATATTCAAAACAAATAAACTGGGAGAGAGGGAGTATACCGTAGGATGTGTCCCATACAAAATAAGTCCCCTGGTTTGTCACCACGAAGATGCGGTTAGAAAGGAGCACATCGTCTTCCTACTCGTACGGCAACAAAGCGGCCGCAGACAGCATGGTCCGCCTTTGACCGCCATGTGCAAGGTTCGTGCTATCTTATTCAATCTCATCGTGGTTCCATCGTACCAATTCATGCGGTGGCCCATTGCATGGCCGATCCCAATGTTGGACAAAGGTTCTACAGGAATGGTGTCATCGTTGTAAATGTTGTGCAAATTGATGTTGGTACCCTCCCTTACATATGCAAGCCAATCTCCACTCACACCAAGCCTAGCCTGTGAAACAGTGGGCAGGGGGAGAATTAGGAAATGGACACGGAAGTTGTCTTTAGAATGCATTTACTACGTGATCAAACTCATCTTACCTGCTCATCGGAGGAAATCCGAGTGCCCCTCAACGTCGGCATCTCAAGGGGCGTCAACTTGCAACTACGGCCACGCCGCGCTGGAGAGACCCCCAAGGAAACATCCTCGTGCGTTCCACGGAACATCAAGATGCATTTGTATGAGTAGTTTATCTTGTGAGAGAAAAGGATGAACGAGGGAAGGCCTGTAGAGATAGAGATGGACACTACTACTACCAATGTGTTGGCACGTGCGTTGCAATGGATCCAAACCAGTAGAATAATACTTGTTCACGTGCTTGAAATATAAACACTCTAGTTTTGATATACATGTGTCAGCAGACACGACAGCTTGTCCATAGAAGTTGAACCACGGCGACCATCACGTTTCTTGTTTCTACCACTGCCACACCCACACGCGATTCCCACGACGCCGCTCCAATCCACGGCACGGCGTCCCCCGACGTGGACATGGATCCTCTGATGTGGCTATCACTACCTTGCCCTACCTTTCCTTCGCTGACATGTGGGGCCCACGCTTATGGGTCCCACATGTCAGTGACAGAATGGTAGGATTGTTCGTGCCCCTCATCCCTCTCGGCCCCACCGCTCCACTGCCTTTGTGTGCATGACATGCGGGCCAGCTGAACTGCGGCGACCATCAACTTTCTACCACAGACACACCCGATTGGACGCGGTTTGCTGCTCCGCTCTTGTGCTCGATCCGTACTCCGCACCATCGAATTTTCATCCAGCGGCTGTGACACATTTCGTCCCGGGCATCAAACCTCAGCTGGAGTATTTATGTACTACAGGTAGTACCCGCCGGTGTGGCCATCTACGCCTCGTAACGCCCCGACACCCAGCTATGGCACCCTCGCCACGACCACGCTACCACCGGCCTGTTCATCTCGAACGAGTGAGTTGCGAACCATGCCACCACCATGAGAATGACATGTGGGCTAGCCGCATTTAAGGTCCGCATGTCATTGACTCATAGGCCGGGCACTAAGCCACTGAAGTTCGGTCCCGTGGGCCCCGAGAGGAAATGTAACTCTGCGGCAGGCCTTGTGGTGCTCCCGCAGATCGAGCTCGTGCCAAAACTGGAATTTGTTTCTTACTACTACCAACTAGTACTAGTAAGGTACACGTGCATTGCACGCATGAGATTCTGGTGGTTTGTGCATTATGCTTCTACATGTGGAGTTTTCTGGATTCTAACATGTGGAAAAATCTGGTGGAATGTAAGGTTAGGCAAGTTTGATTAACTTAGGTGAGTGTTTGGTTCAAGCCACACCTTAGGCAAGCCAAACAAAGGCCCCACATGACATACACACAAAAAATGTGGCAAGATTCCCTTAGGCTTGCCAACTTGTGGCTCTCATTTTGAAGAACTAATAACTTTGCCTAAGCTTAGTTGTGGCAAAGTTAGTCATGAATTAAGTTCAACCATGGAGTCTTCTAGATTATACATGTGGCGAATCGGTGGATGATATCCAACGGCCAAGAGTGCTCGGATTTGCCATCTTTGTACCGTCGGATTGGCTTCATCCAACGACCAACTTTCAAAGTTTTTCACACACTATATAGGGGGTATAGATATAGATGTGTCGGTCCGTTGCAATGGATCCAAAGTATATCTATTTAGTGGAGTGCACTCTAAACACATTATCTATTTATTTTTCTCTAACCTTCCGTAGCCATGCAACCAAGCCACATAAGCTTCATGGGTGCCCCCCACATCATATTATTCATACTACGTTGATTGAAAAAAGATAAATCACCCAAAACAAGATCTTCCCGTTTTTGTTCCTACGATGTTGTGTCGTGCACGTGTCAACTAGTTGTATAGTGGTAGTACTAGTAATATAGTATTAGGAGTACAAACTTGGTACTAGTAGGAGTAGTACTAGTACGGAATGCTCCTACTCTATCAACGAGCCCCGTCTGACACAAATTTTCTTGGCTTTCGTGCTACAGCTAGATCTTCCCCTTGTTTCTGTTTTCCAACCCGGCGGCGGGCGGGGTGTCGGTTTGCTCAACGGTGGTCCCACATGAAAGTGAAAATGCTAGGCAACACTCCTTCCCTAAGCTATGTGTCGTGCCGAACGGGCCGTGTTATACTCCCGATTCCCGGGCGTGTGGGGGTGCGACGCGAACGCGGCAGGCCTTTTCCTTTTACTAGCAATGTGTCTGTGCGTTGCGACGGATCCAAAGTAGTAGAATAGTAGTATTTGTTCACAAACTTGAAAGAAATCACTATTGTTTTGATATATTCCTAATATATTACTCCCTCCGTACCTAAATATTTGTCTTTTTTGAGATTTCAAATGGACTATCACATACGGATTATATAGACATATTCTAGTGTTTCTAGCAAGATGCCCGCGTTAACGAAGTTGATGGAAAAGGTAAGCACAACTTATAAATTGACGGATGGAGTACTAGTTACAGTGATGCATATAATTAAGCAAAGGAATCGCACATGTCGGTATTGACTGGAACAAGAATGCAACAGCACAATAAGAATTAAGGCCACGATGATGCGATCACAGTGGTGGTTACAGAAGGCAAGAAGAAAGATGGATCGAGTTGTGATCAGATCGAGTTGTCACCCTTCTGCTGTCATTGTTGGGGGGGAGGAGAGAAAGACGTATCTAGAGTGTGCGCGGTAGGCACCGAGGCACAACTAGTGTGTGTGTGTGTGTGTATGTGTGTGTGTGTGTGTGTTTGAAAGAGGAGTAGATAGATTATTATCAAGATCGATGTGCCACCCTACTCCTTCAGTGCCGGGTAGTGTGTGTGTGTATGTTTGAGAGAGAATCCAGTTGATAGATTAGTATCAAGATCGAGGTGTCACCCTACTCCTTCGGTGTCGGGTAGTGTGTGTGTGTATGTTTGAGAGAGAAGCCAGTCGATAGATTAGTATCAAGATCAAGGTGTCACCCTACTCCTTCGGTGTTGGGAAGTGTGGGTGTGTGTTGGGGGGGGGGGGGCAGTGACACTCACATATCTCTACTCTTATAAAAAACAGAGTTGGTGATGATGGTGTTCCTGCCATCCTGCAATATAGGCCATCCGATTTATATCTGATGGACATGAAGGAAAATATGGCAATTTTGCAAAAAGATACCCACACCCCTCTCCGCATTTGCAAATAAGGCATTCCCTCGTTCATCCTTTTCTCCCGCAAGATAAACTTCTCATACAAATGCATCTTGATGTTCCGTGCAACGCATGGGCATCTTGCTAGTAGGGAGAAGGAGTTTGTGTGACACATATCTAGCTATATTAAGGGATAGGTAGATAGCATATGTGTGAGAGACATTATTATACTTTGAGACATTAGTGGCTGTGGGTGGGCGGAATTAAAGGGTGCGCATGTTAGACATAGAGAGCGTGTGTGTTTCTGTGTGAGAGACTTGTAGGGGACGGGTAGAAAGACTAATTTAACCCCGACGAAGGAGAGAAATACATGAAGTGCTGGCGTGTGTGATTCCGATGCCCACAGGAAATGAGATATGTATGCGTGTGAGAGAGATTGCACAATTCATTCACGTATCACTATCTAGCGATCGTGGACGTGCATCGCTTGAACATAAGTCAATATCTACTTCAGTATCGTGGCCAAAGGTACAATATCGATTCAACGCTATAAAGATTGGACACTCACATATCACATTTTTCTATTTAAATAAACCTTTTCAGTTGTGCATGCCAAAGTTACGGTGATGTTTCTTCAAACAACCAATGTAGCTATCATGTACATGCACCATTGTTACTCTTGCATTCAAATTCATTAGTCTTGGATGATTTAAGTTTCTATTTTAAAGTAATATATGTAATATTCATATATGAATTCAACGGGTACGCAATTTATGAAATGGAGGCTATGTAATCATATGAGGTAACACTTTTAAGTAGCTAACTACAATCTCCATTTCTTTTTGTGCGCCTCTACACTAACACGTCAATGCATTATGTTTAAAGTAAATAACCAATGGCACTAAATTATCTATTTACACAAGAAATACATAGGCTGAGCGTTTGATCCTTTTTTTTGAACGCACCACTACACTCGTACGATTGGACGCGCCCATGTGAACGTCCAAGTTATCGGCGCATCATCCCGAGTTATTGTCTTTTTTTCTGGGGTGGACTTCACACCAGTTATTCACTGCTGACGCATGCCCCGTGTACACAGTCTAGCATGACCTTCCCGCTAGCACGGTCCAAAATTAGTTGAAACTGGATACGAACGATCCCGCGGGCAGCAAAATCTCCCGCCTCCTTCTAAAATTTCCGCCACCTTAGTCTTTAGCATGCGAAATCCCCATTTTGTCCTTGGGGCACGGAGACCAAGAGTTACAATACCGCCCTCATCTACATGATAGGTCGGGGCTGCTTTGGTAACTTTCGGTTCCCCCCACTACACAGCACCCCCATTTCCTCTCCCCCTCCCGCAAAAACGACTAACTCCACAGCACCAGAGCATCTTACATCATGCCGTCCATTTCATCGCCCTTTCTCCCTCCCTCTCAAACCCTAGACTGCTCATCCACCGCGCACCATAGCCCATTCATCGCCAGTGGCGCCCACCTCATTGGATCTGCCTGCTGCCGCATCTACCCTCCCACCTCCCTAGAAACAAGTGGACTGCTCATCCACCACTGTACCATAGCCCATTTAGTGCCGGCCTTTTCCACGGCGCGGATTTGCTTCGCCAAGATCTCGTCAACCGCCGCAGATCTGCAGCGGCTCATTCAGATTCCCCACCGGAGACGCCGTCCACACCCCCGAGCCGCCCCACCGACGCCCGCCGACGGCCTCGATCCTCTTCCCGACACCTTCCTCAACCCTACCGGAGCCGCCACGACACCTTCCTCAACCCTACCGGAGCAGCCACGACACCATCGTCAACCCTACCGGAGTAGCCGCCTATACCATTCTCAACCCTACCGGGGCCGCTTTGCCAACTCACAAGTCCACGTCCTCAGATCCGCTCCCTCGCACCCTCATCCAACCTACCGGAGCAGCTTCTAACGCCCCGTCCACGGCCGCAGATCCGCATCGTCGACACCACCCTTAACCCAACCACCGAAGCAACTTCTGACGCCTCGTCCACGGCCGCAGATCCGCATCGTCGACACCATCCTTCACCCAACCACCGGAGCAGCTTCTGACGCCCCGTCCATGGCCGCAGATCCGCGTCGTCGACACCATCCTTAACCCAACCACCGAAGAAGCTTCACCTACGCCCTCGTCCACGGCCACAGATCCGCTTCGCCCACACCGTAGTCCACCCTACCGGAGCCGCTCCACAAACACCCTACTCGACGGTTCTAGATCTCCTTACCGGACCCCGACAGCCAGCGCAGCGTCATCACCCTCGACGTTTCTAACCTGATTCCCACCGTCTGGAGAGATTCCAAGCACCCGCCACGGCCTAGGTACTTGTCACCTTTAAATCCGTCCAACATCACCTGCCCGATGTACTTCAAATATACTAACCGGTCGCTGTTAGCTGTTATGCAGCTAGCAAAAACTACAAGGACAATGTTTCTTCTGGATCTAACAGCTTGGCCAACCAAGATCCTGGACTGAGGCATTGCTATGATCTTGTAAGCGCGCCTCTCTCTCTCTTGTATTGTTCTGTGCCTGCCAGCGTGCTTTGCTAGGATTTTTGACCAATAATCCCTTTGTGTAGACAATGATTTCTACTCTCGGCTGCTAAATTACTAAATTAGATATGTAGATGTCATACATGATACTACCTCGTACCTCCGTTCCTAAATATAAGTCTTTCTAGAGATTCCACTATAGGCTACATACGGAGCAAAATGAGTGAATCTACACTCGAAAATGCATCTATATACATCTGTATGTGGTCCATCTGGAATCTCTACAAAGACATATATTTAGGAACAAGCAATACATTACACAAAATCGTAGGTGGCATGTAGGAATTCCGAAGGCACTACATTAGGCTCCCTTAGAGTGCCAGCTAGTCCAGCATACAGAGTCATGGCTAGTTTATGGTACGCACACAATCATTAATTGGTGGTTTAAATATGCACAAGGGATATGCAATGTAGTATCATGTAGAGATGTCTGAAATTAGCCGTGTCAACTTGCAGATAAGGTTACACAATGAAAAAGTACAAGATGTATGTGGCAATTTCATGGAACATCGCAAAAAGGAGAGGCAGCGGTGAGCCTATATGAGTGTGCTATGGTACGTCACTCCTCCATTGCAATCATCGTGACATGTTATTTGTATGCCAGTTCTATTAGCCAAGTTTCTTAGGGACAGTTATTACGAGTTATCCTAAGAAAATAAGCACCTGTGAATATAAGCTCGATGTAATAAGCCAACCAGTTCTTTTCATTGCGTTTTCAGCTTATCTTTGGTATGATCAGTGGAAAGTCTAGATTGCATTATATATTTTTCATTTTGCTGCCCATATGGAAATTAATTTGACTTGCAAACATCACAAATTGAACCCGGTGCAGTAATTAATATGATAGGAAAACAGACCATCACTATTTTCTCAAAATGCAAATACAAAGATACCATCTACTTGGCACAATCTACTTTGGTCAATGTTTTCCATAGAGATCCCATTGCCTAATTTAAACGAAGAACGCATGACCCACATTTAAATGAAGAACAATTATTTATTGAAATTCGATGGTCCAAGTGGCTGGTTATTATCCTATAGCAGCACCACCTGAAAGCATCATATAGCAGCAGCAGCAACTCATATCAACTCATCATACAGCAGCAGCAGTCTGCAATTCATCATATACCAGCAGCAGCTCATAGCAATTCATCATATAGCAGCAGCAGGAACAACTCATAGCAATTCATCATATAGCAGCAGCAGGAGCAACTCATAGCAATTCATCATATAGCAACAACAGGAGCAGCTTGTAGCAACTCATCATATAGCAGCAGCAGCGGCTCATAGCAATTCATCATATAGCAGCAGATGCATCTCATAGCAACTCATCATACAGTAGCAGCAGCTCATAGCAATTCATCATATAGCAGCAGCAGGAGCAGCTCATAGCAATGCATCATATAGCAGCAGCAGAAGCAGCTCATAGCAATTCATCGTATAGTGGATCAGAATGAAAATTGGAAAAAAATCAGAGGAGATCCTCACCTTGTTGGATGAGCTCATCCTTCAACAGCACCTCAAGGCCATGGCCTGGGAGGAGGGGAGGGGGAATAAGGTGCCTTCTACCGCAGTGTGGCATCAGCCGTAGTTGTGCAGCGCCCGCCGGAGTAGTGCGTTGGACGAACCATAGTGGAGCAGCTGCTGGAGACCATGAGAATGAGGGGCGGCGCCAGAGGGAGGAGCAGCCAGGGAGATTTGCCCCTACCCGCCGGCCATGTAGCCTAGCTGGACATAGCATCGTCGAGGACCAGGCCAGATGGGACCAGTGGCGACGGCTCGCTGGAGGAACCCTAGTCTTTACAGAGGGGGATCGAGGTAGAGGGAAAGGGGAGAGGAGATGCAAGCGGGCAGGGCAATGAATGCTTGCGTGTTTGTTTTTACTTGAGGGTCAGGTGTGACACGGGCGTCAGCAGTTGCATTTTGAGTGTAATATTAGGCAGACAACAGAGTCATTTCACTATTCCCCTTCCCTTCAATTTTTAGTGAGGTTCTACCCGAAACACCCCCCTCCAAAGCTAAATTAGTTAAGCCCAAGCCCATAACTCAAAAATGACTTCTTTACATCTTTTATGGCTTATTTTGACAATATGCCCTGAAAAGGCGGAATCGAACTGGCCCTTAACCTGCAATTCAATTGTGCGTGCAATGATGAATCACTCCTGCCGCTATCTCGTACATTTAGGCATCATCATACATGGCATAACCTAATACATGTGCATTCCATTGTAGAATCTGGAATATGCAATGTTTATGTTAGTTCATCGTTGCACATGATGTTTAAATGCCCTTAAATCTGGTCATCAAGTGATGGTCTTTAAGCCTCCTTCTTTGCTTCTTTTCTTGATATGTAAGATTTGCTCACACATCATTCAATTGCTTGTTTGCATCAGCCAGCCATACTAGGAATGTTTGCTTTGATTACTTGATGGTCTTGACCTAACACTCTAATGAGCTTGTCAACGATTTAAACACTAAGGGCTGCTGTAGTGGGGCCTTGTCTAACTCATAGGTGACA
This sequence comes from Aegilops longissima, assembly GCA_021605205.1. NCBI lineage: Eukaryota > Viridiplantae > Streptophyta > Magnoliopsida > Poales > Poaceae > Aegilops > Aegilops longissima. The sequence goes on along the minus strand of CM038682.1, from coordinate 677,899,131 downwards.
TAAAGGTTTGGTCAGACACTACAAGAGGGCTCTCCAAGAGTACCGGAGATCCAGTTCAAGGTATGCCTAGTTTTTACATAGTGCGAGACATAGTAAATGCTCATTTCATTGTGTGCAAGTGCAAGAGATGCGGCATGTTTCATTATGTGGTGTTGTTTTGTTATAATCTCATCCTTTTGTGTTCACAGACCGGAAAGTATGCATAGTTATCTTCCAAGGAGACGAGTAACTAGTTTGTGTCACCTTGCAGAGGGGATGCAATGAAGATAAGATTGAGGATTTCCAAGTACAAGATGTTAGGAAGGAGCCTTGCAAGAGAAGTAGGAGCTGCGCTGAGCCTCTTCAACCTGCTAAGGTAAGTCACTGTATGCAACTCAACAGTTCAATTCCTTATTTGTTTCAGGCATAGTTAATTTTCTCTTTTCAATTGCTTTATTTGTCATCGTTAATGAGATGCCCAAATAATCATGCCGATGTTCGGTACTTGTATCACTATTAGTTGACATAATTAAAGGCCTTACCATTTAATTACTCTCGCGAAGTGTGCTCAAGCTTTGAAGTCTATTAACCAACTATTATTGCATGAGGCTCACAATCTAGTTTATACTACGCTAATGATTGCATAGTTTTTCCCTCTTGTAGTATGTTTGTATGAAATCCTCTGCTGTTCATTATGCTCCCTAAGACTTTAATTGAGGTACAGAATGGCCAACTGCTTGCTTACTTACACACAACGTGTTGTCTAAATTTGTAACCTGTCTGTGTTTTCGATTGGGCCCCAATATCATGCTCCTCTGGTGAGCTAAGAGGGATTTCTGTATGCAGGCTGCACAGACTATCTTTTTATAATTTTAAAATATCACCGCTTATGCTTCATGACGTGTAACATTTTTGTGTGAAAGTGACGTGTAACATTATTGTTAGTCCTGTTTTGCCATGTAGTACAAAATAGTGTCTTGTTCGCTTCTTTGTTGTAACTATATTTTTGCCCTAGTCATGTGTACTTACGAAAAATTTTAGGATGAAGTGACATCAACACAAAAATCTGAAAGCGATGCGGCATGGCCGTTATCGAATGATTATGGATTGAATTGGAATGTGCTGATGTTCTCGGGCATCAACTAGAGGTGGCAAGACAACGTGTACATGATTGTCAACGTATAATCAACAAGTTGAGACTGGACATGCAGGTATTAGATGCAGGAGTCAAAAAAATGAAACAAGACACCGAGGTAACCATGAAGGAATTGGAGATTTTGCAGACTGGAATTTGTGCTATCTGAATCCGGCCAATCCTATTTTCTGAAGAGATTATAGTTCAAATGGAGTTAAGTTGATGCGCGTCCATGATGTATGAGATGTATTTGCCCAGTGTATGTAATTTGATGTTTGTGTATGCTTTATTATCACCTGTGCCGAACCATAATGCCCAGTGGGTATAATTGGCTGTAATTTCTTTATTGTATAGTGTAGGATTATTCTACCTTTCTATGCCTTGATCTCTTTGTTGTATAGTGTATGCTTTTTAGAGGTGATAGTATTGAGTATGATAATTCTTTGAATACGCTATATCGTTCAAACGGGGGCCAACTCGCCCGACCATGGCCCTTCACGGGTCGTCGGATCCATGGGCCTTCTACGTCTCGTAGGATCCATGGGCCTTCTATGTCTCGTAGGATCCATGGGCCTTCTACGTCTCGTAGGATCCATGGGCCACCGACTCATTTATGGGTCTTGTACGGGCCTTTAATGGGCCATAGACGGGCCTATAATGGAAATCGTACGTTTTATGGGCTGACCATAACGGGCCGTTAATAGGCCGTATTTGGTGATGCTATGAAAATGGCCCAACAGACTAACGGACCACAAACGGGCCGACTGTAACAATGGGCTAAATTTGGCCCACAAGCAGAAAATGACAGTAACGGGCCGTAAGTAACCGAATGCTGCAAATGAGCCCAAGAATAAATGGGCCCTCAGAAGGCCGAAAGTTAACTTGGGCTAGAAACGGCCCAACGGAATAACGGCCCGTTAATGGGTATAAAGTGTTACACTATTCATTATGGGCCAGCTTCACCGTGGGCCGTTAATGGGTGTAAAGTAATACACTGTTCATTACGGGCCAGTTTCAGCACGGGCCGCTAATGGGCTAAGAGTTACAAAGGGCCTCATATGGGCCGAAAGATGTCATGGGCCATACATGGGCCAGAAGTGAAAATAGGCTGGAATCATATTGGATGGCCCAGATGACGCTACTGGGCCTAATACGCATAGGGAGTAACGGGCCTTGGGTTAGCGGGTTGTAAATGGGCTATATGCTAACAGGCCGTTAATAGGCTTTCCATGGGCTGGCCCGCCAGCTTTTGACCAAGTCAAACAGGCCGGCCTTTTCACAGGAATGGGCCACTGTTGGGACGTGCCACATGTCGACGTATCATAGTCGCCTTCTGTCCAGTGAGTGGATGACATCTGTCCCAATGATGAGCCCACACGTGTTTCCTCCAGCCAATGATGATTTTACACGTGGAAAATCCCCATTGGTCGGGGCTGTTAACGGGTTATCGGATCCAAAACCCGAACCGATAGCTTAACAGCGTTCCGTTACAGTGGATGCCACATGTCGGTCACCCTTGACGAAAGCACTTCTGTGACGCGCGATTTATCGTCATGGAAGTGGACACTTCCATGATGATAATTTTGGTAATGTCATGGAACACTTCTACGACAGCACATGTATGACTATCTTGATACTATCATAAATTTGTCATGGATGTACATGCATGACAGAAAACGTGACCTACTGTGACAAACACGTATCATCATGGAAGTGTATTTTTTTGTAGTGTTGGCGTATTTCGAGATTAGGATTTGTCACTCCGAATGTCGGAGAGGTATCTCAGGGCCCTCTCGGTAATGCACATCACTATAAGCCTTGCAAGCATTGTGACTAATGAGTTAGTTACGAGATGATTTATTACGGAATGAGTAAAGAGACTTGCTGGTAACAAGATTGAACTAGGTATTGAGATATCGACGATCGAATCTCGGGCAAGTAACATACCGATGACAAAGGGAACGGCGTAGTTGTTATGCGGTTTGACCGATAACGATCTTCGTAGAATATGTAGGAGCCAATATGAGCATCCAGGTTCCACTATTGGTTATTGACCAGAGACATGTCTCGGTCATGTCTTCATAGTTCTCGAACCCGTAGGGTCCGCACGCTTAAAGTTAGATGACGATCGGTATTATGAGTTTTGTGTTTTGATGTACCGAAGGTAGTTCAGAGTCCCGGATATGATCACGGACATGACGAGGAGTCTCGAAATGGTCGAGACATAAAGATCGATATATTGGATGACTATGTTCGGACACCAGAATGGTTTCAGGGAGTTTCGGACACATACCGGAGTACCGGGAGGGTTACCGGAACCCCCCAGGGAGACTAATGGGCCTATTGGGCCCTAGTGGAGAAGAGAAGGGGCGGCCAAGGGAAGCTGCGCACCCCCTTCCCCCCAGTCCGAATTGGACAAGGAGGGGGGGCGGCGCCCCCCTTTCCTTTCCCCCTCTCTCTCCTTCCCTCTCCTCTCCTACTCCCACTTGGAAGAGGGGAGTCCTACTCCAGGTGGGAGTAGGAGTACTCATGGGGCGCGCCTAGTGTGGCCGGCCCCCTCCCCCTCCTCCACACAAAAATTGACCTCTTGATCTCTTAGCCGTGTGCGGTGCCCCCTCCACCATATTCCACCTCGATCATATCGTAGCGGTGCTTAGGCGAAGCCCTGCGTCGGAAGCATCATCATCACCGTCACCACGCCGTCGTGCTGATGGAACTCTCCCGTGAAGCTCTGCTGGATCGGAGTTCGCGGGACGTCATCGAGCTGAACGTGTGCTGAACTCGGAGGTGCCATACGTTCGGTACTTGGATCGGTCGGATCGTGAAGACGTACGACTACATCAACCGCGTTGTGCTAATGCTTTCGCTTTGGGTCTGCGAGGGTACATGGACAACACTCTTCCCTCTCGTTGCTATGCATCACCATGATCCTGTGTGTGCGTAGATTTTTTTTTTAAATTACTACGTTCCCCAACAAAAACTGGCTTGCACCCGTTGTATGTGAACGTAGAGCTTATCACACCCGATCATCACGTGGTGTCTCGGCACGATGAACTTTGGCAACAGTGCATACTCAGGGAGAACACTTGTACCTTGAAATTTAGTGAGAGATCATCTTATAATGCTACCGTCAATCAAAGCAGAATAAGATGCATAAAGGATAAACATCACATGCAATCAATATAAGTGATATGATATCGCCATCATCATCGTGTGCCTTTGATCTCCATCTCCAAAGCACCGTCATGATCACCATCGTCACCGGCTTGACACCTTGATCTCCATCAAAGCATCGTTGTCGTCTCGCCAACTATTGCTACTACGACTATCGCTACCGCTTAGTGATAAAGTAAAGCAATTACAGGGCGATTGCATCGCATACAATAAAGCAACAACCATATGGCTCCTGCCAGTTGTCGATAACTCTGTTACAAAACATGATCATCTCATACAATAAAATATAGCATCATGCCTTGACCATATCACATCACAACATGCCCTGCAAAAACAAGTTAGACGTCCTCTACTTTGTTTTTGCAAGTTTTACGTGGCTGCTACGGGCTGAGCAAGAACCATTCTTACCTACGCATCAAAACCATAACGATATTTCGTCAAGTTAGTGTTGTTTTAATCTTCACAAGGACCGGGCGTAGCCACACTCGATTCAACTAAAGTTGGAGAAACTGACACCCGCCAGCCACCTGTGTGCGAAGCGCGTCGGTAGAACCAGTCTCGCGTAAGCGTACGCGTAATGTCGGTCCGGGCCGCTTCATCCAACAATACCGCCGAATAAAAGTATGACATGCTGGTAAGCAATATGACTAGTATCGCCCACAACTCACTTGTGTTCTACTCGTGCATATAACATCTACGCATAAACCTGGCTCGGATACCACTGTTGGGGAACTTAGTAATTTCAAAAAAATTCCTACGCACACGCAAGATCATGGTGATGCATAGAAACGAGAGGGGAGAGGGTTGTCTACGTACCCTCGTAGACCGTAAGCGGAAGCGTTATGACAACGCGGTTGATGTAGTCGTACGTCTTCAAGATCGACCGATCCTAGCACCGAAGGTATGGCACCTCCGCGGACTGCACACGTTCAGCTCGGCGACGTCCCACGAAGTCACGATCCAGTGGAGCTTCTAGGGAGAGCTTCGTCGGAACGACTGCGTGATGACGGTGATGATGAAATTACCGACGCAGGGCTTCGCCTAAGCACTGCTACGATATGACTGAGGTGGATTATGGTGGAGGGGGGCACCGCACACGGCTAAGAGATCAATGATCAACTTGTGTGTTCTAGGGTGCCCCCTTGCCCCCGACTATAAAGGATCAAGGGAGGAGGCCGGCCGGCCCTTGGGGCGCGCCAAGGAGGGGGGAGTCCTCCTCCTAGTAGGAGTAGGACTCCCCTTTCCTAGTCCAACTAGGAAGAGGGAAGGGACAAGGAAAGAGAGGGAGAGGGAGAGGGAAAGAGGGGCCACACCCCCCCTCCCCTAGTCCAATTCGGACTCCCCTTGGGGGGAGGCGCGCCACCTCCTGGGCTGCTGCCCTCTCTCTCCCCTAAGGCCCAGTAAGGCCCAATACTTCCCCGAGGGGTTCCGGTAACCCCTCCGGCACTCCGGTTTTCTCCGAAACCACCCGGAACACTTCCGGTGTCCGAATATAGTCATCCAATATATCAATCTTTATGTCTCGACCATTTCGAGACTCCTCGTCATGTTCGTGATCATATCTGGGACTCCGAACTATCTTCGGTACATCAAAACACATAAACTCATAATACCGATCGTCACCGAGCGTTAAGCGTGCGGACTCTACGGGTTCGAGAACTATGTAGACATGACCGAGACATGTCTTCGGTCAATAAATAGCGGAACCTGGATGCTCATATTGGTCCCTACATATTCTATGATGATCTTTATCGGTCAAACCGCATAACTACATACGTTGTTCCCTTTGTCATCGGTATGTTACTTGCCCGAGATTCGATCGTCGGTATCTCAATACCTAGCTCAATCTCGTTACCGGCAAGTCTCTTTACTCGTTCCGTAATGCATCATCCCACAACTAACTTATTAGTCACATTTCTTGCAAGGCTTATAGTGATGTGCATTACCAAGAGGGCCCAGAGATACCTCTCCGACAATCGGAGTGACAAATCCTAGTCTCAATCTATGCCAACTCAACAAGTACCATCGGAGACACCTGTAGAGCACCTTTATAATCACCCAGTTACGTTGTGACATTTGTTATCACACAAAGTGTTCCTCCGGTAATCGGGAGTTGCATAATATCATAGTCATAGGAACATGTATAAGTCATGGAGAAAGCAATAGCAGTAAACTAAAACGATCAAGTGCTAAGCTAACGGAATGGGTCAAGTCAATCACATCATTCTCCTAATGATGTGATCCCTTTTATCAAATGACAACTCATGTCTATGGTTAGGAAACTTAACCATCTTTGATCAACGAGCTAGTCAAGTAGAGGCATACTAGTGACACTGTTTGTCTATGTACTCACACATGTATTACGTTTCCGGTTAATACAATTCTAGCATGAATAATAAACATTTATCATGAAATAAGGAAATAAATAGTAACTTTATTATTGCCTCTAGGCATATTTCCTTCACCCATCCCCAGTCTCCATGGGGGTCATTCTCGGGAGATAACGGAGAAGATAGGAGACTAGTCATGATGACAAGCAAGAAAACTAATCACACGAGCAAACAAACGGACGAGGAAAAAGGCAAACGAAAAAGGAGGAGGAGATTGGGAAAGAGAGGGCAAATAAAACGGCAAGGGCGAAGTGGGGGAGAGGAAAACGAGAGGCAAACGGCAGATAATGTAATGCGAGAGATAGGGATTGTGATGGGTACTTGGTATGTTGACATTTGCATAGACCTCCCCGGCAACGGCGCCAGAAATCCTTCTTGCTATGTCTTGAGCTTGCGTTGGTTTTCCCTGAAGAGGAGAGGATGATGCAGCACAGTAGCGTAAGTATTTCCCTCAGTTTTTGAGAACCAAGGTATCAATCCAAGAGGAGGCCACGTGCAAGTCCCTCGTACTGCACAAAATGATAGCTACCGCAACCAACGCGATTAGGGGTTGTCAATCCCTTCACGGTCACTTACTTAGAGTGAGATCTGATAGATATAATATTTTTGGTATTTTGGTATAAAGATGCAAAGTAAAAAGTAAAAGCAAAGTAAAAACAAAGCAAGTATAAAAGTGATGGAGATTGATATGATGAGAATAGACCCGGGGCCATAGGTTTCACTAGTGGCTTCTCTCAAGAGCATAAGTATTCTACGGTGGGTGAACAAATTACTGTTGAGCAATTGATGAATTGAGCATAGTTATGAGGTTATCTAGGTATGATCATGTATATAGGCATCACGTCCGAGACAAGTAGATCAAACGATTTCGCATCTACTACTATTACTCCACTCATCGACCGCTATCCGGCATGCATCTAGAGTATTAAGTTAACAACAGGGTAACGCCTTAAGCAAGATGACATGATGTAGAGGAATAAATTCATGCAATATGATAAATACCCCATCTTGTTATCCTCGATGGCAACAATACAATACGTGCCTTGCAACCCTTTACATCACATCGGGTAAGGACACCGCAAGATTGAACCCAAAGCTAAACACTTCTCCCATTGCAAGAACTACCAATCTAGTTGGCCAAACCAAATGGATAATTTTAAGAGACTTGCAAAGATAACTCAATCATACATAAAAGAATTCAGAGAAGATTCAAATATTATTCATAGATAAGCTGGATCGTAAACCCACAATTCATCGGTCTCAACAAACACACCGCAAAAAGAAGATTACATCGAATAGATCTCCAGAGAGAGGGGGAGAACATTGTATTGAGATCCAAAAATAGAGAAGAAGCCATCTAGCTACTAGCTATGGACCCGAAGGTCTGAAGTAAACTACTCACACTTCATCGGAGGGGCTATGGTGTTGATGTGGAAGCCCTCGTGGTGGATGCCCCCTCCGTGAGCTCCTAACAGGCCCCAAGATGGGATCTCGTGGATACAGGAAGTTGCGGCGGTGGAATTAGGTTTTGGCTCCTCTTACGATCGTTTGGGGATACGAGGTATATATAGGAGGAAGGAGTACGTCGGTGAGCGTCGGGGGCCCACGAGGTAGGGGGCACGCCTGGGGCGCGCCCACCTCGTGACCGCCTGCACTTTTTGGAGTAGGGTCCAAGTCTCCGGATCACGTTCGGTTAGAATATCACGTTCGAAGGTTTCATTCGCTTGGACTCCGTTTGGTATTCCGTTTCTTGAAACATCAAATAGGCAAAAACAGCAATTGCGGACTGGGCCTCCGGTTAATAGGTTAGTCCCAAAAGTAATATAAAAGTGGAAAATAAAGCCCAATATAGTCCAAAACAGTAGATAAAGTAGCATGGAGCAATAAAAAATTATAGATACGTTGGAGACGTATCAGGGCCCTTGCCCCTCTTGGGCGCCTCCGCCTCCAGATTTGTGGAGGCCGCCCTCCTCTTCCTCCCCCCATCAGGGGGAGAGGTGTTTTCTTCCTCCTCCTCGTCGTCGTCTTCGGCAGCGGAAGAGTGAGTCTTGTCTTCGGACGACACGTCCGAAGCTCCCTTACGGCGGGGGCCACTCCGGACCCCCTTGGCCTTCTTCTCCGGCGCCTGATAGGGCACCGGGACCAGCATCTTCGCCGGGAGCGAGATGACTGGTTCCCCGGGCAGCGGAGCCGAACATTGAATCCGCTCCACTTTCTCTGTCCATGCCTGAAAAAATAAAATAGTAAAGTTTAGATATCTTCCTTGAACAAGCAAGTAGATGATGCACCTTGAGACATGAAAGACTTACCGCACTGGCAGGATGGGCAAGATCGTGCCCGTGGTCCGAGTCTAAGTCCGGCGGCGTCTCGTTGGCCTTAAAGAGCAACTTCCAGACATCTTCGTGAGTGGTTCCGAAGAGCCTTTCCAAGGTCTGGTGCTTCTCCGGATCGAATTCCCATAAAGGACAGGTTCGGCTTTGGCATGGAAGGATCCGGCGAACTAGCATCACCTGGATCACATCGATAAGCTTAATGTTTTTATCCACCATGCTTTGGATGCGCGTTTGCAGCGCTATCAGTTCGTCCGATGAAGACCAATTTGGGCCCTTCTCTATCCAGGAGGTGAGCCGCATTGGAGCTCCGGACTTGAATTCGGAAGCCGTGGCCCAGGTGGCGTCGCGGGGCTCTGTGATATAGAACCACAATTTTAGCCACTCCTTGACGGTCTCCACGAAAGTACCTTTAGGCCATGTGACATTGGGCATCTTGCTCACCATGGCACCTCCGCACTCCTCGTGCTGGCCATCCACCACCTTCGGCTTCACATTGAAGATCTTGAGCCACAGATCAAAGTGGGGTTGGATGCGGAGGAAGGCCTCACACACGACAATGAATGCTGAGATGTTGAGGAGGGAGTTCGGGGCTAGATCATGGAAATCTAGACCGTAATAGAACATAAGTCTGCGGACGAAAGGGTGGAGAGGAAACCCTAACCCGTCGACGAAGTGGGGGATGAACACCACCCTCTCGTTGGGATTTGGGGTGGGGATGATTTGCCCCTTGGCTGGAAGCCGGTGGGCGATTTCTTTCGCCAGATACCTGGCCTCCCGAAGCTTGGTGATGTCCTTCTCCTTAATGGAGGAGGCCATCCACTTGCCTTGCCCTCCAGATCCGGACATGGTTGAATGCTTCCTTGAGGCGAAAAATATGAGGACTTGGGCGCTGGAGCTCGAGAATGGAAGGGCAGAGAAAGAGAGAAGGCGTGGGTGAATAAAGGGAATCCTTATCTCCTTATAAAGGCAGTGAATATCAAGCGCCTCCCCACTCGCCTTAAAACTGGCCTGTTACCAAGGGCTGTGCAAACGGCACGGTTAGATTACCTACGCCCGCATTGATGAGAATCCCGCAATAAGGGGACACAATCTCTGCTTTGACAAGACATTCCAATGAAAACCGCATCTCGAAACGTGGAACGACAGATGAAAACGGTTCAAAATAATGACCAGGCAGGCGTGATGTCACCTTACAAAAAGTTGTCAGCGGATTGGACTCATGCAATATTGTACTCTCTGCGGTTGTGTGTGGTACTTGTGTTGCAGATCCGGACACGTTTGTTACATCCGAAGACCATCTTGGAGTATTCGGAAAGGGGAACCCGCATTGCAATGCCGAAGACAATCTGCACGCCGGACGCCTCGTCATTGAAGCCTGGTTCAGGGGCTACTGAGGGAGTCCTAGACTAAGGGGTCCTCGGGCGTCCGGCTTGTTAGATATGGGCCGGACTGATGGGCTGTGAAGATACGAAGACCGAACACTCTACCCGTGTCCGGATGGGACTCTCTTTGCGTGGAAGGCAAGCTTGGCAACCAAATATGAAGATTCCTTTCTCTGTAACCGACTTTATGTAACCCTAGATCCCTCTGGTGTATATATAAACCGGAGGGCTAGGCCCGTAGAGCCGAATAGTCATAATCATAGTCATACAGGCTAGACTTCTCGGGTTTAGCCATTACGATCTCGTGGTAGATCAACTCTTGTAACACCTATATTCATCAAGATCAATCAAGCAGGAAGTAGGGTATTACCTCCATAGAGAGGGCCCGAACCTGGGTAAACATTGTGTCCCCTGTCTCCTGTTACCATCGACCTTAGACGCACAGTTCGGGACCCCCTACCCAAGATCCGCCGATTTTGATACCGACAGCCGGCGGCTGGAATTCTTGGCTAGAAAAGGAGCAAATATTAGATTCCTATTTTGCACAACTCCAAAAGTCCTGAAACTTCACGGAGGTACGTTTTGGAATTAATAAAAAATACTGGTGAAAGAATCAACCAGAGGGGGTTCACACCCTGGCCACGAGGGTGGGGTGCACGCCCTACCCCCTGGGCACGCCCCCTATCTCGTGGCCCCCCTGGCAGGGCTCCGGTGCCCATATTATGCTATATGAAGTCTTTCGTCCAAGAAAAAATAAAGAGGAAGCTTTCGGGACGAAACACCGCCGCCATGAGGGGGAACCTTGGCGGAACCAATCTAGGGCTCCGGCGGAGCTGTTCTGCCGGGGAAACATCCCTCCGGGAGGGGGAAATCGTCACCGTCGTCATCACCATCGATCCTCTCAGCGGGAGGGGTTCAATCTCCATCAACATCTTCACCAACACCATCTCCTCTCAAACCCTAGTTCATCTCTTGTATCCAATCTTTGTCTCAAAATCTCAGATTGGTACCTGTGTGTTGCTAGTAGTGTTGATTACTCCTTGTAGTTGATGCTAGTTGGTTTACTTGGTGGAAGATCATATGTTCAGATCCTTTATGCCTATTAATACCCCTCTGATTATGAACATGAATATGACTTGTGAGTAGTTACGTTTGTTCCTGAGGACATGGGAGAAGTCTTGCTATAAGTAGCCATGTGAATTTGGTATTCGTTCGATATTTTGATGAGATGTATGTTGTCTTTCCTCTAGTGGTGTTATGTGAACGTCGACTACATGACACTTCACCATTGTTTGGGCCTAGAGGAAGGCATTGGGAAGTAATAAGTAGATGATGGGTTGCTAGAGTGATGAAGCTTAAACCCTAGTTTATCGTTGCTTCGTAAGGGCTGATTTGGATCCATATGTTTCATGCTATGGTTAGGTTTACCTTAATACTTCTTTTGTAGTTGTGGATGCTTGCAATAGGGGTTAATCATAAGTGGGATGCTTGTCCAGGATTTTCCATTGCTACAAAAAGGATTGGGCCATCTTTCTGCACCTTATTTACTTTCATTACTTGTTACCTGTTACAAATTACCTTATCACAAAACTATCTGTCACCGGTAATTTCAGTGCTTGCAGAGAATACCTTACTAAAAACTACTTGTCATTTCCTTCTGCTCCTCGTTGGGTTCGACACTCTTACTTATCGAAAGTACTACGATAGATACCCTATACTTGTGGGTCATTAGTGCACATGGGTGCTTTTGATGAGTGGCACTTGATGTTGCTCTTTTTAGATGTTTCCATGTTTAGGATAGTGCACTGATGAGTGGCAGTTGTACTTGCTGTTGCTATTTTTAGATGTTTCCATGCCACTGATCAGTGGCATTTGGTCATGGGAAATACCACTAGGCAGTGGCACTTGCTGTTGGGCGAGTCTCCTGATCAGTGGTATTTGCTCATGGGCAAGTACCACTCATCAGTGGCATTTTCCCAAGAGCAGTGCCATTGATAAGTGGCATTTGGCAAAGAGTTTGTGCACTGATCAGTGGCATTTTCTCTTGGGCAAATGTCTCTGATCAGTGCCATTTGCTGTACTGCTAGTGCAACTGATCGGTGGCATTTGATAAGTGGCATTTGGCAAAGAGTTTGTGCACTAATACTTGTCATCTTACCTGACAAGATATTGAAGACTGACTGGGGTGTGGCTAGTGGAGGAGCTCAGGTGGTGGCCGGAGCTGAGGGCGCCGAGGATTTCATCCCCACGAACAGGTGGCTCAGGACGGTGGACCTGCCTGGTAGGATCGCCTTCATGAGCCTACCTCGTTCAAGGGGACGATCTCCAAGGCAGGGCCACGAGGAGGGGGGTCGGGAGCCGCTGCGCTTCTACCAGCAGATCAAGGACAACGAGGATCTCGCCATGGTCGTCGTCCCTCGCAAGTTAATGGAGGTGATGAACACCTGGCTAGTCATCAAGCGGCTCCCGCGCGTGGTCAGGCTGTCGGTGAGCAAGCGGTGCGTGTTCTGGTTGCAGGTCCAAAACTTTGAGGGGCAGATGGTGCTTGGCCGGGGCTGGAACTACTTCTGTCGCCGCCACCAGATCGTCCCCGGTGACCTTGTCGTTGTGCGCATCTCAGAACTCGGATTGAAGGTTCAGATCTACAACCACGACTCCTCGATTATGTGCAGGTTTCGTTGCAGCAGGCACAACTGCGTTGGCGACATTGAGCATGCTATGTAGTTAAGTTAAGTAAGGTGTTAGTGTTGAACTTTTATGGTGTGTGGCTAGACTTATGGGGTACTTGTGCTGGGAACTTGTTCATATTTTGGCCAGCAGCAGCACCCTGGCGTGGAGCAGGGAAGGAGGTGTTGGGGAACGTAGTAATTTCAAAAAAAATCCTACGCACACGCAAGATCATGGTGATGGCATAGCAACGAGAGGGAGAGTGTATGTCCACGCCCTCGTGAGACCGAAGCGAAGCGTTATAACAACGCTGTTGATGTAGTCGACGTCTTCACGATCCGACCGATCCAAGTACCAAACGCACGGCACCTCCGAGTTCAGCACACGCTCAGCTCGATGACGATCCCGGGCTCCGATCCAAGAAAGCGTCGGGGATGAGTTCCACAAGACGACAGCGTGGTGACGATGATGATGCTCCACCGATGCAGGGCTTCGCCTAAGCTCCGTGACGATATGACTACGGCGCAGGGCTTCCTAAGCTCCATGACGATATGACCGAAGTGGAATATGGTGGAGGGGGCACCGACACGGCTAAGGAACGATCCGTAGATCAACTTGTGTGTCATGGGGTGCCCCCGCCCGTATATAAAGGAGTAAGGGGTGCGGCCGGCCCTAGGAGGAGGCGCGGAGGAGTCCTACTCCCACCGAGTAGGACTCCCCCCTTCCTAGTTGGATTAGGACTTGGGGGGAGGGGGAAGAGGAAGGGGGGCGCCGCCCCCCTCTCCTTGTCCTATTTGGACTAGGGGGGAGGGGGCGCGCGGCCTGCCCTGGCCAGCCCTCCTCTTCTCCCTTATGGCCCATTAAGGCCCATTGACCCCCCGGGAGGGTTCCGGTAACCCCCCGGTGTTCCGGTAAAATCCCGATTTCACTCGGAACCTTTCCGAAGTCCAAACATAGGCTTCCAATATATCGATCTTTATGTCTCGACCATTTCGATACTCCTCGTCATGTCCGTGATCACATCCGGGACTCCGAACAAACTTCGGTACATCAAAACTTATAAACTCATAATAAACTGTCATCGTAACGTTAAGCGTGCGGACCCTACGGGTTCGAGAACTATGTAGACATGACCTAGAACTATTCTCGGTCAATAACCAATAGCGGAACCTGGATGTTCATATTGGTTCCTACATTTTCTACGAAGATCTTTATCGGTCAAACCGCATAACAACATACGTTGTTCCCTTTGTCATCGGTATGTTACTTGCCCGAGATTCGATCGTCGGTATCCAATACCTAGTTCAATCTCGTTATCGCAAGTCTCTTTAGTCGCTCAGTAATACATCATTTCATAACTAACTCATTAGTTATAATGCTTGCAAGGCTTAGGTGATGAGTATTACCGAGAAGGCCAGAGATACCTCTCCGAGCAATCGGAGTGACAAAACCTAATCTCAATTATGCCAACTCAACATATACTTTTGGAGACACCTGAGAGTACCTTTATAATCACCCGATTCGTTGTGACGTTTGGTAGCACACAAAGTGTTCCTCCAAAACGGAGTTGCATAATCTCATAGTTGCAGGAACTTTGTATAAGTCATGAAGAAAGCAATAGCAACATACTAAACGATCAAGTGCTAAGCTAACGGAATGGGTCAAGTCAATCACATCATTCTCCTAATGATGTGATCCCGTTAATCAAATGACAACTCATGTCTATGGTTTAGGAAACATAACCATCTTGATCAACGAGCTAGTCAAGTAGAGGCATACTAGTGACATACTGTTTGTTTATGTATTCACACATGTATTATGTTTGCGGTTAATACAATTCTAGCATGAATAATAAACATTTATCATGATATAAGGAAATAGATAATAACTTTATTATTGCCTCTAGGGCATATTTCCTTGATCTCCCACTTGCACTAGAGTCAATAATCTAGATTACACAAGAATGATTCTCACACCCATGGAGTCTTGGTGCTGATCATGTTTTGCCCGTGAGAGAGGCTTAGTCAACGGTCCGCAACATTCAGATCCGTATGTATCTTACAAATCTCTATGTCTCCCACTTGGACTTGGTCCGAATGGAATTGAAGCGTCTCTTGATGTGCTTGGTCCTCTTGTGAAATCTGGATTCCTTTGCCAAGGCAATTGCACCAAAGATTGTCACGAAGATCTTCATTGGTCCCGATGCACTAGGTATAACACCTAGATCGGAAATGAACTCCTTCATCCAGACTCCTTCATTTGTTGCTTCAAGCAGCTATGTACTCCGCTTCACATGTAGATCCCGCCACGACGCTTTGTTTAGAACTGCACCAACTTACAGCTCCACCGCTTAATAAAAATACGATCCGGTTTGCGATTTAGAATCGTCGGATCGGTGTCAAAGCTTGCATCGACGTAACCCTTTACGACTAGCTCTTTGTCACCTCCATATCGAGAAACATATCCTTAGTCCTTTTCAAGTATTTCAGATGTTCTTGACCGCTGTCCAAAGGATCCACTCTGGATTACTTTGGTACCTTCCTGCCAAGCTTATTGCTAAGCATACGTCAGTGTCCGGTACACAGCATTGCATACATGATAGAGCCTATGGCTGAAGCATAGGAACATATTTCATTTTCTCTCTATCTTCATTGTGGTCGGGCATTGAGTCGACTCAATTTCATACCTTGTAATACTGGTAAAAATCCTTTCTTGGCCTGATCCATTTTGAACTTTTTCAAAACCTTATCAAGGTATGTGCTTTGTGAAAGTCC
Source organism: Aegilops longissima (assembly GCA_021605205.1). Classification (NCBI taxonomy): domain Eukaryota; kingdom Viridiplantae; phylum Streptophyta; class Magnoliopsida; order Poales; family Poaceae; genus Aegilops; species Aegilops longissima. The sequence goes on along the minus strand of CM038682.1, from coordinate 677,883,297 downwards.
AATTAAGCGCCTTGATCTATCTCTATAGATCTTGATGCCCAATATGTAAGCAGCTTCACCGAGGTCCTTCATTGAAAAACTTTTATTCAAGTATCCTTTTATGCTATCCAGAAATTCTATATCATTTCCAATTAACAATATGTCGTCCACATATAATATTAGAAATGCTACTGAGCTCCCACTCACTTTCTTGTAAATACAAGCTTCTCCAAAAGTGCAGATAAAACCATATGCTTTGATCACACTATCAAAGCGCTTATTCCAACTCCGAGAGGCTTGCACTAGACCATAGATTGATCGTTGGAGCTTGCACACTTTGTTAGCTCCTTTAGGATCGACAAAACCTTCCGTTGCATCATATACAACTCTTCTTCCGTAAATCCATTCAGAAATGCAGTTTTGACATCCATCGCCATATTTCATAATCATAAAATGCGGCGATTGCTAACATGATTCGGACAGACTTAAGCATCGCCACGGGTGAGAAGGTCTCATCGTAGTCAACTCCTTGAACTTGTCGAAAACATTTTGCAACAAGTCGAGCTTTGTAAATGATAACATTACCGTCGTCGTCGGTCTTCTTCTTAAAAATCCATTTATTCTCTATTGCTTGCCGATCATCGGGCAAGTCAACCAAAGTCCATACTTTGTTCTCATACATGGATCCCATCTCAGATTTCATGGCTTCAAGCCATTTTATGGAATCTGGGCTCACCATCGCTTCTTCATAGTTCGTAGGTTCACCATGATCTAGTAGCATGACTTCCGAATAGGATTACCGTACCACTCAGTGCGGATTTTATTCTGGTTGATCTACGATTCGGTGACAACTTGATCTGAAGTTTCATGATCATTATCATTAACTTCCTCGCTAAGCTGGTGTAGGTGTCACGAAACCGATTTACGTGATGAACTACTTTCCAATAAGGGAGCTGGTACTGTTACCTCATCAAGTTCTACTTTCCTCCCACTCACTTCTTTCGAGAGAAACTCCTTCTCTAGAAAGGATCCATTCTTAGCAACGAATGTCTTGCCTTCGGATCTGTGATAGAAGGTATACCCAATTGTCTCCTTTGGGTATCCTATGAAGACACATTTTCCGATTTGGGTTCAAGCTTATCAGGTTGAAGCTTTTTCACATAAGCATCGCAACCCCAAACTTTCAGAAACGACAACTTTGGTTTCTTGCCAAACCATAGTTCATAAGGTGTCGTCTCAACGGATTTTGATGGTGTCCTATTTAACGTGAATGCGGCCGCCTCTAAAGCATAACCCCAAAATGACAGCGGTAAATCGAAATAGACATCATAGATCGCACCATATCTAGTAAAGCACGATTCGACGTTCGGACACACCATTACGCTGTGGTGTTCCCGGTGGCGTGAGTTGCGAAACTATTCCGCATTGCTTCAAATGTAGACCAAACTCAGTAACTCAAATATTCTCCTCCACGATCAGATCGTAGAAACTTTATTTTCTTGTTACGATGATTTTCAACTTCACTCTGAAATTCTTTGAACTTTTCAAATGTTTCAGATTTATGCTTCATTAAGTAGATATACCCGTATCTGCTTAAATCATCTGTGAAGGTGAGAAAATAACGATATCCGCCACGAGCTTCAACATTCATCGGACCACATACATCTGTATGTATGATTTCCAACAAATCTGTTGCTCTCTCCATACAACCGGAGAACGGTGTTTTAGTCATCTTGCCCATGAGGCACGGTTCGCAAGTACCAAGTGATTCATAATCAAGTGATTCCAAAAGTCCATCTGTATGGAGTTTCTTCATGCGTTTTACATCGATATGACCTAAACGGCAAGTGCCACAAATAAGTTGCACTATCATTATCAACTCTGCATCTTTTGGCTTCGACATTATGAATATGTGTATCACTCTCGTCGAGATTCAACAAGAATAGACCATTCTTCAAGGGTGCATGACCATAAAAGATATTACTCATATAAATAGAACAACCATTATTCTCTGATTTAAATGAATAACCGTCTCGCATTAAACAAGATCCAGATATAATGTTCATGCTCAACGCTGGCACCAAATAACAATTATTTAGGTCTAAAACTAATCCCGAAGGTAGATGTAGAGGTAGCGTGCCAACCGCGATCACATTGACTTTGGAACCGTTTCCCACGCGCATCGTCACCTCGCCCTTTGCCGGTGCTCGCTTATTCCAGTAGTCCTGCTTTGAGTTGCAAATATTAGCAATGTAACCAAGATCAAATACCAGTGCTACTACGAGCTCTAGTAAGGTACACATCAATAACATGTATATCACATATACCTTTGTTCACCTTGCCATCCTTCTTATCCGCCAAATACTTGGGGCAGTTCCGCTTCAAAGGTGTCGGTCGCTTGCAGTAAAACACTCGGCCAGGCTTAGGTCCAGACTTGGGTTTCTTCTCTTGAGCAGCAACTTTCTTGCTGTTCTTTTGAAGTTCCCTTCTTCTTCCCTTTGCCCTTTTCTTGAAACTAGTGGTCTTGTTGACCATCAACACTTGATGCTCTTTCTTGATTTCTACCTCCATGCTTTTAGCATTGCGAAGAGCTCAGAATTGTCTTAGTCATCCCTTGCATATTATAGTTCATCACGAAGCTCTTGTAGCTTGGTGGCAGTGTTTGGAGAATTCTGTCAATGACACTATCATCCGGAAGATTAACTCCCAGTTGAATCAAGTGATTATTATACCCAGACATTTTGAGTATGTGCTCACTGATAGAACTATTCTCCTCCATCTTGCAGCTATAGAACTTATTGGAGACTTCATATCTCTCAATCCGGGCATTTGCTTGAAATATTAACTTCAACTCCTGGAACATCTCATATGCCCCATGACGTTCAAAACGTCGTTGAAGACCTGGTTCTAAGCGTAAAGCATGGCACATCGAACTATGGAGTAGTCATCAGCTTTGCTCGCCAGACGCTCACAACTTCGGCGTTGTTCTGCAGCAGGCTCGCACCCAGCGGTGCTTCCGGGACGTAATTCTTACGTGCAGCAATGAGGATAATCCTCGTTACGGACCCAGTCCGTGTAATTGCTACCATCATCTTTCAACTTTGCTTTCTCAAGGAACGCATTAAAATTCAACGGAACAACAAAGACGAGCCATCTATCTACAATAAACATAGACAAGCAAAATACTATCGGTACTAAGTTCATGATAAATTTAAGTTCAATTAATCATATTAAAACTCCCACTTAGACAGACATCTCTCTAGTCATCTAAGTGATTACGTGATCCAAATCAACTAAACCATAACCGATCATCACGTGAGATGGAGTAGTTTTCAATGGTGAACATCACTATGTTGATCATATCTACTATATGATTCACGCCGACCTTCGGTCTCCGTGTTCCGAGGCCATATCTGCATATGCTAGGCTCGTCAAGTTTAACCTGAGTATTCGCGTGTGCAAAACTGGCTTGCACCCGTTGTAGATGGACGAGAGCTTATCACACCCGATCATCACCGTGTCCGGGCACTACTGAACTTTTAGCAACGGTGCATACTCAGGAGAACACTTCTTGATAATTTTAGTGAGAGGTCATCTTATAATGCTACCGTCAATCAAAGCAAGATAAGATGCATAAAGGATAAACATCACATGCAATCAATATAAGTGATATGATATGGCCATCATCATCTTGTGCTTGTGATCTCCATCTCCAAGCACCGTCATGATCACCATTGTCACCGGCGCGACACCTTGATCTCCATCGTAGCATCGTTATCGCCTCGCCAACTATTGCTTCTACGACTATCGCTATCGCTTAGTGATAAAGTAAAGCAATTACATGGCTTTTGCATTTCATACAATAAAGCGACAACCACATGGCTCCTGCCCATTGTCGATAACTTCGGTTACAAAACATGATCATCTCATACAATAAAATATAGCATCACGTCTTGACCATATCACATCACAACATGCCCTGCAAAAACAAGTTAGACGTCCTCTACTTTGTTGTTGCAAGTTTTACGTGGCTGCTACGGGCCGAGCAAGAACCGTTCTTACCTACGCATCAAAACCACAACGATAGTTTGTCAAGTTGGTGCTGTTTTAACCTTCGCAAGGACCGGGCGTAGCCACACTCGGTTCAACTAAAGTGAGAGAGACAGACACCGCCGGTCACCTTTAAGCAACGAGTGCTCAAGCGGTGAAACCAGTCTCGCGTAAGCGACGCGTAATGTCGGTCCGGGCCGCTTCATCTCACAATACCACCGAACCAAAGTATGACATGCTGGCAAGCAAGATGACTTATATCGCCCACAACTCACTTGTGTTCTACTCGTGCACATGACATCAACGCATAAAACCAGGCTCGGATGCCATGTTGGGGAACGAGTAATTTCAAAAATTCCTACGCACACGCAAGATCATGGTGATGGCATAGCAACGAGAGGGCAGAGTGTATGTCCACGCACCCTCGAGACCGTAAGCGGAAGCATTATAACAACGCGGTTGATGTAGTCGACGCCTTCACGATCCGACCGATCCAAGTACCGAACGCACGGCACCTCCGAGTTCACACGCTCAGCTCGATGACGATCCCCGGCTCCGATCCAGAAAGCGTCGGGGATGAGTTCCACAAGACGACGGCGTGGTGACGATGATGATGCTCCACCGACGCAGGCCTTCGCCTAAGCTCCGCGACGATATGACTCTATCGGCGCAGGGCTTCGATAAGCTCCGCGACGATATGACGAAGTGGAATATGGTGGAGGGGGCACCGACACGGCTAAGGAACGATCCGTAGATCAACTTGTGTGTCATGGGGTGCCCCCCCCCGTATATAAAGGAGCAAGGGGGTGCGGCCGGCCCTAGGAGGAGGCGGCGGAGGAGTCCTACTCCCGGGAGTAGGACTCCCCCCTTCCTAGTTGGATTAGGACTTGGGGGAGGGGAAGAGGAAGGGGCGCCGCCCGCCTCTCCTTGTCCTATTCGGACTAGGGGAGGGGCGCTGCCTGCCCTGGCCGCCCTCCTCTTCTCCCTTATGGCCCATTAAGGCCCATTGACCCCGGGAGGTTCCGTAACCCCGGTGTTCGGTAAAATCCGATTTCACCGGAACCTTCCAAGTCCAAACATAGGCTTCCAATATATCGATCTTTATGTCTAGACCATTTCGAGACTCCTCGTCATGTTCGTGATCACATCCGGACTCGAACAAACTTCGATACATCAAAACTTATAAACTCATAATAAACTGTCATCGTAGCGTTAGCGTGCGGACCCTACGGGTTCGAGAACTATGTAGACATGACCTAGAACTATTCTCGGTCAATAACCAATAGCGGAACCTGGATGTTCATATTGGTTCCTACATTTTCACGAAGATCTTTATCGGTCAAACCGCATAACAACATACGTTGTTCCCTTTGTCATCGGTATGTTACTTGCCCGAGATTCGATCGTCGGTATCCAATACCTAGTTCAATCTCGTTACCGCAAGTCTCTTTACTCGCTCAGTAATACATCATTTCATAACTAACTCATTAGTTATAATGCTTGCAAGGCTTAGGTGATGAGTATTACCGAGAAGGCCCAGAGATACCTCTCCGACAATCGGAGTGACAAAACCTAATCTCAATTATGCCAACTCAACATATACTTTTGGAGACACCAGAGAGTACCTTTATAATCACCCGATTACGTTGTGACGTTTGGTAGCACACAAAGTGTTCCTCCGGTAAACGGGAGTTGCATAATCTCATAGTTGCAGGAACTTTGTATAAGTCATGAAGAAAGCAATAGCAACATACTAAACGATCAAGTGCTAAGCTAACGGAATGGGTCAAGTCAATCACATCATTCTCCTAATGATGTGATCCCGTTAATCAAATGACAACTCATGTCTATGGTTTAGGAAACATAACCATCTTCGATCAACGAGCTAGTCAAGTAGAGGCATACTAGTGACATACTGTTTGTTTATGTATTCACACATGTATTATGTTTTCGGTTAATACAATTCTAGCATGAATAATAAACATTTATCATGATATAAGGAAATAGATAATAACTTTATTATTGCCTCTAGGGCATATTTCCTTCAGGAGGATGCCCCTGCTGTTAATCTAGACTTATGCTATGTAGTTAAGTAGTTTGCTATCATTTCCTTGCTTGCTTTTGTTTGATTTCATTTGGTTGCTTGCTTTGTTTGATCTCATATGTGCTTGTTGTTGTGCTGATCATGTGGTGGTAAGGCCACCACATTTGAATGGGGTGAGCAGAACACAAACGTTGTTTGTAACCAAACAGCTAAAGTTTGCATCTGCTCACACCCTAAGCACAAAAACGGCAACCAAACAGTAGGGGGGTAAGTGCCCCTTCATGCGATGCAGGCAACCAAACAAGTTGCATCTGCTGCATATGAGGCTGCATTTCAAGAACCAGGCTGGCTGGAGATGGACATGCAATGTAGCTACTGTTGCAAACTGGAACCAAACATGCCGAAAGGAGTTTCACAGCATTGCAATTTTTTGGAATTTCTTGCTAATTTGCGGTGCGGGGTCTTGTGTGCGAAAATACGTGAGGCTTTGTTCGGTTCTAGGGGGTTTAAACCTCTAGGGGATCCAATCCGTGTCACCCAAGGGGCGTGCACCGGCCTGCCCGGTACAAAAGCCGTGGAAGCTGCTGGGTGAGCATTGCAGGCTAGATAGGGACGGCCCCACCTTGGCCGAGGTGTCGGGGAAGATAATGTTGACACCGCTGCCGCCATCCATCAGGACCCGCAGGAGGTGGAATCCTCCAACGATCGGATCTACTACCAAGGCGAATTTGCTGGGGTGTGAGACGTAGGCCAGATAATCGGTGTTGCCGAAGGTGATCGGACATCGGACAACTCCATGAGGTCGGATGGGGCTTATGAGCCCTGCACATCTCCGCGGCTGGGAAGATCATGTTGATGCTAGTTGTTTGGGTGGGCTAGCGGGTTGATGAAGGTCTAGTCCTCCCGCGACGGGCTGAGTCCCGCACTGCCTTCCTCACGTGTCGAGCGGTGGGCGGGGGAGCTTTTGTCGATTGTATTGATCTAAGAAAGATATCCAAATTATTAAAAAGAAGGTGCTTTTGTCGTGCTGTGCGCGGGGGAGCTTGGCCTGTCGGTTTGCTAACATGCGGTCCCACGTGTTAGTGATGTATCAAGCCGATGCTCGTTCCTCGTGAGGCAGAACAATGGCAGAAGCAACACGTGGTTTTCTTGAATAAGATGATGGAGAAGCGGATTCAGGGAAGAGTGAAATGATGGTTGCTTCGTCCGTCCAACTTATATTGTGGGCAAGGTGGAGTTTTGTGATTTGACGTCTCATTGCTCATTATTACTACGGCGCTACGACCGGGGTACAAGACACTCTTACGATGGAGGAGTACAAGACACAGTAGCCCACTTAACTGTAACTTGTAATGTAGTACTGCGTTGTAATCTTGTACCACTTGGTTTTGCTGCTTTGTGCGATCCATCAATACAAACCCCGATTAAAAAAGACGAGGGCGGGTCTTTTCCTGCGAGGTAGGCAGGGGAGTTTGGTGTAGTCGGTTCGACAAATAAAGTAAGAGAAAGTTGTGATGAAATGCTTGAATGTGTATTGGGCCCTTTCTTTCTTTCCTTTTTGAAGTGGGCCCTTTTCAGATCACTACTAGATGATATTACTAGCCCGCACATTGTTGAGTATATTTCAATGCAATTTTAATGTACATGCCACGTGAATACTAATTGAAGTACTAACAATATGTTCCGGCCCGCTGCTTAACACGCATTGGCAAGGTATATCAGTAACATGTGCGACTGCAAGTGAGCAAATCGACGATGGGCCAAGCTGAGAAACTCCCTCGCTTATCGCGTGGAAAAGTCCCGTCCTAGCGTTTTCAATCGTTATTTCTATCTATCGGTCGCGTCAAGGAGCTGAACCAAATGTTACAACTTACAAGTTCAAACTGAAAAAGCCTGCCGCATTCACGTCGCACCCCACACAGTCGGTCCGGCACACCGCTCAAGCTAGGGAACGTGTGTTGTCTTGCATTTTCACTCACATAGGAAATCATTATTGAGCAAACCGACTATCGGCAAACCCTCACCCCGCCCCCGTGTGTCAGTTGAGTTAGAGCAACGAGGAGGGAGAAGAGCTAGTGTAGCACGGACTGTAAGAAAATTGGTGTCAGATGAGACTCGTACTGGTTTGTACTCTACCACTGTACTACTCCTACTACTCTACACTATTAATATGCGGTCATCCAACCCTGTCCGACAAAAAAGACCGCAGACACCGATTATTTGTTGATATTTAAATTTGTTTTCACACAACAAAATATCCTTGAAAACAACAACACACAACAAAATTTCACAACGAATGAGGGATATGAATGTGTTGGACGGGATAGGGCTGGAAGTTATTGAGGACATAAGGGGAAAATTTTTGCAGGCTAGGATTCGGCATAAAGATATTTCTATTCGAGACGCAGAGGCTCTTTTTTTTTTTTTGTGAAATGCAGAGCCTCGGGTTTTGGCGTCAAACTGAATTTTTTGCAAATTTTTTATCATTTATTCTCAAATAAGGCGCACCGGACGTCGCGCAGCCGCACCAGCCTCGTGTGGTTGTCTGGTGGCGGCGTGTGCGATAGGCGATAGCACAGTGATACTCTCATTTACGATTTGCAGCTCAAGCTTTCAACATTTGCCTACAAGGTGCGTTCGTCCCTGGCAGTAAATTCGTCAATATACATTACAAAATAAATCATCTTTGTACGGAAATGCACTCCCAAGTGATGAGGTAGAATGGTGGTCGAGCACGCATCCTATGCGGCTGAAGCCGGGACGTCGGCGGTGCAGCAAACCATGGGCATTGGAGCGCCATGGCGAATAAGTAATTTTACCGGTGGCAGGCGGTACTGGCACACCATCCTCCGTCCGCCTAGTTTCGTCAAAATTTGTGCACTCTGTCAGAGTATATACTACAGCTCTTATACTATCTAAATACGACTAGCATACATTGATACATCTGACCATATACATGCATGCCATGCCGCTTTGTCAGGAGAGAGAGGGGCTGACCGGGCATATGCATGATTCTCTCTCCCCACATAAATGACATGCATTTTATTTCGTTCATATATTTTGAACGATTGACATATTTTAAAGCGAATGTCTATTATTGAAATTTTCTATATACTTGAGATCTTGTTGACAAGACCTCTAGAATAAGATGAATGTTGGATATATTTGAACTACTTTTAATTTATATATTTCAATTTTCTTTGGCATCACTTTCATAAAACATAAGATTGTTTTGCTATTCCAAAAAAGTGTTTGCTCCTGTTTTGCAAATTTCAAAATAATAATTTCACCTTTTGTAAACATTGGTTTCACTTATTTTAAGACACATATTTTACTTGTTTTAGAAAAGAAATCACTCATTTGAGAAAGCATATTTCACCTTTTCTGAAATTAACTGTTTTTACGCATTTCATCTATTTCAAATATAGCTGATTTCACTCATCAGAAGAAAGTGATGTCACTCATTTAAGAAAAATAATTTCACTCGGTTGAGAAAACATATCTCACTCAGTTGAGAGAACATATTTTCACACATTAGAAAACACAGATTTTAGTCGTTTCAAAATACTAGTTTCACTAATTTCTAAAAGTCGATTTCAATCATTAAAAAAACTATTTTCTTTATGTTCAAAAAATCAATTGCTCTCATCTAAAGAAACATATTTCACTCAATGAAGAAAATGATTGCACTCAGTTGTGAAAACATATTTCTCTCAGTTGAGAAAACATATTTCGAAAGAAATATTGAAACATATTTCACTCAGCAGAAATATCAGTTTCACACATTGAAAAAGTCATTTCACACCAAAAAGACATATTTCACTTTTTTTCAAATAACTCATTTCACTCATTTCAGAAAACACATTACAGTCGCTCAATTGAAATACTATATTTCACTTGTTTCAAAAAACTGATTACACTTACACTCATTACAAAAGATAGATTTCACTAGTTTCAGAAAAACACATCATAGTTACTCCATTGAAGAAACAGTTTCATAAGCTGGAATATGAAACTCAAAAGAAAACTATATTTAGAAAAGTGGTTTCAATGGTTTCAATATTAAACTGATTTCATTCATTTCAAAAGAACTGACTTCACTCATTTCATTATACTTATTTCATTCGTTATCAAAATGTTTTGAAATAATCAGTTTGACATGTTTGAACAAACTAGTTTCAGAAAACTGATTTCACTTATTTCAAAAATATTTTCACTAGTTTCAAAATCGATTCCAATTATTTTGAATAAGTAAATTTGAAATACGTGAAATTTAAATTTTGATATGATTAAAATAGAAAAACTTAAACTAGTTTAAATATATTCAAAATTGGTCTTGTTCTATAGATCACATGTTCAGGAATTTGAATATATAAAATATTTCAATTATAGAAAATTAGTTTGAAAGATATTGTACATCTAAAATTTTAAACAAAGATAAAATGAATGAATTTGTGTGTGTGAGAGAGGAGAGATTCTGCATGCATGCATATGTACCGTTCCTGTTAAAAGGTACTGCATCATTTTGATTAGAGTTAAATCAGAAATACAAGAGATATTTTACAATGAATACTTTCATATACATATACACATGGTCTCACAATTTTAGATGTGGCAGTACCTTATTGGTGGGAAGATCACCGGTAGCGCGCCATGGCCGCTGGCGGACGCTCGCCGGGGTCGCACGTGAGGAGCCCCTCTAAAACCTCGGACCCGTCGCGCGACAGGCGCTCCTCGGGGAACAGCTCACGAAGCCGGCTGCCGCCTCGGCGGGTCAGCAGCTTCTGCCCCGCGGCGGCGAGCGGCGTGGATGCCATGCACGTGCCGCCGAGCACGCGGAAGATTCTCACGAGCTGGTCGGTCGCGCTGTGGCCACGGAACAATGGCTCGCCGACGAGCAGCTCCGCCATGACGCAGCCGAGCGACCAGGCGTCCACGAGCTCGTCGTAGTCCGGCTTCCCCAGGAGCCTCTCGGGAGCCATGTACCAGAGCATAGATATGTACCAGAGCGTGTCGGCCTGGCCGCGCGGCGGCGTCGCGCTCACCATGGAAATGGGCAGCCCGAGATCGCATATCTTTACCACGCCCTCGCCGCCGCCGGCTTGATGTACCGGTGGCGACCACGCAGAACGTGGCGAAGGCTAGGGCCGACGTGCTCCAGGACGAGGCTGCACTGCCGACGACGACGGAGGGATGGCCGCGACACGCCGCGAGGTAGTACGCTTCACGCAGCAAGTCGCGGTGAAGCGCGTGGGCAGTGGCACGGCGCCTCCTCTTGCCGCTGCCGTCGTCGGGTGAGCGGATGAGGCATTTGAGGGCGACGTCCGCGCCTTGACGACGACGCCGAAGCCGCCCTTCCCCAGCACGCGCGTCAGCTTGTGGTGCTCCCGACGCGCCGTCTCTTGCGGGAGCCGGCGGCGTGGTCGTCGGCTTCAGCAGCGGTGATTCGCGAGACGGTGGCCATGGGGTTCCCGCCCCCTCTGCTGGTGCGTGTCGGAGAGCAAGCGAGGGGAGTACATGCAAGTTTTCGTGGCGCGCGCGCAACGCGTGGAGCGCGTTTGCCGCGGTTCCGAATTCGATCGGGAGTGGCGCTCTGCTCGCCTCCGACTGGAGTACGGCCACCGCCTCGGCGGGAGATATAAGCTCCACTGGGGGCCTCGTGGTAGGCGATCGCCTTCTTCCTTCCCAATCTCTCCATCCAATCCTCCCCACTTCTCCATCCACTCCAAAACCGATCACAGGAGCTCGCGCCGCCATGGCCGGGCAGATGCTCCGTCGGTGGGAGAGCTTCTACGGCGCCTTCGACCCCGTGGACGCCGCCATCGAGGCCGCCGACCCAGACCAATTTTCACGCCACGTGTTCCGGCGCGCGAGGGGGGACCTGTTGAGACGGCTCTGCAGCGCCACCGACGACGACCAGGCGGAGCGTATCTGCGGGATTCTCGACGACGTCATGGCAGAGTCTCTCGAGACGCTGAGGCTGGTTCCATCGACGCCAGAGGTGCCCGTCTCCACGGAGCTCGCCGAGTCTGTGCGCGCGCTGCGGGGGCACGACTCGGAGCGCGTCCGCCTCCTCGCGCGCGGCATCGTGAGCGCGTGGGAGGCCTCCGCCCAGGACCAGGACGACGACCCCAAGGTCACACCAGCCACGTCCATGAAGCAGCTGCCGCGGCCCAAGGCGGCCGGCGGCCAGCAACATGCCTCCGCCGATCCTGACGCAAAGACGAAGCGACCTCCCAAGATCAAGCGGTTGGCGGAAATCATCAAAAGGCGTCAGATCCGCCGCCAGCTTCGTTGACGGTGACCGTGCGGGCTCTGCTCGGAGGAGAAGATGGAAGGCGCGAAGCGCAAGCTCCGCCAGGGTTACCAAGAAGCAGAGGACGCCAAACGGCGGCGCAGGACGCAGTTGGTGCAGGCGCCCAAGATGATGCAGCCGGCGTCTCAGAGGCAGCCAATCAGGAGGTGCACCAGCTCCATGGTCAAGAACACCTTCTCGGTCAGGACGCAGCTTCACATGGCGTAGGGGTCTAGTCACGAAAAGAGACTAAGCAGTTGATCCACAACTGGTGTCCTGGTCACTTTGTATATGTATATCCTTCTTCTCGAAACATGCCATAATGCAGTTGTAACTAGCACTACTGCAAAGCAGTTGCTCGTAGCTCGTATGCACATGATCGAAAGAAGTTGAATCGAAAGCATGATTTAGTGTTAAAAATCTCTGAAATCTGCGAAGAACTTGGAAAGAATTGTTCATCGTGTTTCCGTTGAATTATATAATTCTGAACGCACCTAAGCAATCAACAAAATTCTCCCTTAGAATTTTGAGCTCTCATGTTCAGACTTGAAGTCCAAGTTGCAATTTGAATTCAATCAAAATTGGCAAATTTCTCCTCTTGTTGTTTTCTTGATATAGAACTACATATGTATGATAAATCGTGATATACATTCACAAAAATATAAATATTTTCTGAGGTTTGAAAGTTGGATTGTACTAACACAGATTGCATACAAAGCAGCGGCAACGAAGATCTGGACCAGCGTATATCAGCTTTACACTTATATTTATATATACAACATTTGCGGAAAACCAATTCGGCTCCCGGGTCCAGATGCTCCTGCTATCTGGCCCACTCAGCTGCATAGCGATTCGCGCCCACACCTGTATTTCCTCCTGTATTCGGTGGACAGAATTCCAGGCCTGGCCCACATAACAGCTTTATTATATGTGGACGGTCGTTATCCCTGGCGGTGGTAGAGACGGGAGCATGGGCGGCACAAGCGGGTACAGACGTGAGCACGGCCGTTATCCCTGCAGGGCCTTGGCCCCTCACGCATTGTATTAAAATAAGAAAAATCCTATCCACCTACCTCTCCTCCACATCTGTAGACTCGCCCCCAGCCACGGATTTCTCATCATCCACCTCGTAGTTAAGCAGGCTCAAGAGCTTTTTTATAAGATCCAGCAGATTGCTGGCTTACACTGATGATTAGCACAGAGCAGCGGGAAAATGACAAGGTGGTGATCCCAGGATCAAAGATGAAAGCAAAAAAATAAACTGAAAACCAGGCAGCCCTAGATGGTTGAAGGAGCTAGACTAATCTCTCACAGTGGCTCCCCAAATGTGGTCTCAATACAAGTGGCACCGGCATGTCGCCAAAGCTCCACGTATCTTCCGATTGCAGTGATAATCTCATTTGCAGAAGCAATCTTACCTCTGAAGGTGCACCGATTCTTTCCTGCCAAATCTCCCATAAAATCAGGACGGTCAAAGATTTGATCCCTTTTCTTTGGCCCGGCATGGTATTGTTGATGATGGTTGAGACAATGTCTGGGGAGCTTTTCTTGCCACGCCATGAGCCTGGTTCAACGACGAACAACCCTTTCAGAGAGCGGCCTTGGACCATACCTCCACAAAGATGGGGCAGTGTCAAAAAAGGTGGCACGATGACTCCAGGTTCCGCACACATAACTGTAAGAAATATCCGTTTGTCCATCCTCACCGGTGCAGCCGGTCATTGCACTAAAGACAATTTTGGTGTAGCAACAAGGCAGAAATCTTCCTCCTGGTGCCCATGCATCCCAGAACATATGCCTGAACGCCAATCTGCTCAAGCCCTGAAACTGCATTAGGAAGGCCAGGTTGGTTGAGTACACACCGGAGCTTTCCAAGTTCCACTTAATCTGGTCGTCCACTTATTCAATGCCAGTTCTGTTGGGACAAGATTATCTCATTCGTCTACGGAGTGAATGGGTCCAGGCCCGAGGATCAGCATCCGGACTCTTCTACCTGATCTCGTAAATATGTGTCATGTATACATAACTCTTGATATTGTACTTCTCGGTCAGCATCTGCCAGGCTTGTTCAAACTCATCCACAATCAGCGTGTGATTGACCGCCTTGTGAAAAAACTCAGCTCTAAATGCACCACATCTCGAATAAAATGGCCCCGTGGTCTCCTTCGCCTTCTTCAGCATGTGCTACTTGCGCCATCGGTGAGCTGTAGACGGCAATGTGGTCTTGATCGCCACCTCCATCGCCCGGTTCTGATCTACATGACAATTAAGATCATACATGGTTAGACACTCATACGCACTGTACACCATTGCATATTGACAAGCGTTGGCTCTAATGCACACCTGTTTAGAATTGTCATCGGTAGCTTGCCCCACATCATCCTAACAAATTCCGTGAAAACCCACTAGAAACGTTCCACCTGCTCGTCCCTCAACAAGACACCAGCTAGTATAATGCTTTGGAAACGATTGTTCACCCCTACGAACAATCCGAACAGCATGTCATATAGGTTTGTCCTGTACGTGCTGTCAAATATCGATACACTGGTTTTGGCTGCTTCATGTGGCCCACATTAAATTCTTGATTCGGCATTCAGCGTCTGTCTGGCTATACCCGAAGGTGTATACATCAGTCGTCTTCTGCACATCATCCTCAACTTGTTTTTTATTGATTTTCGCACATAGATTTTGCAGAGCTCTCTTTCTGAAAGGCACCTTGCCCACGTCACTGAAAAAAACCTATTATGTTGTACGCCTTGCTGACATTTCTATTATTCTGCCTAAGCTGCTAAACCAAGTCCTTCGTGTACACATATATGTGATTGTGCGATGGCCAATTCACCTTCTCACTGCATGTCGGAGTTAACGAATGATTGATTGTCGTTAACGATGTGCTCTGTGATGGACCATCCATTTCCAGTCGTGCGGAGCAGATGTACATAGCAAGGCACTCACATCTGCATGGCCTATTGTTTTCAGACATCGACTTACCCTGCGCAAGAACAACAAGAAAAAAATGAATCATCACAAAAAAAGAAGCAATCGCCTCCCTCGTGATAAATCATTCGTGTTGGAAACTTACGGAGCAGCCGCAGGCTATTTGCTGCATGCACTTTGCCTTCTCTGCATTCAGCTTGATTTTCCCATATCTGATGTTGGAACCGTGCTCCCACGAATACAGGTTGTAGAAAACATAGGCATCGCCGAGCAAATCGAATGTCAACCCCAGAGCAGGCTCTTCCACATGTTCACCCAACTTATCTGAATACTCCCTGATAGTCTGTAGTAGCGCGCCCACCCTGCCCGGACATGGCATCCTGTGCGGATGCTTTCCGACCCCAACCCTGCATTTCATTTAGAACAAAGCGCATGAAAATGCATCACCATGTAAAATATAGCATGTGAAAAAAATGGACTGCAGCACAACCAGCGTGAACCGTAATCAGGGGGGTGCAAACTGTATCACATACTAAATATAGCTACAGAGATTAGAGAAGCCTGGGGATTAGAAGAGAGATTAGCAGCAGGCAGATGCCAAATTTCTCACAGGAGGTGGTCACGCCGACGCTCCAGCACTGCCTGCACTACCTAGTTCTGCATTTTCCCCATTTGTGCAATGAAATCAGCTAATGTCAATTATTACCTTTCCATTATTACTCGGTCTCAAACATCACAAACTGATTAGCATATAAGCGGGCACTGAGGATGTTGCCTTCAAAAGAATCTTAGAAATTACCATAATTAATTTTCTACCTCATTGCCTCTGATTACCTATTCCTGCCATATCTTCGAGTAATTGTTTATCTCGCCATATGAGTGTGCTATGAGGATGTTTCAACCATGATCCTACAAATTTCACATTTTTAACCACCACAGCCCCCATTTTCCATAGTTGCTCAAAAAAAAAATTTAAGACCCACACTCCTAGGTCCTCTAGGTCGCATCAGAATGATACCACATTTCAGATTAAAACATATCTTATTATCCCTAATGGTCTACTCATTTGTCTCCTACACAATTTAATGAGCTCTGCTAGTTTTCATTGATTTTTTACCTTTTTCATCCTTCCTGGAGCTTGTGGATCCATCTCCCCTGTAGACTGCGTCGGTGAGTGCATCCCAACTGCCAGCACCTTCGTTGGTCTCCATGACCTTGCCCTTCAACAGCAACCTGCTCCATCCCTCTGCGTTGTCGCCCTTGCTTTCCCTGTACATCGCCGCACCTCCCGCTCCGGTCGCCACTCGCCTGCTCTGCATCGGGGTCGCCCCTCCGAATCTGCCTAGCCCTGCTGCCCGCGAAATCCCGCAGCCCAAG
Organism: Aegilops longissima; assembly: GCA_021605205.1. Lineage (NCBI taxonomy): Eukaryota > Viridiplantae > Streptophyta > Magnoliopsida > Poales > Poaceae > Aegilops > Aegilops longissima. Next base: position 677,866,615 of record CM038682.1, on the reverse strand, counting down.
ATCTGCCATTGCCGCGCTACCACCGCCGGATCTGCTCAGGGACGACGCCTCGACGGCATCAGCTGCCACAGCCAAATCGAAGTGTGCCGCCACACTGGATTCCTCGTCAGTGAAGATTGGCAACCTGAAATCAAAGCGGGGCCAAATCTAAGTACCCAAATCAAACCCAGCCAGAAGCCAACATCTGAAAGCCAATAGAGTTACCTGGCAGGAAATCAATCGCCATTCCTCGCCGCGGATGCGCCGCCGCTCTCCCAAGGTCGTCTGCAACCCTCCACAGCAGCTCTAACTAGCCCTGGCATGTGGGGTAGCTACAGCCTGCTGGACCACGGTGGCCCCGTGTCCATGTCCAGGTTCGTCAGCCCCCGTAACCACGCCCGAACGGCGCCGTCCGAGATGCCCTCCGCACGTTACGCGTACAGACAGGATCAACAGTGTATTCCGCATTTTTTTTATTTCTGTATTGCGCGGACAGTGATGGGCAGTACAGATCTCGATGCTTGCCTCTGCGGTTGAGATATAGGGATCAAATGGACCCGGGAGCCAAAACGCCACCAACATTTGTGTTAAAACTTATATTTATATACAACATGCCATTTTTGAAGTGTTTTTGCTTTTTAATTCGTCCCAAAAATATTGATTTTTTTTACTTTCTCACTGGGCATTTTTATTATTGAGAGGATGACCGTTTTTTAAACGACGTGACAATTTTATTAATAATAGGTTGGCATTTTTATTATTATGGTGATGGCATTTTTTTGTCACTAAGATGATGGCATTTTTAATAGTGAGAGGATGGTATTTTCTATTTTTAATGACAATACAGTTTTTTTAACAAGAGCATGATATTAAATTTCATTATAATAATATAGCATTTATAATAGTGAAAGGATGACATTTTTTATTTTTAATGGCACCTAACGCCAACCGGTGCCTCTGATACTAACTTGGCTGAATCTGTAGTATCACGTGGCCTTTTTAAACCTGCCTCAAAACGGATCTTCATTCTTCCTCCTCTAGATTTAGTTAACCTATCGAGCATTATCCCTGATGTTTGTTTCCTCTTGCGCCTAGGTGCTAGTCCAGCAACGAACATAGGAAGTGTTAGTGTACATCAAACTGTGAGACTACATATAAAGAAGCATGGAATCAGAACTTGACTCCAAAGAACTACCTTCTTGCTGTTGAAGCTCACAAGGTTCATCGATATTGCCAACTCGTCTTGTGTCAAGAGTGCTTGGGAAGTAGTGTCGTGGCAATGGAGCTTGGGAACGTGTTGCTAGCTCGGTTGACACATGAATATGTCGTGCATTTGGTAGTACTATGGTAGGTGTTGCAAGAACTAGGGCTGTCTCTGCTTGTTTGGTGGCAGCTATTTGTTTCGTTTGGCTTTTTGCAGCTCGTGTAGCATGGGATGCCGTGTTTGTAGAATTTTCCATTGGACTTTGACCTTCTATTGCACCATCGCATCAAAGCAGAATCTGCAGGATTCATCCGCTTCTCATTCCCCGCCATTTCGTGTTTCTTCCTCTTTCTCTCGTGCCATGTTAAGTCAAGTCGACAAGAAAAGCGAATAACAATTTAGTTCTTCGTAACAAATTGATGCGTGATGCATTTAAATGAACTTTGATGTTAGACAACCACATGATAGGAGGATGTAACATGTATGAAAAACAGGACGGAAGAGTTAACCAGAACTATGATGTGTAAACTAAGAAGAAGACATTTCACCAAATTAGAAGCAATGCAATGGAAGGTAGACACCATATGAAAGATGCTACAAATATCGCTCTGCCAAGTTAGCAGTGTCTCATCATAAATGGCGTTTAAACAAATGTGAAGCAGTACAAGAAATAAATCATATGCTATGCAAACAACATCACACTACCATGTTAGAGGTCTCTCGTCATTAGTGACATTGCATATTCACAGCATTGCATATTCACAGCTTATGATGTGTAAACTAAGGAGAAGGCATTTCAACAAATTAGAAGCAATGAAAGCTAGACACCATATGAAAGATGCAACGAATATCACTCTACCAAATTAAAACTGTCTCGTCATAAGTGTCATTTCAACAAATTAGTAGTACAAGCTAGAAAAGAATGTGAGATGTAACCTATATCACACTCTGAAGTCAAACGTGTCTTATGATAAGTGATTGTTGCAGGTTACACAGTAGTAGTAATTTGATGTAAGAATATGGTGTGACAGACAGATATTGTATGTTCTAGAAACAGGAACACGTGTCTTATTCAAGTATAATGTGTAAAGTAAGCAGATGGAATTCAAAAAAATTAGAAGCAATACAAGTTAGACATCACACATAACATGCAACCACATATAACAGTGCCAAGTTAGAGGGAGCACCTTTATCCGCTGCCTTGCTAACTTCCTTCCGTTTTATTAATTTTGAATTGTCAAGTAAAACCGACAAGAAAAAGCAATAAAATTCTCTCTCCAGAACTCATTCATGCATGATACTGACAATCACTACTTTGATGTAAGGCAAACATATGATACCAGGATGGAATATGTACGAAAAACAGGACAACATGGCATGTTCACAACTGTTTGTGTAAACTAAGCAGAAACCATTCCAGCAAATAAGAAGCAATGCAAGCTAGACACCACATGAAAGATGCAACCATCATGACTCTGCCAAGTTAAAAGCGTCCCATCATAAATGGAATTTCAACAAATTAGAAGCAGCGCATGCTATAAATCATATGAAAGATGCAACTAATATCGCACTGCATATACTAAAGGTGTCTCGTCATATTGATTGATGCGGGATACAAAAAAACAATAGTTTTATGTAAGGACATGCTTAATAGACAGATGTACTATGTATTAAATACAGGAAGGCATGTCACATTAACAGGTATAATGTACTCCCTCCGTCCCATAATGTAAGACATTTTTTGGCACTAATTTAGTGCCAAAAAACGTCTTACATTATGGGACGGAGGGAGTATAAGCTAAGCAGACTAGCACATGCAGTTTAACCAGATTGGAAGAATTACAATCTAGACACCATATGCAACATGCAACCACATATCACGCTGCCAAGTTAGAGCAAGCACCTGCGATGCTAGTGTAGGGGAAATGTTGTAATCAACTATAGAGATACGTTCACTATATTCATCTAGCATTTCTGTTTCTTGAGAATCATGTCGGGAGGCTGACGCTGCATTCTTTAAATGAGTAGTCCCCTTGCCTGCCTGCCTCATCATAAGTGATTGATGAGGGATACACAAGAACATTAGTTTGATGTAAGAACATGGTTAATACACAGATGTACTAGTATGTATCAAAAACAGAAAGGCATGTCATATTCAAAGGTATAATGTGTAAGCTAAGCAGACGCAATTTAGCCAAATTGGAAGCAATACAAGCTAGACATCCGACTGGAGTGGTGAGCATGATCATCTAGGACCTGAGAGCCTAGTGGGAGGTGGGCTGCTTAGCCACCATCGTAGCTTTTTAGTTGGCTTCCAGGTGATGCCTATCTTTGCTGGGCTTGTCACTGGCTCGGCCAGTGCCCTGACTAGCTATTTGTCTTCTGGTGCTCCCAGGATGGTGGTTCATGTAAAAAATATCTTTCCTTATCTTGATAAAGACTGACTTCGGCATTTCGAATACAAGCTAGACACCATATGCAACATGCAACCACATATGACACCGTGAAGTTAAAGCAAGCACCTGGGATGGTGGTTCACGGCGAGCGAGATCATCAACTCCAGAGCTACGTTCCCCGTCTCCATCTGCTGACACTACACCCTTTAAAGTCTTGAAACGTGTCTAGCCTAGCCGCGTACCACGCTGGAGCGACTTATCTCTTCTCTTTTCTGCTTCTGTCAAGGCAGGGTCTAAAATACCCTTGCATAAAAACACAATAGTGAGAGTATGGGTGAAGTGTCACTACTAGAAAAAGGGTTATAGATGGGATTGACACTAATGGCGCACTGACAAGCGGTGCGCCATTAGTATATACTAATGGCGCACCACCTTCCGACACGCCATTAGAGTTGAAACTACTAATGGCGCACTTTTGGCCCAAGGTGCGCCATTAGTATCAAAATTTTTTGAACTAGTGCTACTGTCCAAACATACTAATGGCGCGTCGAGACTCGAAGGCCATTACTAGTTGTAACTAGTAATGGCGCACCTATCGAAAAGTGCGCCACTAATGTTGTTTTTTATTATATTTTCTATTCCTTTTTTTGCAAAACTACTAATGGCGCCTTTGTTCCACGATGCCATTACTAGTTTAAACTAGTAATGGCGCACTGTGGAACAGTGCGCCATTAGTATTTTTTTTTTTGCAAAACTACTAATGAAGCACCACCAGAAGGTGCGCCAGGTTACTAATGGCGCATTTAGAGTTGGTGCGCCATTAGTAAGTGGGCAGCAACAAAATATTTTGGACAGCCTCTCCTACCCACACTCACTTTCTCCCCACTTCATTCTCTCCACCTCCTCCTTGTCTCGGGTGCCTCCTCTTTTTCACCTCATTTCCACCATAGATTCATTCAAATTAAGTGGTTAAATTACCTTGTTTTGATAGGTAAGTAAGGGGAAGCTATATTTATGTTGTTCTCCCTACAACAATGTGCACATGCACTTTTTATGGCCTAGCTAGATCTATGTATGTTCGTGGTGTTGCATATGTTTGTGGTGTTGCATATGTGTTTGTGTTTGGAGGTGTACCGTATTTGAAATGCGATAGTTGCCAATATTTTGCGGAATGTTGATTCATTTCCGTTTAGCGAGAATTTTGGCATTAAGGCATTCTTTTGGTCCTATTTTAGGAAAGTCATGCCAAATTTTTCTTGGTTCTAAAATATCGTTTTGCTCTACCCGCAGCGACTGATGGTCCGCACGATGACCGAAGGCATCGTGAATAGGTTTTTGAGGTCCATGAAGGCCGAGATGCTTCAAAAGAATGAGACGGAGATAAGATGTCCGCGTCGAAGATGCAAGTGAAGAGCCTTATTGCGGACCCGGATTCCGGCAGGTGCGGGACCACCGCTCTTGCGTGGTTTCATGGATGGCTATCGATGGCAAGATGATGAAGATGACTACGAAGTCGCCCATGGGGTCGGGCAAGAAATGAGGAAGGGCAGCAAGACAACCACCGCGGCTCGGGCGGGCAAGAAGACGAAGAATCCCCGGAGATGATCACGACGGTGATGTTGTATACGATCATCATGTAGAAGATGCAGGACATGATGATGAGGAAGATGCGGAGGAGACGACGGGCATGATCATGAAGATGATGATGCCGGGCGGAGCGACGACGCTGGACCATCGATGGGCTGGGTGCAGGACCCTCATATTCAAGAGCTGCTTCTCAAGCGGACGGATAACGCAAGAGCTGCCGCCCGAGAGAAAGCCAAGATGGATCAACTTGAGTTAGACGCGTTACTCCATTGTATGAAGGATGCAGGCCCGAGGATACCCTGGAAGTAACGCCATGGCTCGAGATGAAGGTAAAATACAAAATGACCGACGCATGCTTCGACGAGAACATGTCATTCTGGCATGAACGTCTTCCCAAGGGGAACAAGTGCCCGACCAGTTTGGAGGAGGCGAAGAAAATCGTGTGTCCTCTGGATTTACCGCACGTGAAATACCATGTGTGCATGAACAAATGCATCATTTATCGGGACGAGCACGCGGAGTCTACCATATGTCCGGTGTGCGGCGTCACTCGATACAAGAAGAGGAAGAAAGCTCCTCGAAAAGTGGTGTGGTACTTTCCGATCACTCCTCGTCTACGGCGGTATTTCGCGGACCCTAAGGTAGCAAAGCTCCTGCGTTGGCACGCGGATAGGGAGGAGAAGAAGCGAGAAGATGACGCGAATGATCCGGAGATAGATAAAAAAGACAAGATGCTGAGTCACCCTAAGGATGCGAGCCAGTGGCAAGCGTTGAACTTCGAAGACCTAGAATTTGGGAACGATCCAAGGAACATCATCTTTGGCGCGAGCACCGATGGAGTCAATCCGCTTGGCAGCCAGAGAAGCACACATAGCACTGGCCGTGTTTGTGTGGATGTACAACCTTCCCCCGGTTGTGCATGAAGAGGAAGTACATTCACATGAGTATGCTAATTGAAGGACCGAAACAACCAGGAACGACATCAATCATGTCTGGGGCTGCTGAAAGAGGAGCTTGACACGCTGTGGAAAACGCCACCAATACGTGGGGACGCCGAGAAGAATATTTACCTATGAGAGCCACACTGCTCACGACGGTGCACGACTATCTCGATTACGGATATCTCATGGGCGGGTAGTCCACGGATTTTCCGGATGCGTAAGGTGCATGGATGACACAACGATCGCCTACTAGATAGAGATCCCGGTCTTGAAAACCATGTTCATGGGACATCAAGGTGGCTTCGCGATGATGACCCGTGGAGGAAACGCAAGGATCTGTTCGATGGTGAAACCGAACCCAAAACGCCCGTGTACGAGGAGCGGCGAGGAAATAGACAAGCTGTTGAAAAATTGGAAAGACCGCCCACCGCCGAAAGAAGCAAAAGGCGCCAGAGCCAGGAAAGAAGCGAAGGCGCCAGAGCCGCTGCTGAAGGTATGGAAAACGAGGTCATTTTTCGGGACTTGCCGTCATCGAAGATCCACCGTATGCCTCACAGCCTTGATGTCATGCATATCACGAAGAACGTGTGCGAGAGTCTGCTTGGTACCGCTCAACATGCCGAGAGGACCAAAGATGGGCGAAAGCAAGGGCAGACTTGAAATCAATGGGCATCGAGCGGGAGCTTCACGCTAATGATGATGATGATGATGATGATGATGATGATGATGATGATGAGGCGAAGCGGGACACATGAAGTCGTCGCAAAGGCAAAAGGCCAAGAAGACCGAAATGACTACCCTCCCGTGCTTCACTCTAAGTCGAGGAGATCGAGCAGTTTTTCACCGCCTCCTAGGAGTAAAACTTCCTTACGGTTACGCTGGGAAGATAAGCGGATACCTAGACCCAACAAGCGAAGTTGATGGGATGAAGTCTCACGATCATCACGTGCTAATGACGCAGATACTTCGGTTGTAATCCGTGGGATCATGGACACGCACGTCCGTGAAACGCTATTTGGCCTATGCAACTTTTTCGACGCCATCTCTCGGAAGTCGATTGGCGTGAGGCAACTCGAAGGCTACTGAGGAAGAGATCGTGGTGATACTATGCGAGCTTGAGATGTACTTCCGCCCGCATTCTTGACGTTATGGTGCATCTGCTGGTCCATATAGTGGAGGATATCATCCAACTCGGGCCGACGTTCTCGCACAAAGATGATGCCGCTCGAAAGGATGAATGGTGTCATCAAAGGATACGTTCGCAACATGTCACGCCCGAGGGAAGTATAGCCGGGGCTTTCGATCAAGAGTGCATCTCCCATCGCACTAATTATCTAGGCATTGAGAACCCGCTGGTCCGCCGTCAGCAGCACCTCGGCGCAGCTCGCTGGATGGGGTCACCGTGAGGGTCGCCGCGAAATGCATGTCGACTTAGAGGGTCGACTCGCCGACTTTGAAAGAGCAAACCTAGTCGCGCTACAACACATAGACGTGGTCGATCCTTGGGTGGTAGAGCACAAAACCTTTATTAAGAAGACGACAATGACCGAGGCCAACAGAGGACGGACGGAGATATAATCAAAGAGCACAACTCATGTTTCACGCGTTGGTTCAAGTAGAAGCTTCGTCGCACCCTTTACATGAGGATTCTTCCGGAAGAACACTCATATTCGCCTTTGTCACAGGCGCCGAGCACAACTCGATGACCTATGAGACGTATGATATCAATGGCTACACATTCTACACCGAGGCCAAGGACATGAAGAGCGATGGTTATCGAACTCCGGGTAACGATGGAATCCTACACCGTAATGACAAGGACAGATACTACGGAAGGATCGAGGAGATCGGGAGCTGAGCTACTGTTGGAGAGAAGGTCCCGATGTTCCGTGTCGATGGGCTAAGAGCGCCCTAAAAGAAGACCGTATTTCACCACCATGGTTATACCCGGCCAAATCCAAGACCACGAGCATAAACGTCACCGCGAAAAATGAGCCATGGGTACGGCTTCCCAAGTTGACCAATGCTTCTTCATTACCGACCCGTCAAAGCCCGGTCGTGTTGTTGTGAGGAGAGGCAAAAGGAAGATCATCGGAATGGATGGAGTAGCCAATGAGCAAGACTTGACAAATACGGTGACCCGAGGATCGAACATGACGGCGATGATGAAGTAGCAAAGATACACCACAAGAAGAAGCGGGACCACCCTACCTAAAGGACGTCATTCCACGGAAGAACTCCATTTGCGAAAAGAAGGGCAAGAATATTGTGAACAGATAGCTAGCTAACATCGATTGTATCTAAATCGTAGCCTTCATTTCTCGATTGTATTTCATGGGCACTTTTTGAACTATCATGAATATTTTTAAATTTCATGGACACTCGATCTCGATCCCCCTCCATCTCGATCGCTATCCCACCTCGCCAGATCGAGTCCCCTTCGCCGCCGAGCACCCCGTCCACGGTCGTCGCCGCCGACCCCCGCACCTCGATTCCCTACTCAACCGCCGCCGACCCCCGCACCCTCCCTACTCAACCGCCGCCACCCCGCACCTCCCCGCTCCACCGACATTACTGTTTGATGATATTTTTAAAAAATATTACTGTCTTATAAAAAATATTACTGTTATAATTTAAACAAGTTCAACATATTTAAACACAAATAAGTATCAAACAGCATTTTAAATGCATAAAAAATTGTGGAGCCTAGGAATCGAACCCAGACCTCTGGTGTGAGAACTGGTGACCGGTCGAGCTAGTAGAGGAACTTGATGTGGATCAGGTCGGTGGAAGATAACCTGTTGGCTCGAGCAGAAATCAAAAAAAATACTAATGGCGCGCAGGCGAGTGCGCCATTAGTATGGATGTACTTATGGCGACCGAGGTGTGGTGCGCCATTAGTATTGTGCCGCCCCATCCATATTTCCTCCCCAGCCCAAACCTATCCCTCTCTCTCCTCGCCTCGCCTCGATCCCTTCCCTCTCCTCTCCCGACGCGCTGCCCCGCCGCCGACGCCGCCCGATGCCGCTCGACGCCTCGACGCCGCCTCGACGCCGACGCTTCGCCCAGACGCCGCTCGACGCTCGACGCCACCTGGTGAGTTCCCTTTCATCCAAGGAGGAGAAGGTGCTGCTGCTGTGGATCCTTCTTGTACCTCCGTCTCCATCTAGCTGACCCTCGTGTCGCCTCGCGCTCTGCAGTAGAGCGCGCGGCGAGCGACCGGGACGAGGACGACGCCGGAGAGGAGGGCCACGCCGCCTCGGCTCGGTGGTGGTGCTTGACCTCGGCTACAACAAACATAGGTGAGTCCCCACCCCTTCTATTCTTCCTCCTCTCGGTCCTCTATCGCCAGGCGCCGCCGACGTTCCGTGCACTCTCCCGCACTTCGTGAACAACGAGTTGGTCGATGTCGCCAAGGGAAAAATCGCTCAACCGGCAACCCCTTGTTCCACGGCACCAGATGCCACCCAACTTGTTTAGGGTTCAACTGGTTCGGTGCTGCCAGGCTGCGACGAGTTGTTACTCTCGATTCGACCCGTCGGGGCCGACGATGACGACGTGATGACCCTCGGCCGCTTTGCTCGAGCTGGCCCTGCTTTGGCGAAGAGCGATTCGTTGGGGCGGGGACACCAGCCCAAAACAACACCGCCCGGTCGTCGGGCGCCAAGCCGCCCCATGGCAAGACCGCCGCAACGGTGCCGGACATCCCTATGCCATCGATCCAAACATGCATATGGCACAGGATCGAACGACGACGACGACGATACATTTGGCAACGCCGATCAAGATTTTGCCGATCATGGGTACGGTGGAGACTTCATGGGGCCACCTTCTCAAGAACCCAACCCAACAAAAGGCGGCGCGATCTAGCTGGTACCGCGGAGAAGCCAAGTTGCAACAGCGCCGCCCGCCGCTCAGCTCTCGTGAGACGCCCCACTGCCGACTTCACCGAGCCTCGAGATAGGCGAGGTGCGAAATATTATCAGCCCCAACACACTCAAGAAGGCGGTCTGTGAGCAGAACTCGGTCCCATTACAGGAGAAGAATAAGGCACGCAAAAGAAAGACTAACAAGGGTGCGGGCCAGCCGGCACCGAAATGCGATCCGTGCTCGGGACGGGCCACCTTCACCGAGGATATCTTGAGGAGGGTGCATGTGGCGGTAGGGCGATGCTACCGACAAATATGCTCAATGCTGCAACCGGTGCTATGCGGAGTCTGCATGATGGTGTTCTTTCTTTGGAGAAGCGGTGTCTCGAGAGAACGATGTGGCATACCCGGTTTCGCGCCAAGGTGCCAGAGGGCAAGGGCTTTGTGGATAACTCCATCGGGCGCACGATCGTCCCGCGGTTTGATGACATCCACGCTATGTTGAACCTTCATCCGCTGCACTACACCTTCGCTCGCTATTTTCGCTGAGTATGGAGATGCGGATCATTCGCGACAAAACCCGGACATCGTGATAGTCGACCCCTTCTACATGCGTGCCAAGATCTTGGGCAGCGCTGGGACCGCAAGTTGCGAGTTCTTACCTCAAGGCGCCATTCGCAAACCAAGATAAGGATAACTTCCTCGTGCCTTACTTTCCGAGTAAGTCCTCCTCAACCGCCCGTAGCATATGAATTCTTAGATTTCGATCGTTTTCTTTTAACATTCCGTGTTTTCTGCGGTGACACATTGCACGCCATCCTCCTAAGCCCCAAATATTCCATGGCCACGATTTCGACCGGACCGTCACCGAACGTAGACTACACAAATGTCAAGAAGGTTCTTGATGATGTTCTCCCGGCTATGCCAAATCTGGAGGCACCTTCACCAGGCCTATTTGTAAGGCACGGCAAGCACGTGTTCTCCCCCAACACGACGCTCACTGCTGCGTCAAGCAGCCGCTGTGCGGTCGAAGGGTGCCTACTACGCCATCCATCACATGCGGGCGATCGTGCGGGACCATCATCAACTTCGCTACCGAGTAAACTCAAAGATTGGGCCGCGGCGTGTCGGCAATCCAGACGCGAACATCGACAAGAATTCTTTCGCATCCAATGGAGTTTGCGGAAATCATCCATCAAGATGTCCTTACCTCGGGCAGTTCTACCTCGAAATCAACCGTCCAACGGTGACATCGACACAATGCTACAAATGCAGGCTGACAACGCCCGTTATTTCATGACTCCCACGATAGACGGTGGCTTCATCCACGCCCGGTCCCTTGAGTCGAGTCGAAAGCGGTGATCTTGTGTCTAGTTCTCAAACATCGATTGGCTCATGTTGTAATTAAACTTTAATGAACTTGTAGTATGTCTCTTTGGTTTCGAGAGTCGCTCAACTTAGATGTAATCGATGCTATTAATGTCTTGCTTTTTCTTCCGATCGCTCGTTGCATACTTATATATTGCTTATGCATTGTCTCGTGAATTGGTACTAACGCTTCGCTTGGCTAGTGCATAGCGATGCCGTCGTATGTCGTGTACAAGGGTAAGGTTCCGGAGTCACGACGATCGGGAGGAGTGTCGGAGACAGGTTCACCGATTCATCGGTAACAGTTACAAAGGGTACACCACTAGGGCCGAGGCCGAATCTAGATACGCCCGCTATCTAGCGGGAGAGGGGAGGGAGCGTTGGAGGAACCGGATGAAGACGAGTTTCATCGTGATGATGCTCATCGTGATGACCGCAACTCTCTTCTATGTGATGGTAGTTTAGATGATCGATATCGACTTGTAATATGAAGACAAACTCGCTACTCGCGGTCTCGAGACTTGTAATATAATGTTCTATCTTTGTTCGGTCTTTTCAATTCGGAGACTAATATGATGAATTGTATTCGGAGACTAATATGATGAATTGTATTCAGAGACTAATCTTCTATTGTAATCGATGAATCTGTTGTTGATGTGTGCTGTCTATATTTTGTCCAATTATACATTTTGTAACCTGTGCAAAAAACAGAAAAATAAAAAATAAAAAAAACCTAATATTCATACTAATGGCGCATCACATCACAGTGCGCCATTAGTATGCCAAAGGATACTAATGGCGCATCATTAAACAGTGCGCCCCGAAGTTACTAATGGCGCATCTTGTTGTTGTGCGCCATTAGGATGCCAAAGCACTGGTATACATGGCCCCTCAGGAGGCATACTAATGGCGATTGTTGTATATACTAATGGCGATCGAGGTCCGTCATTAGTATCAGATACTAATGGCGCACCGGTGGTGCGCCATTAGTAAAATATACTAATGGCGTGGCACTAATGGCGCACCACTAATGCGCCATTAATGGCCAAATTAGGTGCGCCATTAGTAGGCCTTTTCCTAGTAGTGTGTGTGCAGAAGTAGTGCACTGTAAAAGTAGCAGATAGCAGCTGGCTGAAAATAAATGACAGGAGACATATGATAGCTTTACAATATTGCATGGCAAACAAAATTAGATTCTACTCCGTATGATTTTGTAATATATGAGCACAGAAATGCAGCACTCCTCCAAAGACACCACCACATGTGGTCCTATCAAGATAACATTGACTAAAAATAAATAGGTCACCGATTTTTTATGAATCTTCGATCTATAAGGAACGGGCAGATGGCCTTCGTCACCTCCCGCCACCATGAATGACGATCTTTCTCGAACCGCCAAAGAACCATCGGCCTGACCCTGCCTCCGCCGCCCGCCTCCCATCGACCTCACACCACCGCTGTGCTTGGCAGCGCCCTAGGCCATCCCTTTAATCCCGGCCGACCTCCGGATCGGGCGCCAGAGCTCTAGGCCGCACACGCCCTAAGATAAACACCAAGCGCTGCTTCCTCGGTGTAATAGTCGTACTAGCGCTGTTACGCGGGGAATGCTTCCGTTAATTGGGAATCAGCGGCCATAAATTGAAATTCAGGGGCGACGGACCTCTAGCTAAGGTGAAATAGTATATGAGGAGAAACCTTGTGCATCGCGAGTTACTAGGAACATCTAGTATCAAGAAGAAGCGGTCAACTAGTGTCTTCGTGGGATGAATACCGTGCAAGCAGAGACGTAAGATTTGTACGAATAAGGGAAGAGGAGTACCTTCTTGGTTGCGGTGTGGTCACCTCCACATGTCGCTACCGATCTTCTTCTTTTTACCGGGAAACCGATGTTCGAGGGTGCGTGCTTGGACAAACCCATGGCCAAATTTTTGATGTGTTGCCGTGGCCGTATGTCGGCGGAGGGGAAGCAGATCCGAGGCGGCGAAGGACGGCGAGCAGGAACAACTCGGTGCGGTGGAGGATGGCGGTTGGAGCGAGAGCGGTGAGGCGCAGGACGGTGTGGTTGAACTGCTCTGCACGGACGGCTCGGCCTCGGCTTCAACTACTAGCCGTGGAGGGCATTGCGGTTCAGGTTGCGGTGGACGACGACGTCGGGGTATCGGCTCCGATGTGATGGAGGAGGGCGGCGGTTGATGGGTGGGATGGGGTGGCGGACGGAGGATGCCGGGTTTGTGGCTGGTGGAGAGGTAGTTTTGGCGCCCACGGAGTACTGAATGGGGAATCGACGGGTGGGGGAACCATGTTTCGGTCTGGGACGCGCTTGTTTTTGGCTTTTTGAGCAGAAGATGGGACGCGCTTGTTTGAAATTTGGGAAAGTACAAACTTTGCCCCCCTCTTAATTTTTGGACCCTCATGAGTCGGGGTAGGATGGTAATCTCAGGTGTCCCAAATAGTGGGCGGAGCGATTTCGTCATGAGCATGTGTGCTTAGGCAGCCATTGTGTATGAATGTTTTTCGAGGCGATCGCGTGGCGCCTAGATGAAGCTACAAACCTACCCCGCTTAGACCTTTGGACGTCGTGCGGTAGGTTTCACGGTCGGAGTTATTAGAAAAGTAATTTCCTTGTACTACCAAACATTGGTCTCACGCGTTTCGAGCGTAGTAGAGGCTCTTTGGGGCTTCGTTCAAATTTTGAAACACAAGCATTCACGTTTAGAGTACTCTTGAACTATGAGGATTGACCTAAATAGACAACGTTATATTTGACCTTGTATGTTTGAAAACCTCATTAAATTATCCGCTTCTTTTTGAAATTTTGACACTTGAAAATCCTATAACTACGATTACTTTGGAATGGAGGAGCTAAATTTGAATCTATTTTGTACACGACTACATATGCTATTATGTACAAAATCAGAGCAAAGATTGGTGCCCCCATAATTTAGGTATGGTTTACAAAGGCCATGATATCAAATTCAAATAATTGAATGGACTTCATGTTGAATTCGATTTTTTTAAACCACCTTAAGTTGAATTCAAATGTATGCTAGTTCATATGTAGCTATTTATAATGTCCATTGTGTAACTTTCAGATGTATAATGTGTTTTACACACACAACATGAACTATACTCACGCTTATATTCGATTGCTAAAGTGATGCATTGTCCGGAGTTCAAAATACTAACTATGTGGATCAATTGTGTCGAATAATAACATAGACATGCTCAAATTCGATAGAATCTAGATGTCGATGGATCAATGACCGCTCCTTACACTAATTGCAAATATCATGATCCCATCCTAATATTTGGATACAATTTATATCTTTAATCAATGTGTAGAGCAGTCTTTTACGTGTAGTTTCACTCTCCATCGGTGGTCTCTCACACATGCTCACACACTCTCTCCCGAGGTGTCTTTCTCGCACACATGCTCTAAATATAACTCTCCCTCCCTCTCGTAACCATTTACAACTATTTTCACTAACCTTTATCACAAGCACTCTTCCTCTCGCAAACATACACACGCACAATCCTTATCGACCCTTTCTATATACATGGACCTGCCTACATGTCTCATGTACGCACATTATCTTTACGCCTGTCTCTCACGCATTGTCTCACACCTCTCTTCCTAATCGACGAGTATGATTCTAGCAGAGCATTCTGTATGATGCCCCTTAAAGTTAGGTTGGATAAATAGTAATACCAGAGATAAAGGGGTTACCTTAGTCCGAGAACCTAGGGTTACAAATCCTAGACGGCTTTGTCAGTGGACACAGAGTCCTTCACAATTCTGCTATCTTTGTCTTGTACGACTAGTCATCCATGGGTCTTCCTAAATGTGTCATGGGCCGACCAATGTGGCGCAGGACGGAACCGAACGAAGGGCCTCACCTCGACACCGGACCTCACGCGGTGACACACCTTCTGCCCCCACGTCTCATTATCTTCTCACACCCACACATACTAACACAAACACCACACAAACAGAAAATTTCTCCTGGTGCCTCTATTCCCTCCCCCCTTGCATATTAAGGACAGTAAAACTGAGCCTCAACCGAGCTCTCTCACGCCATATTGATTTCTGACCGTCCGTTTTAGTCATTGGAGAGTTTCTGGCCGTCACGATCTATTGTATCTATGGACCTCCAGTAAGACTTTAAAAATTCTGGCCCAACTGTCCTAATGGGCAGCTGCTCAGGAGAAAAACCGAGTCCTTCCGTAACCGGGCCGCTTACCCAGCCCATTTTGCTAACGGACAACGGTCCATAACGATCTGTGCTATGCCCCCGTCCCCGAAAAAAAAAGCGAGCGCTCCACACGGCGGTCGATAGAGAGGAGGGGATCGGTCATCGGCGACAGAGGGATCGAGGCGCGCCTGATGCAGGCGACGCGGTCGATCGATCCAGCCGACGCGCGCGCATTGCGGCCGACGCGGGCGATCGTCTGCGAGGCAGGGCCGGTCCTTAGATTTCAGGGGCCCGGGGCAAGACAACACAAAGGGGCCCTAAAGCCACATTTCTATTTTCTCTATCCCAATTGCATCTAAATACTCAATGCACCATATGTTATGTTGCATTGTCATGTCAGCCATCCAAAAAACCAAGGTCATAAACATTCGCAAAAAAATTGGCCGCTCTTTCCAATCGGCGCTATATGTTTCTATTAGGTTCGTGCCTACAATAATTATTATTATCCTATATATTGTCACTTATTTTTCAACAGTAACTAAAGGCATTCCACGGAATTTCTAACAGAAGTACTTGTACCTGTTTTAGAAAAATGTCAATATCTCTTTTATTGATCTCAATCAACTGCATTCCAAGGAATTTCTAACATAACTACTTGTACCTAATTTAGAAAAATGCCAATATCTCTTTTCTTGATCTCAATCAACTGATACGCAAGTTTAATTTCTTTAGTCATTACCAGATGCATACTTTCTAGATAACATCTTGCTAATTAGCACACAAACAGATGATACAAGAAATTGAAAACACTGTTAGTTTAATAAAAAATGCTAAGAAAGGCCTGGGACAAAGATCTGGATGGCTAGAATGGATGGCTAGAATAATAGAAATTGCAAGATATTACTGTTGCTTACTGGTCACGAAGAAAAATCAGAGTGAGAAAGCGATATGTATGGGGATAATTAATCTTTATGATACGAGTGAGAAAGAGATTTACATTAGAGAGCAGGTTGATAGGAATCTGAAAAATTGTATTACCTTCTTCCAGTAATCATGCGCAGCAGCAGAAAATCATGATTACAAGACATGGGCGGGGGAGCAGTCAACCTTGGGGCTGATTCGTTTGCCAATCTGGGATCTGGGATTGTTTTCCTACCAGTTCAGCAATTGCAATCCCAGATCCCAGAGTCCAGAGTCATTGTGGCATCGGTGAAAGGATATATTGCGTCGAGGACTTGCATCTTTTTTCCGTATGAGAGACTTCAGAGGCAGCGAGCGCACTAGTCGGCCGGCAGTTTTGCTTCTGTGATTAGCGCCTCTAGTGGCAGGGAAGCGGAGAAGATTACGCCTGTGCGGCAAGCCGAGAAGATTGCCATCTGTTTCTTCTTTTCCCTTTTTTTTCTTTAGAAATCAATCGATTGTATACATGGGCTAACATCACGTATGTATATATGGAAACTAGCAATCGGGGGCCCCTTAGTACTCGGGGGCCCGGGGCGGCCGCCCCTTCCGCCCCCCCTCAGGGCCGGCCCTGCTGCGAGGGGATCGAGCTGTCGGTGCAAGACGGGATCCAGCGGGCGCACACATTGCGGGGTGACTCGGTGGGCGCTCGATCCAGCCGACACTGTCGATTGGGCTTCGAGGGAGAAAGGGAAGGGGCGCGAGCGATGAAGGCCGACGCCTCAGCTGATCGAAACTGCTCCGCGGTACTTATAGACGCAATAATACTTCAGTTTATGAGCCCACATTCACGCCGAGGGTTACAGAAGTATATGCCTATATATGCTTCCTCCCCTGCCACTCTTCGCTAACCCTGATGCTGGGTAGGTTTCCTCTTTTCAGTTCATGTAAGATTCAGTGCCAAGCAATTACATTATTCTGGCATCTTTGAGCATGATACTCGGGTAGGTTGCCTCTTTTCAGTTCAGGCTGTCTATACTCGACTGATTTGGGCACATCTTAGAGCTTGGTACTGAGATTATTTGTTCGGCAGTTCATAATATGAATTGGCTTTTGGACAGGTAATTACTCCACGCCTCATCCTTACACATTTTACCATCGATGTTTCTACGCTGCATGTGTTATTCATTATTGCCATGCTGCTATATGGAACAGATTAATTAGAAAACTATGTTACAATGTGTAAAAAACGTCCTTGATGTTTTGATCTTTAGAGGATAAATTGATGTCGGCTCAGACAACCAACTTATCGATCTGATCCTTTATGTTGTGTGACCGTCTGATCGTTGGTAGCCAATAATTTCTTCTCTTTGTCTGGTGTGCAGCATGCAAGAGAAAATCCCCTTAACCATGTTCTGTTCTGCTCTGCTCATGTTCTGATTATGTTAATCACCTGGCCAGGTGACAAGGGAACCTACCTTGAATCTCTTCCTATGATCTTATTCAACTTGTGAGGTGAATTGACAGATTATGCTTCTTATTAATTCGGTACTAATTTTGTGAACACTTATATTAAATAAGCTGTACATCAGTTAATGCAAAATACTACATGGATGTGAATTTTGTAGCAATAGCGAAGTATGCTTATTAGGACTATGCTTAGATTAAGAATGTAGACAATCAATATTTTGCATGACATAGATACTTCTACATCAATCTTATTGTTTCTGTGAAGTGTTAGTTAGTTATCATTGCAGTATGGAACTTTGCATGTTAAGAAACTCCCTCCTGCTCCTTCCCTCTCCACAGTTGCGCTCGCGCCGGAAACAAATTGGATCGTGGGCGGAGCACATAATTGCGAAGTGGAGCTGCTCAGATCGCTGTCGTTCTAGACTGATCCTCCAAATATTGCAGGAAAAAAGTAGATCATGGCGATGGCAGTGGCCGGCGTCACTTCCTCGATTCTCAACGGGTCTGTGTATTTCCCCTTCTGTGCATCCCCTACTTTCTACTACAAGTTAATTACTCGATTTGCTCTCCGTGATGTCGAATGGGAGAGGAAGACGAGAGGCTGAGCACGAAAGCATGCCAAGGCGAGTTGAACTACCACGGAGCGGAGGCTTGCCCTCATCACGCATGTGTTCGGGCCCTCCCCACCTTGACCTCTACGGGCGGTGCCCTTCTCATGGTTACAGCAGCGTCTATATATTTAGGAAACTTTCGATCGTTATATGGTCCAAATGGACGGGCGTGGCAACGTGGTTAGAAGGTGATGCGCTGGTTCTAATTCTCGTTTGTTGTCTACATATACTGTTGTGTTCTCTGTCCAATTCATAATTTCAAATGATTGCAGCTTCTCTACAAGGAGGAATTCGAGCTATGTACTGCTTGGTTTCTTTTGTTCTTCCAGCTGAATCTGCCGGCATACAATGGCTAACGGACAGGCCAGTATCAATATGCTCTTATGCCTCATCTCACTATCTTAGTTGTACTATGTACCCTTTATTCGTATGATATGATTTCACTCTCTATGATTGTTTGAAATAATCAAAGTACACCTATTGTTCCTGCCCTATGTAGCAGGTTATTGAGCAAGAGAAAAATGCGCAAAAGAAAAGACAAATGTCGTACAAGGCCTGTGGGATCAAATAAAAATATTGTTCTTCCCAGACCAAAATGAACAAAACATACCTATTATAAACTTGCAGACCAACCTTCTTATTACCACAAGCTTATTTTCACACTGTCCTGCCCAGGTACAAGGTGGGTCTTATTGATGCTGACGAATTAGGGGAACCTGAGTTTGTTTTCTTTGCTTCAGTTGCTGCACAAGCTATTGGCAAGAGACTTGAAGTTATCATGCACGGTGCATCAGACCGCCCATTTGTTGTTCCTGCAGAGTTATCAGTCTTGATATCAGAAATTCACACTTCCCTTAACTGTCAATGAGAAGGGCCTTAACCACGGGCAACTCTCTTTAAAAGTGAACGGCACATCAACAGAGACATCTGTGTAAGCTAGCAAGGTGTGTAATTTTGCTTAATACCGATATCCAAATTTCCAATTTATTTACTTTCACCTGCCTCAAGTTGTAATACACTAACCTATCAGTATATCTCTTTGATAGGTAAACACAAAGCAGACACTTAGTGCCCGCCCCTAAAAAAATTGCAGCGTGGAGCTTCTAATTCCTCTCATGTAGTATCATTGTTTATCCTCTTTTTCTTACCTATAAGGCTAAAGCAGATACAACAACAATAAATGCAAACAAATTTATTCATCAGTTACAGATGCATGCTGCAAAATGATAACTGAATACTTATAAATGCCTGAATATCAATCGCCCATTAAACACCATATAATGGTCATTAGCCTGTCCTCTCACACACCATTCTTCTATAAATATAGAACATTTCCAGTATAGGTTGAGTTATTAACCAATTCCTGCCAAAAGGTACCTACGTTCTCAGTTTATGTTTTGTTGCATGGCTTTTTCGGATCTGACATTTTCATACCCTTCTTTCAGATGGATAATCCTACCAATGAACACATTCCAGGAACTGTTCAAGCATGACACAAGGCCCAGTCCAAGGTCATACTTAAAGATGAATTTAGAAATGCCAGCCCAACAACAAATCTAATAGCCCAATATCCTCGCCTTGTTTAATCCTCCTGTCATCTCATGTATACCTTTGGCTTTCAATATTCAATAAAGGATTGAGCTACACAACTAAAAACAAAATCTCAAGCTGAAATTACAATACAGAATTACTAAACAATATTTCAATGTATTTTCGTATCAATTCCTACCATTAAATTTGTGTTTATCTGACATTTTCCCTATGCGAACTGACAGGTGGGACCCACAAGGAACATGATCAATTTAACTAGTCAACATGGCGCCACGCAGACTATTTGGCCGGTCAACAGAGTGCAATCCGATGTTGAACTGTGAGCAAGTGACCGGATAATCACCGCAAAACGTATATATGACCGTAATCAGCTTATTCTGAATTTCGGTGACCGTATTACGCTTTTCTCTCTGTAGGCCCTCCAAAACTACATCTCTACACGTTCTCGCATGTTACATCTAACAACTATGCAATACAGCACTACTACTACACTCTAACACAATAAATCATATGTGTTTTTAGTTTTACTAGATATCATATTGTTACTTATAATTATTCAGTTTGCATACATTAAAATTGCCTTTGAAATGTATGGCCAGTATCATCTACCGCGCGGGGAAAATCCCGCCCTTTCCTGTTTAATCGGGTTTGTATCGATGGATCGTCTAAACAACAAAACTATAGTACTATACAGTACAAGTGACAGTTCATCGGGCCGTCAGGTCGTCTACTCCTCCGTCAGAAGAGTGGAGCGCCGCTTTCATAAATCTTCTAGTCCCTTTCACGACATGTGGGACATCAAGCTACCGGGTCCACGTACATACCGAATACAAAGGCAGAGCAGCCCGGTGAAGCACCCCAGTCATGGCGCCGTGTAGTAATGAGCAATGAGGCGTCAAATCACAAAGCTGCACCTTTCCCGCAGTTAAGTTGAAGGGACGAAGTAATAATGCTAAAAAAAGAAGTTGGAGGGACGAAGCAACCATCATTTCACTCGTTGCTGAATCCGCTTCTCCCTCATCTTCTTCAACTTAACCACGTGTTGCTTCTGCCCTTATTCTGCCTCATGTGGGACGCGGATCAGCTTGGTAAAGCACTGACACATGGGATCGCATGTTAGCAAACCGCCATCCGCGCGGCAAAATCACCTCCTTTTTACTAATCTTGATTCTATAATTTTTTAGATCAATATAATTGAGATTTGTATAGATAGCACATAGGAGCAAAACCAAGTGGTACGGTTAAGGGCATCCACAATGTGTAGCCAAATGTGAAAATAGCTTTTGGCATCGTGGGAACCATTGTGGACGGTGTTGCCAAAGCCAAAAAGACGGAACCGAAGCTCCCTGATTGATTGATTGAAGGAATAAAAAATGCAACGTCTCTCCTCTTTCTCCCATGCTTGGACGCATGTAGTACAGTATAGAGCATAGAGTCTACTCCCCTGTCCCTTCTATCACAAATCACAAAGCAGTGAGGCGTCAAATCACAAAGCACGGACGAAGCAACCATCATTTCACTCTTCGCTGACTCCGCTTCTCCATCGTCTTCTTCGAGAAACCATCTCACCGCACTAGTACTCCTAGTAGTAGTACTAGTAAAGGACTTCCTGGATGCAAATAAGGCGGTTGTCTCGGCTTGCAGGCGGCACTTGCGAACGACTTATCGTGGTCTCCCTCAATGGTGTTCTCCGTCGAACGCACTTCGCCAAACCACAAAAAAAAAATCATCGACGTCACCACAAAGGGGAAGGAAGTCAAAAATAGTTACTACCTCCATTTTTTTGTACACAAGGCCAGTATTATCAAAATTACAATTTGCAAAGGGCCACTAACACTAATCGAGGCAAAATTGATGGGGTTAGCAACCAAGGACATTAATATCCCTTGCATGCATGCGGAAGTGAGAAGATTGGTTTGCATGGCGTTGCATTAATCAAGCGATGAGGAGTGAGATGGTTAGCTCTTTGGTCTTTTGAGAAAAAAATATGTATTAATTTACACGTGAAACGAGGATTTGTATCGATTAAATCCTGCGAAGGAAAACCCCGCCTTTCTTTTTTAACACTAGTACTCCTAGTACGTACGTACTTATCCTGTTTGGGTCTAGGCCTTGCATTGCCAAACTTCGCCACACATTTTTGCCAAGCTTGCCTAAAGTTTTCAAAATGAGAAGGAGGTACACTTGCGCACGGCTGTCGCGGTCGCACCGCACCCTCACACGGTCGCTCCTGCATGCCGCGGTCGCACCGCACCCTCACACTGTCGCTCCTGCACGCCGCAAACCCAACCAAGGGAACGCACCCTCACTGACACGTGCTGTCGCATGTGAACAAACCAAACTCAACCATCCTATCGCTGCCACATAATTTTCGTTCATAGAGTATGTTTATCCAACCGCATGTTGGGGAGTATCCGTACGGCCCGTGCGGTGGTCTGTTGGGAAAGAAGAAGAGGTGAGGAAGAAGGAAAGAAGGGTTAGGAGACATAGGATATTCATCCAACCGCCTGAAATGGTAGACTGACCCAAGTCAGGCGACTTGCATAACAAATATAGTATGTTTTTACACAGCAAAAGATCCATAAAAACAACAACATAAAGAAAAACTATCACTGCTCGCGGAAAGAGACGGCCTCGTCGTCTTTGGCTGCCGGCGTGAACCAGCCGTCGCTGCCGACGTGTGTCTCCGCACCGTGGTTGTCCTCGGCCTCCAGCTACTCGTTCAAGCGGAGCGTGCGGGCGCTCTGCACGGACGAGAGCACAACCTGCTTCAAGTCGAGGACGTCGGTTCCGCTGCGCAGGAGGGCCTCGATGGCAGCGGCATCCGCGCGCTCTGCGTCGAGTCGAGCCTCCGCCGCCCGGTTCAAGTCCAGGACGTCCGGTTCCGCCTGCAGGAGGGTGTCGATGAGATCGGCATCCGCGCGCTCTGCGTCGAGTCGAGCCTCTGCCGCCCGGTTCTGTCCAGGACGTCCGGTTCCGCCTGCAGGAGGGCCTCGATGACAGCGGCATCCGCGCGCTCTGCCTCAAGTTGAGCCTCCGTCGCCCGCTTCACATCCACGACATCCGGTTCCTCCTGCAGGAGAGCCTCGATGGCAGCGGCATGCGCACGCTCCGCGTCGAGTTGAGCCTCTGCCTCCCGGTCCTCCTTTAGTATCGCCATGTTGAACCGCTGGTCCGCTTTGCACCATGGGGACTCGGACGCCGCACGAAGTCGACGCCCATCGCCTCATACCCATCGGGGCCTTCGCGCCGCGACCTCCGCGATGAACATTGATCGGCTTCCTCCTCCTCGTAGCTTGGCTCCGAGAACTCGAGATTGGCCCGCCGCAGCGAGCTTGGGAACGGAGGTCTGTTGCGCCGACCGCCGCCGCGATTTCTGCTGGCGCCCGGCGTCAAGATCTTGTAGTAAGTGATCTTGCGGCGCACCACGGCTTTCCCGCGAACTAGGGGACGCTTGATGCGGCTAGGGGATCGAAGGTGGGGAATGAGCTGGAGCTTTGGTGTGGTTTTAGGGCGTTGGCTGGCGAGGCGAGCAGCGAAGGTTCTTGCTACCTCTTGAGCATTGCGTTGATTTCCCAAGAGGAGAGGATGATGCAAGATAAAGTAGCGTAAGTATTTCCCTCAGATTTTGAGAACCAAGGTATCAATCCAAAGAGGAGGCCACGACAAGTCCCTCTTACTCGCACAAAATGATAGCTACCGCAACCAACGCGATTAGGGGTTGTCAATCCTTCGCAATCACTTACTTAGAGTGAGATCGATAGAGATGATAGATAATATTTTGGTATTTCGGTATAGAGATGCAAAGTGAGAAGTAAAAGGCAAAGTAAAAACAAAGCAAGTATTAAAGTGATGGAGATTGATATGATGAGAATAGACCCGGGGCCATAGGTTTCACTAGTGGCTTCTCTCAAGAGCATAAGTATTCTACGGTGGGTGAACAAATTACTGTTGAGCAATTGATGAATTGAGCATAGTTATGAGTATATCTAGGTATGATCATGTATATAGGCATCACGCCCAAGACAAGTAGACCAAACGATTCGCATCTACTACTATTACTCCACTCATCGACCGCTATCCAAAGATGCATCTAGAGTATTAAGTTAAAAACAGAGTAACGCTTAAGCAAGATGACATGATGTAGAGGAATAAATTCATGCAATATGATAAATACCCCATCTTGTTATCCTCGATGGCAACAATACAATACGTGCCTTGCAACCCTTTCACATCCGGGTAAGGACACCGCAAGATTGAACCCAAAGCTATGCACTTCTCCCATTGCAAGAACTACCAATCTAGTTGGCCAAACCAAACGGATAATTCGAAGAGACTTGCAAAGATAACCAATCATACATAAAAGAGTTCAGAGAAGATTCAAATATTATTCATAGATAAGCTGGATCATAAACCCAAATTCATCGATCTCAACAAACACACCGCAAAAAGAAGATTACATCGAATAGATCTCCACGAGAGAGGGGGAGAACATTGTATTGAGATCCAAAAAGAGAGAAGAAGCCATCTAGCTACTAGCTATGGACCCGAAGGTCTGAAGTAAACTACTCACACTTCATCGAAGAGGCTATGGTGATGATGTAGAAGCCCTCCGTGGTGGATGCCCCCTCCGGCGGAGCTCCGGAACAGGCCCCAACATGGGATCTCGTGGATACAGGAAGTTCCGGCGGTGGAATTAGGTTTTTGGCTCCTTTTCTGATTGTTTGGGGGTACGTAGGTATATATAGGAGGAAGGAGTACGTCGGTGGAGCAACAGGGGGCCCATGAGGCAGGGGGCGCGCCCTAGGGGGGCACCCTCGTGACCGCCTCTGTTGTTCCTTGGCGTAGGGTTCAAGTCTCCTAGATCACGTTCGGTGAGAAAATCATGTTCCCGAAGGTTTCATTCCGTTTGGACTCCGTTTAATATTCCGTTTCTTCGAAACACTGAAATAGGCAAAAAACAGCAATTCTGGGCTGGCCTCCTGTTAATAGGTTAGTCCCAAAAAGAATATAAAAGTGGAAAATAAAGCCCAATATAGTCCAAAACAGTAGATAAAGTAGCATGGAGCAATCAAAAATTATAGATACATTGGAGACGTATCATTTCTAGTGTGAATAGCGGTTCCGGTGACGACCGGTCAATCGGTTTTGACTGTACATCGCTCTTGTCGCGTTCGCATTGCAGCCCGGCACGCTGGACCCTCCACGTCGCTCACCGAATGGAACGCGCTTCATCTTTATTTTGCCGCCAGGGACCACAGTTGAGAGCAAACCGACGTCCCCCTCCCTCCCCGCGCCATTTATTATACCACCACCCTCCGCTTTATGCGGAGTAAATAAAACAGAGGGAGTATACTACGGATGAGGATCCCCGACGTGGCGAACCCATTGAGTAATCGACATACGGGCCTAGCAAGCATGGGGCCCGCCAAGAAGTGATCGAAAGGGAGGGTAAGGCAGGATACCTACGCCGAGGATCCACTTCCACTATACTACTTTGACCAAATGTTAGAGTAATAATATATGACATGCAACTTACACAAATGTTAGAGTAATAATATATGACATGCAACTTACACAAAGCATACAGGTCTAATGCGTTTTCGAGGCTAACTTTGACCAAATGTTAGAGTAATAATATATGACATGCAACTTACACAAAGCATACGGTCAATTTCGTATGTGAAAGGAGTTTCCAATGATATAATTTTCACATTATACATCTCATGTAATATTAATCTTGTCAATAGTCAAATTGGAAACCATCTCGAGTACAAATCTAGGAGTACGTACGAATCTAACAATATTGATTAGGTGTTGTTGAATGTTCATACCTTTTTGATCATAGTAGAGATACTTTGACTACACATAAAACTTATATGTAAAGTAGAAAGGATAGGAGGGAGTATATTGTACGTTCAAAAACGAAACGAACATTGAATACCCTTTATATACGATTTGCGGATGCTATGATCACCGGTTCAAAATTTTGAATCCTCCTTAGGTATCACATGCCCCCACTCGTTCCCTCTCGATTTCATCTCGGGGTCCGGAGATCTATTGAAAGAGGACTAGGGTGGGTACATGCGAATGATACTCGGCGGAATGTTCAAATGAGGCATGCGGGAGGATGGACTCGATTGGAGGGCGACATGATCGATGGAGAAGAGGGTTGGAGAGGAATGAGAAATAAGCAAACGCCACATGATTACACTTGAACGGCTCAAATAAACAATAAGTTCTCTCGCTTGGCCTACATAGTGAAAGGCCTAATGCGCAAGGCGGAGCACTAACGCTCGAATATGGCCGGGAAAACAGGGAAACCGACATGTGGGCACACCCGTCGGGACGATGTAGCGCAGACTAGTCCAATGGAGGAGCTGGCCCACGATCTCCTCGCCACCGACAACCGTTCATGTGGGTCGTTGGGGCCAACAACGGGGCGCAGCTCCAGCACCGCCTCTAGACACGGCGACCGCGGTGAGCGACACACTCATATCGTCGCTAGACACGGTCGGTTTCGATTGTGCCGAGGGTGGCGTTAGTGTTGTGGCACCCACCAACGGTATGTTTGGTTTGTGCCCAAGGTTGCCCCATCAAAGCATTGGGTAGCCAAAATTTTGGTTGAGGTATTGGTTGCCCATGATTTGGCCGACATTGGCAAGAAAAATGAACTAGAGTTGGCTAGAGTTCATTGGCATGCCAAAGAAATGGCAATCATCCAAACAAAGACCAATCTTTGGTTCATGACCAAAATTTTGGTTGAGGTATTGGTTGCCCATGATTTGGCCGACATTGGCAAGAAAAATGAACTAGAGTTGGCTAGAGTTCATTGGCATGCCAAAGAAATGGCAACCATCCAAACAAAGACCAATCTTTGGGTCATGACCAAAATTTTGGTTAAGGTATTGGTTGCCCATGATTTGGCCGACATTGGCAAGAAAAATGAACTAGAGTTGGCTAGAGTTCATTGGCATGCCAAAGAAATGGCAACCATCCAAACAAAGACCAATCTTTGGGTCATGACCAAAATTTTGGTAAGGTGCACATTGGCCACAATCCAAACACACCCCAACACCCGGCTCGTCGAGAATGCACGAGGCGTCGCGACGCGTCCGCGGAGTGGTGTAGCGCGGCCAACTGCATCCTCTGGGCCTGAGACCATGCCGGGTCGTCTTGCTTTTTCAATGACATGCGGGGATCGCATTTGAGCAAAGGGCATCTCCAACGTTGCCACGACCGCAGCTGACTACCCTGGCACACCAAAGCCCTCGTCCCTCGCGCCGTCGCGTGGTGCGTTCCCAGCTGGCGCCAGCTGCCCGCATTCATGCCGTCCGTTCGTATGTCGTCGTTAAGAGGCTCGGTGCCCGAGGAACCAACTCCGGCGACTTAATGACGCACCCGGACGCTTGGCCTCACGGGAATGCGCTACTTAAAGCGGCAACGCCCAGCTAACCTCCACACCACAGCGCATCATCCTCCTACCGGCACCACATCCGCCATGACCGCAAGTGCGAACGCCTGCGGAGAGCTTGTCTTCGGGATGAAGCTCGAGGTCGCCGCTCGCCAAGTCGCTCGCGACGCAATAGCGGCGTAGCCGGACGTGGACGCGACCGCACAAGCGGTGGCCATGCTGGCGGCCGACGACGGGAGCACTGTCAGCCACGCGTCCTACTTGCCCTCGTCCAACGTCCAGCACCGCCGAGGTCGGGGACTCCTCCGAGGATAAGTAGGGCATGGGAGGCGGCGGTGCATGGTGTGCCAACTGGCCGGTCCGTATCCCGTGTTCTACTCTTCCTCGCCGGAGATCTCACCTTCACTTCACGGGTCTTGAACCCCGCCCCCGTACATAGAGATCGCAGATGGAGGACGTCGGTCGCCGCCGTAGAATAGGTTTAGGGTCGGGTTTCTTTTATTTTTCTGTCCTATAAAAGTTCGAAATGTAATGAAAATCTGCCGTGTTTGCATTAATCTTGGCCGGTGTATATGAACTTTCGAAATAATATACATATTGTGGGAGTACTAGCAAGATGCCCGTGCGTTGCACGGAAGATCAAGATCTTGTGGGAGAAAAGGATGAATGAGGGAAAGCCTTATCTCGCAAATGTGGAGAGGAGTGCGGTAAATTGTCATAGTTTCCTTCCTATCCGTTAGATATAGATCGGATGACCTATATTGCAGGATGACAGCACACCATCATCACCAACTCTGCTTTTATTGAACCGAGACAAATCTAAAAACCAACTAAGCCAACCTCCCAAAGATATCGCTGGAAAAGACCCGCCGCGCCGCTTTAGTCGGGATTACCGGATTACTAGTAGTAGTATCGATGGATCGCGAAGCAACAATTTTTTGAGGGGCGAAGCACCTACTAGTTTAAAAGGAAAAAGGCGGTACACTCACAGCACTCGTCGCGGTTGCATTGCACCCCACACACGCTCGTCTCGCACACGGCTCACGCAAACGGAACGCGCTTCGCTTGCGTCTTCACCGACACGCCGGACTGCACTTGGAGAAACCGACCATGCGCTAAACTCCCCGCCCACCGCGAAAATCCCCACACACACAAAAATTCCCCCAAATCCTATTCAACCGCCTTCGCCAAATATTCCCAAACCCCCCCCCCCCCCCCTCCACTCCATTCGCTCCGCCAAAGCCGCCCCCCCGCCAAGCCGATACGTCGGCGCCGCTGTTCGTCGAGGGACGACGGCGATCTTCTCGCCCCACAAGACGCTCAGACTGCCGTCCTCTAGCCGCCGCCACCTCTGCTACGTTCTTGTGGGGCGACGGCGGTCAGCGCCGCCACCGCTGGCGACGTTCGTGTGGAGACGCACGACGGTCAGCTTCTCCCACGATACGCGCATTCTAGATTGAGGCCCCTTTAATGTCGGTGTAGCACTGAATGTTAGCTGATAGACGCTGTTAATCTCACTATTTGCCGAAGTAGTTTACTGTCAATATGCTCTGCTTAAGAAGCTTCCTTGCCCTGTTCTGCACTCAATCTGCTTAGCTGAGATGGCATGCCAAGGCCGATTAATTGCTAAAATATCCTGCCATATATTTATTGTGACGTAGATTGCCATGGTCTAGTAGCCAATCTGTTAGGTGAAATAGCTCTACACCGTTTTATACTCGATCTTTGTTGCTACGATGGCCTTCGATAGTTTGATGGCTGTGTGCTCAGCCTCATTGACTGCTGAAACAGCCTGCCATAATTTAGCACTCAAATCTGTTTGCTGAATTAGCTTTACATATATTTTGTTACTTAGATCTGCTCATCCAAATATCTTGCCATAGCTTTAGACATCGACCTAGGTATTTTTTTCTGGACTTCATAAAAAGCATATATGTTTTTCCTGTAATATCTAGTAGAAGAACTAATTTTATGTCTAATGATGGACAGGACTTGGATAACTTATGCTCAAAGATTCTCCGCTGCATATGTCGAGGGGTTGAAAACTTCATGAACTTTATCGAGCTGAGTACGGTGGTCCAAATCAGATGTGCTCTGCCGTGTAGCAGTTGTATGAATTTAGTTACAAGACCCCATCAATTGTGCAAAATCATCTACACTTGTATGGGATGTCGGTCACATATACTAGGTGGGTTCATCATGGTGAAGCTGTGAACGCCAATGTTATTGACTACGTGGAAGCAGCAGATCACCATCTTGATCCGCCTGATGCTCGAGTGGAAGAGGAGGAGGAGGTGGTGGTGGCGGAGCAAGTGAGTTTGACCAACATTGAAACAATGCTACGAAATGCTCGTGCATTCCGTGAACTTTCACCGCAGAAGAAAAATGGTGGGCCCGCATGTTGGAACAATGCAACGTTGTTGTCACCCCTGGAAATAAGTGTCAAGATTCTCAGCTATGGTCACCTTTCTTGGTGAAGACATCTGAGCGGATGACCAACAAATCATTCGATGCGATGTTGGCTGCTTCCGCAAATCTTTCCCAGATCGCCTCGAGCTGCCACACACCTACGAAGAAATGAAGAATTTCCTTTGTGCAGTTGGAATTGGATATGATATGATCCATGTTTGTAAGAATAATTGTGTTCATTAGGAAGGATTATGCCAACTTAAGTGAATGCCCAAATGCAAATCATCATGATGGAAAGATGGCGATGTTGTGAAGAGGATTCCTCATAATGTTCTCGAGACATTTTCCAATTACACCAAGATTGCAGAGGTTGTTTCATGATTTGAAACAAGAGAGGATGTCTTGTGGCATTCTAGGAACCAGGAGTCTGAGAGATCGTAATGTAATGAGCCATCCATCTCATGGTAGTGAGTGAAAAAGCTTCAATGATAAACACAAAGAGTTTGTGCTGACCAGAAACATTAGACTTGGCTTAGCTTGGATGGATTTAACCCATTTGGCCACCAGAGCGCCACATATAGCATGTGGCGGTGCTTGTTATCCTTACAACATGCCTCCAAATGTACGCACCAAAGAATCAAACTACATGATGGCCTTGCTCATCCCAGGTCCAAAAATTCCTGGAAAGGATTTTGATTTGTTCATGTAGCCTCTTGTGGAGGAACTTCAACAACTATGGAAGAGTGTTCTCACTCGAGACCTATATAGCAGCCCACCAGCTGATTTCTTTCTGCGTGCTGTTGTAATTTGGTGCATCCATGATTATCCGGCTTTGGGCACTATGTCGTATGAACGACACATGGTTACAATGGATGTGTTCATTTGTGACAGAATCCTTGTCATACGCAATACTTGGCAAGATCTGTTACATTGGACACCTTGTTTCCTTCCCAAGGACAAGCCGCATCCTAGAAAATACCGAAGACATGTGTTCAATGCAAAGCATAAAAACCGTGATGCGCCAAAGAAGCTCACCGCCGATGAGTTGCAAGTGGAATTAGAGAAGGTCGGGCATATTACACTGTGAAACCATCCGGAAATGGTAGCGGAAAAGGAAGCGTGTACGGTAGAAGAGAGATTATTGTTTACCCGCAGGTCCACTTTGTGGGACTTGGAGTATTGGAAAGATTGGGATCTGCGGCATAATCTTGATGTGATGCACATCGAGAAGAATATATGTGACAACATTATCGGCACACTTCTTAACATTGAAGGCAAGACGAAAGATACCTTAAAATCTAGGATTGATTTGACACACAGGTATCGTAAAGGATTTGCGGTGCAAGATGAAGGTAAACCACGGGATATGGCACCGGTGTGTACGTCTTGGACAAGGTAAAAGAAAAGAATTCTGCGAGGTCCTCTCACGTGTGAGATTCCCACATGGATTTTCTTTCAACCCCGAAAGGAGAGTCGGTCTGCAGATGGAAACAAGGTACAAGGGTTGAAAACTCATGACTGCCACGTCCTACTTCAAAGGGTTTTACTGTTATCCTTAGAGGATTGGGCATACGACTTATCTGAGAGCGATTGCAAGAGTTGGGACAATTCTTGAGGAACTTGTAGCGACCAGACCTCAAGCGATCGATCTCGTGCTCATGTGTCATCCCTAGATCAAGAATCTCGACACCACACAAGATGCTTGAAGGATTTATAACAGAGTAGAAATCACACACTTATTACATCGAAGGTCTCAAAGAGAACTTATTACAATAAATATGGCTTAAGGCCATCTAATAACGATAACAATGGAAGACTTGGAAGATAAGTGAGTCCATCAACTCCAACGGCATCACCGAGTATAGAACCTCGACCTAAAAGCACCTTACTGTCGTTCGAAAAGTCTCGCAACATGAAATGTTGCAGCCCGCAAACGGGTCAAGACATGGAATATGCCGCAATGTAACACATAGAGAATAATGAAAGAATAAGCCTATACTACATGCATATATGGCTGCTTGGAAAGCTCTATGGTTACTGTTTTTGCGTAAAGCCGCTTTTTCCCTACTACAAAGGAATAAATTTTATTTAACTATCATGGTGGTAGTTAAACATTGAGAATGGTTGACAACATCCTCAATCCCAATTAAAGTAATCATCATTAAAACCCAACAATATTAATTAAAGTAACATGATGAGATTCACATGATAATCCAAGTACTAGATACTCAAACGTCCATAACCGGGGCCACGGCTAATCATGATTAGTTTATACACTCTCAGAGGTTTTGACTTTTCCCCACAAGACTCGATCGCCTCCGTTGGATTTCTCGCACTACATGGTGTTTGAGAAGCGGATGACCGAGACACGATCTTTCGAAGCGCTAGCACCTTACGATGGATAGACCGTTACACCTACTTTCCCTACATCTTCTAGTCTACCATGTAAGAGTTCGTGACGACTTAATCAACTATGCTAGAGCCCATAATAGCTTGTGGCTGCACGGAAGTTTCTAGCATGAATAATCTTATGATCCCTTTGAGCACGGGTGGCGGTCCAAAAGAAAACAGCAATCTGGAATAACCAGTACCTCAATTCACCCAGATGTGTATTAATGTTGCCACCTTAAATAAACCATTAATTAACAATCTCACATCTGTCATGGAAAAATCACTCACCCAATCCACGTCTACTTGCGTAGCATGGCAAAATAAGCAAACGTAGAAGTAACTCCCAAGGGTTTGATAATAAAACAGGTAATAGGTACTACCTCAATCTACTTCCCAAAACCCACAATTTAATTAGATCCTAATCACGCAATGTTTGAGGATTGATCCAATGCAATAAAACTGGGTAGTAAAGAGGTATGATCAAAGTGTTACTTGCCTTGCTGATGATCCGCGAAACCTAGAGATTCGAAGTAACAGGCGGCGCACTCCGGGTATTCTATCGCAGACAAACAAACAAGCATACAATAAGTATTCATCTAATGCACAGGTAAAACTCAAATAAGAGATATAACCAGAAAGTTCAACTTAAGAACTCCGCTTTGCAAAAAGAATCAAATCAAACGAAACAACGAAAGTCAAACGGCGAAAGAAAACAGCTTCGTTTTACTAATCTGGATCTAAGTCAAATTTTACGGAAGCAAAAACTTGTTTAAGTTGGTTAAACGGATAGAGGGTTTCGAGACGAAACTCAAGGCGCTTGAATCGCCTGATTCCGATAAACGAGCGAAAAGTTATACAAAAACGAAAGTCGGATCAGAAATCGCGATCAGAAATAATCGTGAAAAATCCGAGAAAAAGAAAAACGGCGAACAGATTAACGAACGAACGTTCGGTATCAGGATCTAAACGACGAATACGTTCGTTAAAACAAACGAACGAGCGAACGTTCGCTAAATAAATAAACCGAAAAAAAACCGATCTATATAAAAAAACGAAACTAAAAAAAATAAACCGCGGTTTTTTTATAAAAGAACCAGGCGGCGAAAACGAGGTTGACCTCGGGCATGGCAATGGCGGTGATTTGGCGGCAAGGCGGCGGCTTGGATTAGGGTTAGGGCGCGGCGCGGGGCTCGAGGCGGCTGGGGCACTGGTAGGCTGGCCGGCTCGGGCGGGCGCTATTTAAAGGCCGCCCCAAGGCAGAGTCCCGCTCGGGTACGGCCCGAAGTCGGTTCGCGTTTTTTTCAATAATAACACGCAGAAAAACAAATAAAAGAAATACTAAACGGACTCCAAAAATCCCGAAATAAATTTTCCCCGACTTCTAAAATCAAGCCGGACAAAGAGAACATTTATTTGGGGCCTAAATGCAATTTTGAGAAACGCATATTTTTCCTAAATTCAACTTAAATATCGAAAAACTCCAAAATAAAATCTTATTTGATTTTATTATTAAATCCTCAATATTTCTTTATTTTGGGAAAGTCATTTTATTCCCTCTCTCATATTTTCGTAATAGAAATAATTGATGATAAAATAATTAAAATCAAATGATCCTATTCTCAAAATTTGAAAAAACTCAAATATGAAAATAACGAAATCCAAACTCTCTCCGTGGGTCCTTGAGTTGCGTAGAATTTCTAGGATCAAAACAAAAGCAAATAAAATATGATATGCATTGATGATCTAATGTATAACATTCCAAATTGAAAATTTGGGATGTTACAAACCTACCCCCCTTAAGATGAATCTCGCCCTCGAGATTCGGGTTGGCTAGAAAATAGGTGAGGGTGGTCCTTTAGCAAATCTTCCTCTCGCTCCCCGGTGGCTTCATGCTCGGTGTGGTGGCTCCACTGAACTTTGCAAAACCTGATAGCCTTGCTGCGGGTAACTCGGCTGGCAAACTCGAGAATCTTAACCGGTTTCTCCTCATAGGTCAAATCGTTATCCAACTGAATCGCTTCCAATGGCACTGTATCTCTTAGTGGTATATCAGCCATCTCCGCAAGGCACTTCTTCAACTGGAAAATGTGGAATACATCATGAACTCCTAACAATCCCTCGAGCAATTCCAACTTGTAGGCCACTTCTCCCATACGTTCCAAAACACGATATGGTCCTACAAAACGTGGCGCTAACTTTCCCTTAACTCCAAAACGCTTAATTCCTCGTAGTGGAGATACTCGAAGATAAACTCGGTCTCCGACTTTGTAAACTGTCTCCTTGCGTTTAGAATCTACATAGCTTTTCTGCCTGGACTGGGCTACCTTAAGCCTATTGCGAATCAACTTCACCTTCTGTTCAGACTCTTTAATCAAATCAGGTCCAAACAACTGGCGGTCTCCAACTTCATCCCATGACAACGGTGTCCTGCACCTCCTTCCGTACAAGGCTTCGAAAGGGGCCATCTTTAAACTGGATTGATAGCTTTGTTGTAAGAGAATTCTGCATATGGCAAATTGTCGTCCCAACTAGATTCATAATCTAGTGCACAAGCTCTCAGCATATCCTCCAAAATCTGATTGACTCTCTCGGTCTGTCCATCTGTCTGTGGATGGAAAGCTGTGCTAAACTCTAGCCTGGTACCTGCAACTGATTCCAGAACTTTGAGGTAAACTGTGTTCCTCTATCTGATACGATACTCCTCGGAACTCCATGTAAGCATACAATTCTGGTCATGTATATCTTTGCCAACTTAGCACTGGTGTAAGTGGTCTTTACCGGGATGAAATGAGCCACTTTCGTTAACCGATCAACTATAACCCAAATCGAGTCATAGCCTGAACGAGTCTTGGGTAATCCCGTGATAAAATCCATGCCTAGTTTATCCCACTTCCATTCGGGTATCGGCAATGGCTGTAACAATCCTGCTGGCTTCTGATGCTCTGCCTTTACTCTCTGACATACATCACAATCTGCTACATACTCCGCAATATCTTTCTTCATTCCGGTCCACCAGAAAGTATCCTTCAAATCCAAATACATCTTGGTATTTCCTGGGTGAATCGAATATGGTGAATTGTGTGCCTCTTGCAGAATCAACTTCCTGATCTCCGGGTCATTGGGCACATAAACACGGTCTTCAAACCATAGGGTGTCATGCTCATCCTCACGAAATCCTTTAGCCTTTCCTTCGCTCATTTTCTCCTTTATAGAGGCAATCTCCTTGTCAGTCTTCTGAGCTTCTCTGATTCTATCCATCAAAGTTGACTGAATCTCCAATGCTGCTACATAGCCTCTCAGAACTATTTCCAAACATAGCTCACGAAGATCCTCGGCTAACTCCTTTGGTATTTCTCCCGTCATTAGTGTATTGACATGGCTCTTACGGCTCAATGCGTCAGCTACTACATTAGCCTCTCCGGGATGGTAATGCAATCTCATATCATAATCTTTGATGAGCTCCAACCATCTCCTTTGTCTGAGGTTTAACTCCTTCTGCGTGAAAATGTATTTCAAACTCTTGTGATCCGTGTACACCTCACAATGGTTCCCAATGAGGAAATGTCTCCATGTTTTCAAAGCATGCACTACGGCGGCTAATTCCAAATCATGCGTGGCATAGTTCAATTCATGAGGTTTCAGTTGTCGTGAAGCATACGAAACAACTCTTCCCTCCTGCATGAGCACTATTCCAAGTCCTCGACGTGAAGCATCGCAATACACCTCATAATCCTTGGTCTGATCTGGCAGAATTAACACTGGTGAGGTAACCGAACGTTTCTTCAACTCCTGGAAACTAGCCTCACACTCCTCAGTCCATATGAACTTGGTATCCTTCTTCAACAATTCCGTCATAGGTTTTGCAATTTTGGAGAAATTCTCAATAAATCTCCGGTAGTATCCTGCGAGTCCAAGGAAACTCCGGATCTCTCCAACTATTGTTGGTGCTTCCCAATTGGTCACAGTGATAACCTTGGTGGGATCAACTGCTATTCCTTCTCCGGATATAACGTGTCCGAGGAATCCTACTTCCTTCAACCAAAACTCACATTTGCTGAACTTGGCATATAACTGATGTTCTCTGAGCTTCTCAAGTACTAATGCAAATGTTCCTTATGTTCCTCTTCATTCTTCGAGTAAACCAGAATATCATCTATGAACACCACGACGAACTTATCCAAAAACTCCATAAACACTTTGTTCATCATGTTCATAAAATAGGCAGGTGCGTTAGTCAGACCAAATGACATAACGGTGTACTCATACAGCCCATATCTTGTGGTGAAAGCTGTCTTAGGCATGTCCTTCTCTCGAATCTTCAGCTGATGGTACCCTGATCGCAAATCGATCTTGGAAAACACTTTAGCTCCTTGCAATCGATCAAACAGATCATTGATCATTGGTAGTGGGTACTTGTTCTTGATCGTTACTTCATTCAATCCACGATAATCAACAACCATCCTTAACGATCCATCCTTTTCTCCACTAAATCTTGGTGATCCCGATGCACGAACTTGGGCGAATGTAACCTTTATCCAGTAACTCCTTAATCTGCTTCTTAATCTCCTCCAAATCCTTTGCGGGCATCCTGTATGGTTGCTTCGATATTGGCCCTGTGCCTGGCAAAAGCTCAATCAAAAACTCAATATCTCGATCCGATGGCATGCCTGGCAACTCTTCTGGAAATACGTCGGGGAAATCCTTTACCACTGGTACTTCCTCCTGCACAACTCCTAATAAGGAATTTACTTGCGTCCTATTTGGCGCATGCCGGGATACATACTTGATCCTTCTTCCTTCTGGCGTCGTAAGCAAAATTGTCTTACTGGCGCAATCGATGTTTCCCCCATACATCGACAGCCAATCCATACCGAGAATTACATCCAAACCTCGGGATTCCAGAATAATTAAATCCGTTGGGAAAATATGCCTTCCTATACTTAATGGCACTTGGAAACATCCTTGACTGGCCATATACTCCGCTCTTGGTGAGCTTACTAACATAGGTGTTCTAAGAACCTTAGTGGGAAGGTTATACTTATCCACAAATTCCCTTGATATGTACGAATGCGATGCACCAGTATCAAAAAGAACGAGTGCAGTAAATGACTTAACCAAAAACTTACCTATTACTGCATCAGGCTGGGCTTCAACCTCCTCCACATTAACGTGGTTCACTTGTCCCCTGCTGAAAGGGTTCGGCTTCTTCCCAGAGCTTCCATTGCCATTCTGGCCTTCAGGACATTCATTGGCATAATGTCCGGTCTTCTGACACTTAAAGCAGGTGACTTGACTCAGGTCTCTCTTGGCTGGGGTTGATGGGGTGGTACGGTTCTGGCTGTTGCTTCCTCCATTCCCATTACCATTCTTGGGGCCATTATGGTTGTGCGAGCTACCTCATCCATGGGTATGCTGAAAATGAACTTCCGGTTTAGGGGTAAGACGGGGCTTCTGCTGAGCTCCAGAATTGTACTTCCCCTGTCCATACTTCCTCTTGTGGTTTTCAATCTGCTGTTGCTTTCCCTCAATCATAAGAGCACGATCTACCAACTCCTGGTAGTTGTTGAAGCTTACTACCATCAACTGAATACTCAGCTCGTCATTCAGTCCTTCCAGAAACTTCTCATGTTTAGCTGCATCCGTAGCAACGTCATCTGGGGCATAACGTGCTAGCTTACCAAAGTCATCCACATACTGGCCAACTGTCCGTCCTCCTTGGCGCAAGTTGCGAAACTCACGCTTCTTCATGGCCATAGCTCCTGCTGAAACATGGGCGACGGAAAGCTTCTTGGCCGATCCCATGTGGCGGTGTCTCTGAGGTAAGTGGCTGTAAAATTCTCACACCATCTTTGCTGATGTGTGGCAAATTTCACCTTTTCCCCATCTGTACATCTGAAGTGGTCAACTCCTCCTGTCTTACGGAGCCAATCATACGCCACTATCGGCTCGGTGCTCTTTGGAAAACACCGCGGATTCAGCCTAAGAAAACGGGTTGAGTGATCAGCGGTGGTGGTGGTGGTGGTGGGTTGTTGTTGTTGTTGTTGTTGTTGTTGTTGTTGTTGTTGTTGTTGTTGTTGTTGTTCAGTTCGGACTAGCAATCGCATCAACGCATTCTCTTCTTTGGATCAACTGAGTGAGCTCGGTGGGAAAGCAAATCCATTATCACGTCTCGGAGGCATCTGAGGGTTTTTAGAAAAGACGAGAGTTAAGAATAGAATGAGGTCTAAAGAGAAAACACTACCCAAATGCACATGAGACAAATGCACACAAAATCACTTCATTCAATCAAACAAGGGCATACAAGCGGCCTAGAACTATCGCAAAAGTGCGTGGACTATACTATGTACATGGTGGAACACTACTACTGTTATGGTAGTCTACTAGAAAAACTGCTCCGATGAAGACTCCATGATATCTGCTCCAGCTTCGTCTTTGAAATCATCATCACTAGGATC
This sequence comes from Aegilops longissima, assembly GCA_021605205.1. Lineage (NCBI taxonomy): Eukaryota > Viridiplantae > Streptophyta > Magnoliopsida > Poales > Poaceae > Aegilops > Aegilops longissima. The sequence goes on along the minus strand of CM038682.1, from coordinate 677,827,877 downwards.
GGAATCGGTGTCGTCGATGATGATGTAGTTCTCTGGACAGGTGCAATCTTCATCTTCTCCTCCGGGTGCTGAATTCCCCATGAGTTCTTCAATCTTCTCCTTAAGATCGCCGTTTTTTCTCACTAGAGCTACAATCTCCTCCATGTAGTCCTTGCGAGTGGCCTTCATTTCTCCTTCTAGTTCGATAATCTTGGCTTTCGCTTTCTTCAACTCCATCATGTCTGCGCACATCTGGTTCTCCTGGCGTCGAATGTGCTGATTTAACTCTTGGATGAAAGCTGCAATGGATCGATCCTTCTTAGTGCTAACTATCTCCCATTGTTCATCTAGGCGTCCGCAAATCTGGTAGATAGTATCCTTGAAGTCATCTTGGTAAACTTCTCCAATGCGTCCCATGGTTATGTGAGCTGCCATGCTCTTTCCCAGACTCCAGGTTGGTGCATTAAAAACACACTCTATGGGCACCGTGACTGGCGCGAACGTCCTTCCGGGAACTTGAGCTTGAATCTTCTAGCGCTCCTCTTCGGGTAAAGTGGAATCGTAGGTCCCGGTGAAGCTTGGTATTCCGATGTTCAGGTACTTAGTGACTTCCTTCAGGTGTCGTCCAAAGGGTGTGTCTTCATCCGGCTGGTTGAACTTGATCCTCGCTTCCGTCATCCTAAAAGAGTAGAAAAGATGAGGAGTCAGAAATGAGAAGAGAGAGTAGTGATCTAGGGCTTTAGCTTAGTGGCCGTGTCCTAGAGTCAACCTGGCTCTGGTACCATCTTTGTAGCGACTGGACCTCAAGCAGTCGATCTACGTGCTCGGTGTCATCCACGGATCGAGAATCTTGACACCACACAATACTTGAAGGATTTATAACAGAGTAGCAATCACACACTTATTACATCGAAGGTCTCAAAAGAGAACTTATTACAATAAATATGGCTTAAGGCCATCTAGTAACGATAACAGCGGAAGACTTGGAAGATAAGTGAGTCCATCAACTCCAACGACATCACTGAGTATAGAACCTCGACCTAAAAGCACCTTACTCGTCGTCTGAAAAGTCTACAACATGAAACGTTGTAGCACGAAAACGGGTCAGCACATGGAATATGCTGGCAATGTAACACACAGAGAATAATGAAAGAATAAGCCTATACTACATGCATATATGGCTGGTGGAAAGCTCTATGGTTACAGTTTTTGCGTAAAGCCAGTTTTTCCCTACTGCAAAGGAATAAATTTTATTTAACTATCATGGTGGTTGTTAAACATTGAGAATGGTTGACAGCATCCTCAATCCCAATTAAAGTAATCATCATTAAAACCCAACAATATTAATTAAAGTAACATGATGAGATTCACATGATAATCCAAGTACTAGATACTCAAAACGTCCATAACCGGGGACACGGCTAATCATGATTAGTTTATACACTCTGCAGAGGTTTGCGCACTTTTCCCCACAAGACTCGATCGCCTCCGTTGGATTTCTCGCACTACATGGTGTTTGAGAAATGGATGACCGAGACACAGTCTTTCAGAAGCACTAGCACCTTACGATGGATAGATCGTTACACCTACTTTCCCCTACATCTGCTAGTCTACCCTGTAAGAGTTCGCACGACTTAATCAACTATGCTAGAGCCCATAATAGCTTGTGGCTGCACACGAAAGTTTCTAGCATGAATAATCTTATGATCCCTTTGAGCCTGGGTGGCGGTCCAAAAAGAAAACAGGCAATCCTGGAATAACCAGGTACCTCAATCCACCCAGATGTGTATTAATGTTGCCACCTTAAATAAACCATTAATTAACAATCTCACATCTGTCATGGAAAAATCACTCACTCAATCCACTTCTACTTGCATAGCATGGCAAAATAAGCAAACATAGAAGTAACTCCCAAGGGTTTGATAATAAAACAGGTAATAGGTACTACCTCAATCTACTTCCCAAAACCCACAATTTAGTTAGATCCTAATCATGCAATGTTTGAGGATTTATGTAATGCAATAAAACTGGGTAGTAAAGAGGTATGATCAAAGTGTTACTTGCCTTGCTGATGATCCGCGAAACCTAGAGATTCGAAGTAACAGGCGGCGCACTCCGGGTATTCTATCGCAGACAAACAAACAAGCATAGAATAAGTATTCATCTAATGCACAGGTAAAACTCAAATAAGAGATCTAACCAGAAATTTCAATTTAAGAACTCCGGTCTGCAAAAAGAATCAAATCAAACGAGGCAACGAAAGTCAAACGGCGAAAGAAAACAGCTTCATTTTACTAATCTCGGTCTAAGTCAAATTTTACGGAAGAAAAAACTTGTTTAAGTTGGTTAAACGGATAGAGGGTTTTGAGACGAAACTCCAGGCGCTTGAATCGCCTGATTCCAATAAACGAGCGAAAAGTTATACTAAAACGAAAATCGGATCAGAAATCGCGATCAGAAATAATCGCGGAAAAATCCGAGAAAAAGGAAAACGAACAGATTAACGAGCGAGCGTTCGTTATCTGGATCTAAGCGACGAATCGTTCGTTAAAGCGAGCGAACAATGACGCTTCGCTAAATAAATAAACCGGAAAAAACGATCTATATAAAAAACGAAACTAAAAAATAAACCGTGGTTTTTTAAAAAAACCAGAGGCGAAAACTAGGTTGACCTCGGCGGCGGGTCCGGCGACGGCGGGCGGCTCCGTGGCGGCGGCGGCGGCGGCGGCGGCTTGGGTTAGGGTTAGAGGCGCTTGCAGGCTCGAGGCTGAGGCGGTGGAAATTTGGCTGGCTCGGGCGGGCGCTATTTAAAGGCCGCCCCTGGGCGGAGTGCCGCTCGGGTACGGCCCGAAGTCGGTTCGCATTTTTTTTTAAATAATAACGCGCAGAAAAACAAATAAAAGAAATACTAAACGGACTCCAAAAATCCCGAAATACTTTTCTCCGACTTCTAAAATCAAGCCGGACAAAGAGAACATTTATTTGGGGCCTAAATGCAATTTGAAAAATGCATATTTTTCCAAAATTCAACTTAAATATCGAAAAACTTAGAAATAAAATCTTATTTGATTTTATTATTAAATCCTCAATATTTCTTTATTTTGGGAAATTCATTTTATTCCCTCTCTCATATTTTTGTAATAGAAATAATTGATGATAAAATAATTAAAATCAAATGATCCTATTCTCAAAATTTGAAAAAACTCAAATATGAAAATAACGAAATCCCCAACTCTCTCCGTGGGTGCTTGAGTTGCGTAGAATTTCTAGGATCAAAACCAAAAGCAAATAAAATATGATATGCATTGATGATCTAATGTATAACATTCCAAATTGAAAATTTGGGATGTTACAGAACTCTGCAGTAGAAATATCAGGATAGATGCTTTGGAGCGTCTTAGAGACAAGATACCAACTATCCTATGCGACCTTGAGAAGATATATCCTCCACCTTCTTTGATGTGATGGTGCATTTGGCTGTTCATCTACGATGAGGCACTACTTAGAGGTCCGAAGACAAGATGGCTGGATGTACCCTATTGAAAGGAGGCTAGGCACTTTCAAGGGCTATGTTAGGAATAGAGCTAGACCGAAGGTTCCATTGCAGAGGCCTACATTTCTCTGAGCGTTGACATTCTGCTCAAAATACATTGAAATAGCTGATCACTTAGCAAAGAGGTGGGTGAAGACAATCCACGGGCTCGATGTTTTCGATTATTACATTGAATTACGAGGAAGAGTCGACAAGAGGACAAACCTAAAGATTTGGACAAAATGGTTTGGTATGTGTTGAATAATTGTCCTGAGATACTACCTTATATCAAGTAAGTGCAGTACTGCAGCTTATACATCGTAATCTACTAAACTTGCAGCACATTCTTATATATTTAGATGTTTGACGCGATCACTATGTCGTGCAACATCTACAAAGAGGAGTTACTACCGCAAAATCCAAGAAACATTGACAAACTTGTTATGGCAGGATTTGCGAAATGGTTCAAGAACCATGTAAGCTTTAGAAGTGCACTATCAGTTTTTTTAATATATTGAGTACATAAGATGATCAGCTTGTCTATTTTCTAACCATAGGTTAAGAAGATGCGGGAGGATGGCAGGCAGTTGATGATGCCCTTTACTCACTAGCAATGGGTCCTGATACTCGGGTAAGACATTATGAATCTTGCTTTGTTGGAGATGTGCGCTACAACACCCTTGCACGAGACGAAGGCAGGAAGACACAAAACAGTGCCATCATGAGCATGGATACGTATGACAAAGAGACAACTGAAATGTATGCTAACATAATAGACATTGCTCGATTGCAGATATCTCTCGATTCGAGGATCATCGGTGTGTGGTTACATTGTCTTTGTCGTTGGTATAACCTGTTTTCCAGGATCGCAAAACCCAGAGCTGATGATTATTTCAAATCCATCAATGTCAAGGCGGCGTACCAGACCAACGAGCCTTTTATTTTGGCAAATCAAGCAACACAGATATTTTTCTTGGAAGACACATTTGCACGTAGCGATGACTAGAGAGTATTGCAAAGGTTTGAGCAGAGGAATTCGTTTAATGAAGTTGCACAACAAGATGATGCTTACACTGCTCCTGATGTACAAGATAACACAGATGTTCCTAATATCTTTGAGAACCATCACGTCAATGACGCCGGCGAAAAGATTGCCTGTCGTGCCGTGGACATACAAGAGTTGATCAAGAAGAAGCCAATGTTCGAGGACATTGAGGACGAAGAAGAAGATGACACCGTGGGGAATTACGATTCAGACTGATACACATGGCGAAGATGTTGACGCTGCTGCTGTAGATGATGATTACATTGCTTTTGTCGTATTTGCCTGTCAGAAGACGTTTTTTTATCTACTATGTGAAAGTGTGTTTGCTATGACAACTGAAACCTGATGAACATGTTGTTTAGTATTTTGCTGTGAGAACATCACTTGTTATGTATGCTGATTTGTGTTTGGTGATTGTATGACAACTAAAACATGATGACATTGTTGTTTACTTGTACTCATATTTGGCTGTGAAACTTGAATTTGATGACATAGTTTGCTGTTGGACTGCAATTTGCTCGACGTCTTCGAATGAGAACAAAGCTGACCCGACAGGGCCTTTGCTATTTATTTATTTATACGAGCAAAAGGGGATACCCCCTGATTTCCGTTAATAGAAATCATTAGATGTTCACAACACTACGCCCAACCTGGTACACAGGTTTCATACATTACTAGTTTCAGCAAAGTGCTCATGTCGTAGCCACTGAATACATCACGAGTGCTACATACATCGCAAATAAAAAGACAATCATCCTCTGAGCACATCGATTTTGCCCATTATCTTCACAAGCTCTTTCATCTCCTCATTCTTTGTCAAGGTCGTCAAAGCAATTGTTGCTTGGCCATGATCAAAGGAACTGCATCTTTAACCTTCGCTGCATCTTCCTCTTCTGCCGTTCCTTGATTACTTGTCCAACACCCCAACCTGCTGGTATTGGGATTCCTCGGGTAACGGATAATCAGCGTAGTTGCATTCCCCACATCAAGAACTTCCCGAAATACAAATCACACGAATCTTCCCTTTTACGCACGAATCAAATTGGAAGATCATCAACCAAACTATTAAAAAAATCAGCAACTGAAAGCAGCAGAACAACACTTAAACATATTATTGCCCCATGATTTGGGCATTTGTAGAAAACTCGGCCAGGGTTGAGGATTATGGTTGAGGCGCGACGGATGACTCTGTGTGATTTGCAGCAGTGGCACCACACCAACGGTAGCGGGTTGTGATGAGCAATCGGCTGCGGTGCACGTGCTAGCGGGGGTGTGATGAGACCCAAAGGCGATGGTACGGGTGGGAACTTGGCGCATATCTGGTTGTTGCCTGCTGAAGAGCAGGTGGACGAGCAACCGGCGGACATGGTTGCTTCTGCCGAGCTTCGATGCTAGGCGAGTAAGTAGAGAAGAGGAGAAGCAAGCGTTGGATATGTCGGTTTCATTACTTGCAGAGTAGCATAGCACCATATATAGTCATAGTCTAGGTTTGGATTCGAACCAGCTACAGGCGCACGTCTTTCTTTTTCTAAAACTCGGCAACGTCTCTTTACTGCTACACTAGCTTGTTCTGTACTGTTGGAAATATGCCCTAGAGGCAATAATAAAAGGATTATTATTATATTTCCTTGTTCGTGATAATTGTATTTTATTCATGCTATAATTGTATTATCCAGAAATCGTAATACACATGTGAATACTTAGACCACAACATGTCCCTAGTGAGCCTCTAGTTGACTAGCTCGTTGATCAACAGATAGTCATGGTTTCCTAACTATGGACATTGGATGTCGTTGATAACGGGATCACATCATTAGGAGAATGATGTGATGGACAAGAACCAATCCTAAGCATAGCACAAGATCGTGTAGTTCGTTTTGCTAGAGCTTTTCCAATGTCAAGTATCTTTTCCTTAGACCATGAGATCGTGTAACTCCTGGATACCGTAGGAGTGCTTTGGGTGTACCAAGCGTCTGGCGAATGGCGGGTGACTATAAAGGTGCACTACTGGTATCTCGAAAGTGTCATTGGGTTGACACGGGCGAGGCTGGGATTTGTCACTCCGTGTTACGGAGAGGTATCACCGGGCCCACTCGGAGTGCATCATCATAATGAGCTCAAAGTGACCAAGTGTGCGGTTGCGGGATCATGCATTACAGTGCGAGTAAAGTGACTTGCCGTGCGAGATTGAGCGAGGTATTGGGATACCGACGATCGAATCTCGGGCAAGTAACATACCGTCGACAAAGGAATAGTATACGGGGTTGCTTGAATCCTCGACATCGTGGTTCATCTAATGAGATCATCGAGGAGTATGTGGGAGCCAACATGGGTATCCAGATCCCGCTGTTGGTTATTGACCGGAGAGCCGTCTCGGCCATGTCTGCATGTCTCCCGAACCCGTAGGGTCTACACACTTAAGGTTTGGTGACGCTAGGGTTATTAGGAAGACTTGTATGTGATTACCGAATGTTGTTCGGAGTTCCGGATGAGATCCCGGACGTCACGAGGAGTTTCGGAATGGTCCGGAGGTGAAGATTTATATATGGGAAGTTGTCATACGGACACCGGAAAGTTTGAGGGCATATCGGTATTGTCTGGGGGCCACCGGAGAGGTTCGAGGGTCCACCGAGGGCCCACCCCTCTCGGAGGGCCTCATGGGCGCAAGTGTAACACCCGGATGTAACTTTCCATATTTGTAACTCCAACTCTTGCCATTTCCGCATTGTGATATGATATTCCCTCCGTGGTTGGGTTTTCTTCATTTTGCATTTTGTCCAAGTCATGCATTTCATATCATGTCATCATCGCATCGCATTTGCATACGTGTTCGTCTCATGATTCGAGCATTTTTCCCGTTGTCCGTTTTGCAATCCGCACTCCTATGTCCCCGGCGTCCCCTTTTACGTTTTTCCGTGGCGGGTACTAAACTTTCTCGGAATGGACGAGGTTTGTCAAGTGGCCTTGGTATACCACGGAAGACCACTGTCAAGTTCGGGTCATTTGGAGCTCGTTTGGTACTCAGCGGTTAACCGCACTCTCGCAAAGGCCTCTTTTAAGTTGCAGCCCAACACCCCTTCAAAACAGCCCAATAACCCATCTAAGTCACTTCCATGCTCTCCGTCGTCGGATCACGATCGCGTGGTAAAACTACACCTCATTTGGACTCTCCTAGCTCCTCTATGCCTATTTATACACCCCCCATTCCAAATCGCGGTACAAACCCTAGCCTTCCCCTACCTCGCGCCACCGGACAAAAATCCCGCGCCGACGGACGTGTCCGCCCCGCCCGCGCCGCCGCCGCCCGGCGAACCAGGGCGAGACACGTGGCACCCGCCACACGCGCGCCCGCTGAGCCCGAGCCCAAAGCCGGCCCCGCCGCGCCCCGTCGCCCGCCCTCGTCGCTTTGCTCGGTCGGCCGCCGCCAGCGCCGCCGGTGGCGGACCTCGCCGCCGCCTCCGGGCCTCGCCGGCAGTCCGTCGCCCGCCGCCCGGCGCCTTGGCGCGCCGATCGCCAGCGCCCGCCACCGCCGCCGCGGCGCGCGCCGCACCACCACCGCGCCCGCCGCCGTCGCCCTCCTCCGGCCGGCCCCGATCCGGTCTCTTCTCCTCTCCGGCGAGGAGCCGCGCCGCCGCCGCCCTCGATCCGCGTGCGGATCTGAGATCCACTGGGTTGACTTCTTCCACCCCAAAAATTCGTCTAAGTTTTTATTTCGATGATTAATTTGTGGCATTTTCAACGCATCATAACTCTGCACCCATAGCTCCGTTTCATGCGTGTAATATGTCAAAATGTTCGCCTCGAAGAGTAGATCATTTCATCTCATTGAATCATTTTCATTTGAGCTCATCTTCATGCCAGAAATGCTGTTAGAAGAGGGCTATGTGATGTTAGTTTCTGTTTCTTAACAGAACATGCCCTTTTGTCATTTTTGCCATGATTGATGTGTGCACCCTATGGATTTGAATCCTACATGTGTTTTGTAATATGTCATGCCATCTTTCCAGGGGTGTATACCATGTATTTTTGTGATCTATGTGGTGACTAGAACAAGCATGCAAACTAGGCTTCCTGATGTTGTTGATTTCAGCCCCTGTTTTGCTGATATTTTGATGCCATGTTAACTTGATGCTACCGAGAGATCCATGCATATTTTGAGATACTTAAGTAAGGATGTTTTGAACATATGGTTATGCTCTATCCATCCATGCCCTTGTTTGAAATTATGGAGTGCCATAGCTTGAGTAAATCGAGCTCTACTTTTGCTACAAAATGTTTCCTGGCAGATTGTTTACATGTTATTCAATTTTGCCAAGGTTGTTGTGGTTGATCCGTGTACGCTATGATGTTGTTCTTGCCATGTATGTCTTCTATGCCATGTCTTCTTGATGTATGTATGCTTAGTTTTTCATGAAAGGCTCTGTAGCGAGTGCTTCGAGCTCTTAAACATGCCTACTTGTTATCTGTTTTGCCATGCCCTGTGGCTGAATCTGTTAACGAAACTTGCTATATTGACATGGGTGTTACTATATTTTCTGATCCTTTTTGGCTTATGGTCAGTAAGGGACTTTTGTTCTATGCTTTGAATAGATTCATGCCGTGCCTTGTTTGACTATTATAAGTTCCTGTAGCATGCTGTTTGCTTGCTCTGAACATTGCTACCTGATGCTGTTTTTGCCATGTCCAGCCTGTTATAATTTTTGCACTTTTGCCATGCTTGTTTGGACCTGTTATGTTGTGATTTAGCCGTAGCTCAGTGTTCATATTTTGTCAAGCATCTTGAGTAGATCACTGCCATGTGCTTTGTTGGTACGTTTGGGTGCAGTAGCTTAATTTCTTGTTGCTTGCTAAGTGGTATCATGCTGTTAATGGCAGATTTGTGCCATTCTTGTTTTGCTTGTCATTTGCAAACCGTGCATCCGATTCGGTGATCTTTATATCGATTTCAACGAAATCATCTCATATTTCAGCGGCATACTTGGTTTGCCAAGTTGATGCCTGGTTCATCATTTTCCTTCCGGGCCTTTATCGCATTGCATATCACATCCGCATATCATGCCATATATTGCATCATGTTGCTTGTGCATTGCACCGTGATTTATTGTGGTTCCTTTGTTTGTGTTCTTGCTTTGGGTAGAGCGGAGGCGAGTACGTGAGCGAGGAACCTGTTGAGAACGCTTTCGAGGATCAAGCTTTCGACAACTCGAGAACATTGCGAGCAAGATGACCATACCCTCGAAACCACTTCTATCTTTGCTATGCTAGATGCTCGCTCTTTTGCTATGCCTATGCTACGATGCCTATCACTTGCTTATCATGCCACCCATATTGCCATGTCAGCCCCTAACCATCCTTTCCTAGCAAACCGTTGTTTGGCTATGTTACCGCTTTGCTCGGCCCTCTTATAGCGTTGCTAGTTGCGGTGAAGATGAAGTTTGTTCCTTGTTGGAACATGGTGATGTTGTTCCTTGTTGGAACATATTTACTTGTTGGGGATATCACAATATATCTGCTATAATTAATGCATCTATATACTTGGTAAAGGGTGGAAGGCTCGGCCTTATGCAGTGTTTTGTTCCTCTTGCCACCTAGTTTCCGTCATACGGTGTTATGTTCCTTGATTTAGCGTTCCTTACGGTTGGGTGATTTATGGGACCCCTTGACAGTTCTCTTTGAATAAGACTCCTCCAGCAAGGCCCAACTTTGGTTTTACCATTTGCCACCTAAGCCTTTTCCCTCGGGTTTCGCGAGCCCGAGGGTCATCTTTATTTAACCCCGGGCCAATGCTCCTCGGCGTTGGTCCAAACTAAACCACTTGCGGTGCCACCACGAGGCAACTTGGGGCATCTTCGGTTGCCGTCGTAGTGTTCATCCGGATGTGCCACGAGAGCGAGATATGTGCAGCTCCTATCGGGATTTGTCGGCACAACCGGGCGGCTTTGCTGGTCTTGTTTTATTGCTGTCGAAATGTCTTGTAGTCCGGGATTCCGAGATTGATCGGGTCTTCCCGGTAGAAGGAATATCCTTCGTTGACCGTGAGAGCTTATAATGGGCTAAGTTGGGACACCCTTGTAGGGTATTATCTTTCGAAAGCCGTGCCCGCGGTTATGAGGCAGATGGGAATTTGTTAATGTCCGGTTGTAGAAAACCCGAAGTTGACCTTATTTAAAATACACCTCAACCGCGTGTGTAACCGTGATGGTCTCTTCTCGGCGGAGTCCAGGAAGTGAACACGGCCTTGGAGTTATGTTTGACGTAAGTAGTTCAGGATCACTTCTTGATCTCTATTAGCTTCACGACCGTGCTTTGCTTCTCTTCTCGCTCCCTTTTGCGAATGTAGCCACCATATATGCTAGTCGCTTGCTGCAGCTCCACCTCACAACCCTGTCCTTCCTATAAGCTTAAATAGTTTTGATCTCGCGGGTGTGAGATTGCTGAGTCCCGTGACTCACAGATTCTACCAAAACAGTTGCGAGTGCCGGCGATGCGGTGCAGGTGACGCCAACCGAGCTCAAGTGGGAGTTCGATGAGGGCGTGGTCGTTACTATGTGTCTTTTCCTGATGATCGATAGTGGAGCCAGTTGGGACGATCGGGATCTGTGTAGCATTTGGGGTATCTTCTTTTATTTTGGTTCCGTAGTCGGACCTTGGGTGTAATCTGAATGATGGATGTTTATTTATGTCTTGTGTGAAGTGGCATTGTAAGCCAACTATGCATCTCTCTCCTTATGTATTACATGGGTTGTGTGAAGATTACCTCACTTGCGACATTGCTTTCAATGCGGTTATGCCTCTAAGTCGTGCGACACGTGGGAGATATAGCCGCATCGAGGCTCCCCTTGGGCCCATGTGCCTAGGGTTGGGGGAACCCTAGTGGGCGCCCCCTTTGCTTGGGGGCAAGCCCCCTCCTGGCCGCCCCTCTAGATCTCATCTGGGGGCGCCCCTTCCCCTTCCCTATAAATAGAGGCGGGGAGGCTGAACACCGATCCAGGCGCAGCCCTCCCTCCCAACACCTCTCCTCCTCCGTTGAGTGCTTGGCGAAGCCCTGCCGAATCTTGCCTCTCCACCATCATCACGCCGTCGTCTTGCTGCTGGAGCCTTCTTCCTCAACCTCTCCTTCCCCCTGCTGGATCAAGAAGGAGGAGGCGTCGTCCGTTACGTTACGTGTGTTGAACGCGGAGGTGTTGTCCGTTCGGCACTTGGTCATCGGTGATTTGAATCACGGCGAGTATGACTCCATCATCACCATTCCCTCGAACGCTTCCGCACGCGATCTACATGTGGTATGTAGATGCAATCTCTCTCCTATGACTCGTTGCTTAGATGAACTCATAGATGGATCTTGGTGAAACCGTAGGAAATTTTTTAATTTTCTGCAACGTTCCCCAACAGTGGCATCATGAGCTAGGTTTATGCGTAGTTCTCTATTGCACGAGTAGAACACAAGTTTGATGTGGGCGTAGATCTTGTCAACTTGCTTGCCGCTACTAGTCTTTTCTTGCTTCAGCGGTATTGTGGGATGAAGCGGCCCGGACCGACCTTACGTGCGCCTCGTGAGACAGGTTCCACGGTGACATGCACTAGTTGCATAAGGTGGCTAGCGGGTGTCTGTCTCTCCTACTTTAGTTGGAGCGGATTAGATGAAAAGGGTCCTTATGAAGGGTAAATAGAAGTTGAAAAAATCACGTTGTGGTTATTCGTAGGTAAGAAAACGTTCTTGCTAGAACCCAATTGCAGCCACGTAAAAGATGCAACAACAATTAGAGGACGTCTAACTTGTTTTTGCAGCAATTGTCATGTGATGTGATATGGCCAGAAGTTGTGATGAATGATGAATGATATATATTGTGATGTATGAGATCATGTTCTTGTAATAGGAATCACGCCTTGCATGTCGATGAGTATGACAACCGGCAGGAGCCATAGGAGTTGTCTTTATTTTTTGTATGACCTGCGTGTCATTGAAGAACGCCATGTAAATTACTTTACTTTATTGCTAAACGCGTTAGCCATAGAAGTAGAAGTAGTCGTTGGCGTGACAACTTCATGAAGACACGATGATGGAGATCATGGTGTCATGCCGGTGACGAGGATGATCATGGAGCCCCGAAGATGGAGATCGAAGGAGCTATATGATATTGGCCATATCATGTCACTACTTTATATAATTGCATGTGATGTTTATTATGTTTATGCATCTTGTTTACTTAGAACGACGGTAGTAAATAAGATGATCCCTTAGAATAATTTCAAGAAAGTGTTCCCCTAACGTGCACCGTTGCTAAAGTTAAATGCGTTTGAAGCACCACGTGATGATCGGTGTGATAGATCCTTACGTTCACATACAACGGGTGTAAGACAGTTTTACACATGCATAAACACTTAGGGTTAACCAGCGAGCCTAGCATGTACAGACATGGCCTCGGAACACAAGAGACCGAAAGGTAGAACATGAGTCGTATGGAAGATACGATCAACATGGAGATGTTCACCGATGATGACTAGTCCGTCTCACGTGATGATCGGACACGGCCTAGTCGACTCGGATCGTGTAACACTTAGATGACTAGAGGGATGTCAAATCTGAGTGGGAGTTCATTAAATAATTTGATTAGATGAACTTAATTATCATAAACATTAGTCTAAAATCTTTGCAAAATGTCTTGTAGATCAAATGGCCAACGCTCATGTCACCATGAACTTCAATGCGTTCCTAGAGAAAACCAAGCTGAAAGATGATGGCAACAACTATTCGGACTGGGTCCGGAACCTGAGGATCATCCTCATAGCAGCCAAGAAACAATATGTCCTAGAAGCACCGCTAGGTGAAGCACCCATCGAAGAACCAAGACATTATGAATGCTTGGCAGTCTCGTCTTGATGATTACTCCCTCGTTCGATGCGGCATGCTTTACAGCTTAGAACCGGGGCTCCAAAAGCGTTTTGAGCAACAAGGAGCATATGAGATGTTCGAGGAGCTGAAAATGGTTTTCAAGCTCATGCCCGGTCGAGAGATATGAAGTCTCCGACAAGTTATATAGTTGTAAGATGGAGGAAAACAGTTACATCGGTGAGCACATACTCAAAATGTCAGGTTGCAAAACCGCTTTGTCCCAGTGGACATTAACCTCCCGGACGAGGCGGTCATTGACAGAATCCTTGATCGCTCCCACCAAGCTACAAGAGCTTTGTGATGAACTATAATATCAGGGGATGGTGAAGACCATTCTGAAGTATTCTCAATCTTTGAAGTCGTGAGAGGTTGAAATCAAGAAAGAACATCAAGTGTTGATGGTCAATAAAACTACTAAGTTCAAGAAGGGCAAGGGTAAGAAGAACTTCAAGAAGGGCGGCTAGGATGTTGCCGCGCCCGTAAGCAAGTTGCGGGAAGAAGTCAAAGAATGGACCCAAGCACGAGGCAGAGTGCTTTCATTGCAAAGGAAGGGTCACTCGAAGCGGAACTGCCCCAAATACTTAGCGGACAAGAAGGCTGGCAACACTAAAGGTATATTTGATATACATGTAATTGATGTGTACCTTACCGATTACTCGTAGTAACTCCTGGGTATTTGATACGGTGCCGTTGCTCATATTTGTAACTCACGGCAGGAGCTGCGGAATAAACGGAGATCGGCAAAGGGCGAGGTGACGATCTTGGCGTCGGGAATGGTTCCAAGGTCGATGTGATCGCCGTCGGCACGCTACCTCTACATTTACCTACGGGATTAGTTTTAAACCTCAATAATTGTTATTTAGTGCCAAGTTTGAGCATGAACATTGTATCAGGATCTCGTTTAATGCGAGATGGCTACTCATTTAAATCCGAGAATAATGGTTGTTCTATTTATATGAGAGATATGTTTTATGGTCATGCTCCGATGGTCAATGGTTTATTCTTAATGAATCTCGAACATAATATTACACATATTCATAGTGTGAATACCAAAAGATGTAAAGTTGATAACGATAGTCCCACATACTTGTGGCACTGCTGCCTTGGTCACATTGGTGTCAAGCGCATGAAGAAACTCCATTCTGATGGACTTTTAGAGTCTCTCGATTATGAATCATTTGACACATGCGAACCATGCCTCATGGGAATAATGACCAAGACTCCGTTCTCGGAACAATGGGCGAGCAACCAACTTATTGGAAATCATACATACCGATGTATGCGGTCCAATGGCGTTGAGGCTCATGGAGGATATCATTATGTTCTCACTCTCACAGACGACTTAAGTAGATATGGGTATGTCTACTTGATGAAACACAAGTCTGAGACCTTTGAAAAGTTCAAGGAATTTCAGAATGAGGTGGAGAATCAACGTGACCGAAAAATAAAATTCTTACGATCAGATCGTGGAGGAGAATATTTAAGTCACGAATTTGGTACACACTTAAGGAAATGTGGAATCGTTTCACAACTCACGCCGCCTGGAACACCTCAGCGTAACGGTGTGTCCGAACATCGTGTCGCACTCTATTGGATATGGTGCGATCTATGATGTCTCTTACCGATTTACCGCTATCATTTTGGGGATACGCTCTAGAGACAGCTACATTCACTTTAAATAGGGCACCGTCTCAATCCGTTGAGGCGACACCGTATGAATTATGGTTTGGGAAGAAACCTAAGCTGTCGTTTCTAAAAGTTTGGGGATGCGATGCTTATGTCAAGAAACTTCAACCTGAAAAGCTCGAACCCAAGTCGGAAAAATCGTCTTCATAGGATACCCTAAGGAAACCATTGGGTATACCTTCTACCTTAGATCCGAAGGCAAGATCTTTGTTGCCAGAACGGATCCTTTCGGAAAAAGTTTCTCTTGAAAGGAGTAAGTGGGAGGAAAGTAGAACTTCGATGAAGTACTACCTCTTGAACGGAAAGTAGTGCAGCTCGGGAAAATGTTCTGTGGTGCCTACACCTCTTGGAGAGGAAATTAATGATGATGATCAAGGTACTTGGATCAAGTTGCTCTTGAACTTCGTAGGTCCACAAGGACACGTTCCACACAGTGGTATGGCAACCCTGTCCTAGAAATCATGTTGTTAGACAACGGTGAACCTTGAACTATGAAGAAGCAATGGCGGGCCCAGATTCCAACAAATGGCTTGAAGCCATGCAATCCGAGATAGGATCCATGTATGAAAACAAAGTATGGACTTTGACAGACTTGCCCGATGATCGGTGGCGATAGAAAACAAATGGATCTTTAAGAAGAAGGCGGACGCGGATGGTAATGTTACCATCTATAAAGCTCGACTTGTCGCTAAAGGTTATCGGCAAGTTCAAGGGATTGACTACGATGAGACTTTCTCTCCGTAGCGAAGCTGAAGTCCGTCCGAATCATGTTAGCAATTGCCGCATACTATGATTATGAGATATGGAAAATGGGCGTCAAAGCGGCATTCCTTAACGGCTATCTTAAGGAAGAACTGTATATGATGCAGCCGGAAGGTTTTGTCGACCCTAAGAATGCTAACAAGGTGTGCAAGCTCCAGCGATCCATTTATGGGCTGGTGCAAGCTTCTCGGAGTTGGAACATTCGCTTTGATGAGATGATCAAAGCGTTTGGGTTTATCTTGAGACTTATGGAGAAGCCTGCGTTTACAAGAAAGTGAGTGGGAGCTCTGTAGCATTTCTCATATTATATGTAGATGACATACTTTTGATGGGAAATGATATAGAACTCTTGGACAGCATTAAGGCCTACTTGAATAAAAGTTTTTCAATGAAGGACCTTGGAGAAGCTGCTTATATATTAGGCATCAAGATCTATAGAGATAGATCGAGGCGCCTCATAGGTCTTTCACAAAGCATATACCTTGATAAAATTTTGAAGAAGTTCAAAATGGATCAGTCAAGAAAGGGTTCTTGCACTCTTTGCAAGGTGTGAGATTGAGCTCGGCTCAATGCCCGACCACGACAAAAGATAAAGAAGAGATGAGTGTCATCCCCTATGCCTCAGCCATAGGATCTATTATGTATGCCATGCTGTGTACCAGACCGAATGTAAACTTTGCCGTAAGTTTGGTAGGTAGGTACCAAAGTAATCCCGGCAAGGAACACTGGACAGCGGTCAAGAATATCCTGAAGTACCTGAAAAGGACGAAGGACATGTTTCTCATTTATGGAGGTGACGAAGAGCTCGTCGTAAAGGGTTACGTCGACGCTAGCTTTGACACAGATCTGGATGACTCTAAGTCACAAACCGGATCGTGTATATGTTGAATGGTGGAGCGATGGCTGGTGCATTTTGCAAGCGAAGCGTCGTGGCGGGATCTACATGTGAAGCGAGTACATGGCAGCCTCGGAGGTAGCGCATGAACCAATTTGGGTGAAGGAGTTCATCACCGACCTAGGAGTCATACCCAATGCGTCGGGGCCGATCAAACTCTTACGTGACAACTTGGAGCTATTGCACTTGCCAAGGAGCCCAGGTTTCACAAGAAGACCAGCACATCAAGCGTCGCTTCAACTCCATTCGTGAAAATGTTCAAGATGGAGACATAGAAATTTGCAAAGTGCATACGGATCTTAATGTCGCAGATCCGTTGACTAAACCTCTTCATGAGCAAAACATGATCAACACGAGAACTCTATGGGTGTTCGATTCATCTGGCGTAACTAGATTATTGACTCTAGTGCAAGTGGGAGACTGTTGGAAATATGCCCTAGAGGCAATAATAAAAGGATTATTATTATATTTCCTTGTTCGTGATAATTGTCTTTTATTCATGCTATAATTGTATTATCCGGAAATCATAATACACGTGTGAATACTTAGACCACAACATGTCCCAAGTGAGCCTCTAGTTGACTAGCTCGTTGATCGACAGATAGTCATGGTTTCCTGACTATGGACATTGGATGTCGTTGATAACGGGATCACATCATTAGGAGAATCATGTGATGGACAAGACCCAATCCTAAGCATAGCACAAGATCGTGTAGTTCGTTTTGCTAGAGCTTTTCCAATGTCAAGTATCTTTCCTTAGACCATGAGATCGTGTAACTCCCGGATACCGTAGGAGTGCTTTGGGTGTACCAAGCGTCCTGGCGTGGCGGGTGACTATAAAGGTGCACTACAGGTATCTCGAAAGTGTCTATTGGGTTGACACGAGCGAGGCTGGGATTTGTCACTCCGTGTTACGGAGAGGTATCACTGGGCCCACTCGGTAGTGCATCATCATAATGAGCTCAAAGTGACCAAGTGTCTGGTCACGGGATCATGCATTACTGATGCGAGTAAAGTGACTTGCGGTGCGAGATTGAGCGAGGTATTGGGATACCGACGATCGAATCTCGGGCAAGTAACTATCTGATCGATAAAGGGAATAGTATACGGGTTGCTTGAATCCTCGACATCGTGGTTCATCCGATGAGATCATCGAGGTATGTGGGAGCCAACATGGGTATCTAGATCACGCTGTTGGTTATTGACCGGAGAGCCGTCTCGGCCATGTTCGCATGTCTCCCGAACCCGTAAGGTCTACACATAAGGTTCGGTGGCGCTAGGGTTATTAGGAAGACTTGTATGTGATTACTGAATGTTGTTGAGTCCGGATGAGATCCCGGACGTCACGAGGAGTTCGGAATGGTCGGAGGTGAAGATTTATATATGGGAAGTTGTCATACGGACACCGGAAAGTTTCGGGGCATATCGGTATTGTCTGGGGCTACGAGAGGTTCGGGGTCCACCGGGGGGCCACCCCTCTCGGAGGGCCTCATGGGCCGCAAGGGAAGGAACCAGCCTGGAGGGCTGGCGCCCCTTGGGCCCATGCGCCTAGGGTTGGGGGAACCCTAGTGGGGCCCCTTTGCTTGGGGGCAAGCCCCCTCCTGTCCGCCGCCCCCCTCTAGATCTCATCTAGAGGGGCCGCCCCTTCCCCTTCCCTATAAATAGAGGCGGGGAGGCTGAACACCTGATCCAAGGCGCAGCCCTCCCTCCCAACACCTCTCCTCCTCCGTTGAGTGCTGGCGAAGCCTGCCGAGATCTTGCCTCTCCACCATCATCACGCCGTCGTGCTGCTGCTAGAGCCTTCTTCCTCAACCTCTCCTTCCCCCTTGCTGGATCAAGAAGGAGGAGACGTCATCCGTTCCGTACGTGTGTTGAACGCGGAGGTGTTGTCCGTTCGGCACTTGGTCATCGGTGATTTGAATCACGGCGAGTACGACTCCATCATCACCGTTCCCTTGAACGCTTCCGCACGCGATCTACAAGTGGTATGTAGATGCAATCTCTCTCCTATGACTCGTTGCTTAGATGAACTCATAGATGGATCTTGGTGAAACCGTAGGAAAAATTTTAATTTTCTGCAACGTTCCCCAACATGTACGCCTTCCCAAGTCTTTGATTTTCTTTCTCTTTTTATTGCAAGGAAGGAAGGAGGACAAAATTGAGAGTTCCTCGGACTCGAACCCAAGACCTCTCGGTTGAAAACCAAGGGTGCTAGTCACTTATGTGGCGAACATTCCCTGTGAGGAGGACGACAGACGAACGCATTTTCCTTGCAGTTTTCTTCCTATATATAAAAAGTATGCTACTTGGTGTCCGCTTAGTCAAAAAACGATTGTGCCAACCTTGACCGTTGGATTGACATTCAACGTCTGTCACGTTTCTTCAGTCTCTTCTTCGTCGTGCCGCCAAAGCCAAACCAGCCCCAGCGGGACCGCCTGCTCCCGCCTCCCACGGCTGGCTGTGATCTTCCCCGGCTCCTGTTCGTTCCCGTCCGAGGCCTCACCAAAGTCCTCCTCCTTGGTTCGCTCGCCGCGGCGCCGCCCTCCGGTGTTGTCAACATGGTCAACAACCGAGAGGAATAAGGAGATGAATGTACATGGTGAGGATGACAGTAGGGACCCAGCAGCGCGCACAATAATTTTGTTTCTTCGAGACGGAGAAGGGTATCAACTGGGTTGTGCGGGACCCGTGGCCCGTCTAGCCCAGGCTTTTATTTCATATGTTTAGCACATGACAAGCCCAATTTGTTTTTTTCCTTTCTGAAAAATGGCTAGCGAGCTATTTTGTTTTTTTGCAGAATAACCAACATAGGCCTACGTGCTTTTCTACGCCCTGCTGGGCCGGAAATCTTTCAAGACGAGGAGGGATGCATTTTGCCTAGAAAATGGGCTATAAGTAATAAGAAATGGGCTATAAGTAATAAGAAATGGGCTATAAGTAATAATAAATGGGATGTAAAATGAAAAAAATACAACAAATAGGCAATTAGTTCCAAAATACCGTTTTCTTTCGGATTTTGATATTTTAAATTTCAGTGTTTTTGTGCGGGTAAAATTTCATTGAATTTAAATTAAGGTATATTTAGATTTAAAATTAATTTGAATCTGGCTAGAAATTTCGGGATGTATGCTGTTTGGGACAGATTTGGAGGCTGACTTGTGGGTCTACTAGGTTGACGTGCACTTTCGCTTTGTCAACTTAGTCCACAAACGATTCTAGCAGCAGTGACCGTTGGATGTTAATCCAACGACCGTGCTGCTTTTTCAAATATCTGATCTTCTTGCTCCAGCCGCCCAAACCAGCTCCGGTGGGACTGCCTGCTCCCACCTCCCATGGTCGGCTATGCTGCCGCACATGCCGCACCGCCCCACCCTACTTCATTGCTGGCCAGGCCATTCCTCTACTCACCCACACCTCCTATTATTTTCCGGCGACGGCAGCCGGACTAGTAAACCCTCGTACTCCCCACCGCGTGGGAAACCATTGTCGAGTCTTCCCCGGCTCCGTGTCGTTCCCTTCCTAGGCCTCGCCGTCGTCCACCGCCATGGTGCTCTCGGCGCGGCCTGGTCAACGTGGTCAATGAACGACATCCATCGGCCGTGGACTGTACGCGCAAAATAATGATTCCTCCACCTGACAGCTGGGACCCACTAGAAGGGCCTCTGTATTTCATGAAAAAATGTTCCCCCCGCTGACCATTCAGACCCACCAGCTATATCTTCGCACGCAAGGAAGTGCCTCCTTATTACGCACAAAAAAAATGAATACCCACCCTGCTAGCTGGGACCCACCATAGTGGGAGGATGACTTGTGGGCCAACTAAGTTGACGGGGACGGAGGGCTTTGTCAACTTAGTCAATATGAACAATTCTAGATCCAGTGACCGTACGATGTCCATCCAACGGCCGTAGTGCTTCTTCAACCTCTGGTCTTCTTACTCCAGCCGCCCAAAGCCGCGTCGGTCGTGCCGCATGCTCTTGCCTCCGTGGCGGCTGTCTTTGCCTGGAGGCCTCACCGCCCCCTACTATTCCCACCGCTGGCCAGGCCCTGCGGCGACGGCAGCCTCACACCGCAGCCGGACCAGTGAACTGATACGTCTCCGTCGTATCTATAATTTTTTATTGTTCCATGCCAATATTATTCAACTTTCATATACTTTTTGACAACTTTTTATACTATTTTTGGGACTAACATATTGATCCGATTGCCAGTGCAGTTCACATCATTGCATGTTTTTGGTTTCGCAGAATATCCATATCAAACGGAGTCCAAACGGGATAAAAACGGACGGAGCTTATTTTTGGAAAATATGGAAAATTTGGAAGGAAAATCAACGCGAACCAGTGCCCGAGGTGGTAACAAGGCAGGGGGGCGCGCCCCCTACCCTTGTGAGCCCACCGTAAGGCGGTTGATGCTCTTCTTTTGCCGCAAGAAAGCTAATATTCGGAAAAAATTCACGGCGAAGGTTTCAGGCCAACCGGAGTTACGGATCTCCATATATACACGAAACGGTGAAACAGAGCCAGGAGAGAACGCAGAAACAGAGAGAGACAGAGAGACAGAGAGACAGATCCAATCTCGGAGGGGCTCTCGCCCCTCCCACGCCATGGAGACCATGGACCAGAGGGGAAACCCTTCTCTCATCTAGGGAGAAGGTCAAGGAAGAAGAAGGAGGGGGGCTCTCTCCCCCTCGCTTCCGGTGGCGCCGGAACGCCGCCGGGGGCCATCATCATCACCGCGATCTTCACCAACACCTCCGCCATCTTCACCAACATCTCCATCACCTTCCCCCCTCTATCTACAGCGGTCCACTCTCCCGCAACCCGTTGTACCCTCTACTTGAACATGGTGCTTTATGCTTCATATTATTATCCAATGATGTGTTGCCATCCTATGATGTCTGAGTAGATTTTCCTTGTCCTATTGGTGGTTGATGAATTGCTATGATTGATTTAATTTGCTTGTGGTTATGTTGCTGTCCTTTGGTGCCCATCATATGAGTGCGCGCGTGGATCACACCATAGGGTTAGTTGTATGTTGATAGGACTATGTATTGGAGGGCAAGAGTGAGTGAAGCTTCAACCTAGCATAGAAATTGATGCATACGGGATTGAAGGGGACCAATATATCTTAATGCTATGGTTGGGTTTTACCTTAATGAATGTTAGTAGTTGCGGATGCTTGCTAATAGTTCCAATCATAAGTGCATAGAATTCCAAGTAAGGGATGACATGCTAGCAGTGGCCTCTCCCACATAAAACTTGCTATCGGTCGAGTAAGGTAGTCAATTGCTTACGGGACAATTTCGCCACACCTACCATCACTCTTCCACACTCGCTATATTTACTTTAGTTGTGTCTTTACTTAAACAGCCTCTAGTTTTATTTTCGTGCTCTTTACTTTCTTGCAAGCCTATCCAACAACACCTACAAAGTACTTCTTGTTTCATACTTGTTCTACGTAAAGCAAACGTCAAGCGTGCGTAGAGTTGTATCGGTGGTCGATAGAACTTTAGGGAATATTTGTTCTACCTTTAGCTCCTCGTTGGTTTCGACACTCTTACTTATCAAAAACTGTTGCGATCCCCTATACTTGTGGGTTATCAAGACCTTTTTCTGGCGCCGTTGCCGGGGAGCAATAGCGTGGGGTGAATATTCTCGTGTGTGCTTGTTTGCTTTATATCTAAGTAATTTTTATTTGTTGTTCTTAGTTGCTTTCTATCTTTAGTTATGGGTAGGAAACGCAAAATACCAAAAAAAATAGTTGTACCTACTGAACCAATGGTTGAAGAACCATTCAAAATCTATCACACTGCTGAAGCTTATTACTTGGATCATCTTCGATCCCTTTGTGCTCGTGCTGAAACCCCAACTAGCTTAGTTGAGGGCAAATCTTTAGATGAGCATGTTTGTTATGTGCGACACCGTATATCTGAAAAAGGGAAATGTTTATTGGATCAAATTCATCGTTTGCAATCCTATGCTTGGAATTTATGTTATATATATGATTTTACTTGTTGTTCTGAAAACCCTAAGAAACACCTTCCCTATCAATGTGAGTTTACTGATAATGGAATCGTATCTTCGTATGCTAAGGGTGTTTATAATTACTATGATGTTCAACAAATTGAAGAATTTGTTGCTTTTAAGGGTGCTTACGAAATTGCTTATTTGATTGAAAAGTATGGTGCTACTCTTTACGAATCTGAAAATTTTGCCATACTTAAATATTGCTATGATAATTATGCTTCTAATCCTTATGTTAAACCATATATTGAGAACTTCTCCGCTGTCCAAGAAGAGACTAATATTTTGCAGGAAGCTATGGAAGAAGAAATTGATGAAACTGTGAGCTCATTGGATGAAAAAGATGATGAGGAGAGCGAAGAACAAAAGGAGGAAGAGCGGATTAGCTACCCGTGCCCACCTTCTAATGAGAGTAACCCTCCAACTCATACATTGTTTAAATCCCCTTCATGCTTACCGAAGGATGATTGCTATGATGATTTCTATGATCCCTTTAATTTGTCTGAAATATCCCTATGCTTGTGGCCAAGATGCCAATATGAATTATGCTTATGGACATGAACTTGCTATAGTTCCTTATGTTAAACATGAAATTGTTGCTATTGCACCCACGCATGATAGTCCTATTATCTTTTTGAATTCTCCCTACTACACTTTATCGGAGAAGTTTGTGCTTATTAAGGATTATATTGATGGGTTGCCTTTTTCCATTGCACATGATGATTTTGATGAATATAATATGCATGTGCTTGCTGCTCCTACTTGCAATTATTATGAGAGAGGAACTCTATCTCCACCTCTCTATGTTTCCAACACGATAGAATTGCAAGAAACTGCTTATACTATGTATTGGCCTTTACTATGTGTGCATCAATTGTTCTTTTATGACATGCCGATGCATAGGAAGAGAGTTAGACTTCGTCATTACATGATATATGTTACTTTGTGCTCACTACTAAATTACAAATCATTGATAATTAAAATTGGCTTTGATATACCTTGGGATCCGGGTGGATTCACTACTTGAGCACTATATGCCTAGCTTAATGGCTTTAAAGAAAGCGCTGCCGGGGAGACAACCCGGAAGTTTTAGAGAGTCATTTATTTATGTTGAGTGCTTTCATATAGTTTAAAAACAACAAAAATAAAGAGGGGAACCCAAAACTTTTTCAAAAAAAGGAAAGTGAAAGTGAGAGAGACAAGCATTGTTGAAGTGGGAGCTAGCCTTGAACTTTGTTCATGCTCACGGAAATTTTGTGAATCTTGATTACATAAACTTTTCAAAAAAAATAATTATCCCCTTGTAAAATTCCTTTGTATTATAAAAATAATGTGCCAAGGTTTGCCTTAAGGATGTTTACGATGCTTGTTGGTTTGTACGGTGCAGGACAGAAACTTTGGCTGTAGTGCGCGAATTTTATTTTTTTTACTGGAAAGTCAAATGGTTCTGATTCTTTTTTAAATGTCTTTATGTACAAATTTTTTATTTTTCCTAATTTTGGCAGAATTTTTCAAGTATCATAAGTATGGTGAATGTTCAGATTATTACAGACTGTTCTGTTTTAGACAGATTCTGTTTTTGATGCATAGTTTGCTTGTTTTGATGAAACTATCAATTTATATCAGTGGATTAAGCCATGAAAAAGTTATATTGCAGTATACACAATGCAAAAACAAAATATGAAATGGTTTGCAACAGTACTTAGAGTAGTGATTTGCTTTATTATACTAACGGATCTTACCGAGTTTTCTGTGGATGAAGTGTTCGATGATCGAGAAGGTCTCGATGTGAGAAGAAGGAGAGAGGCAAGAGCTCAAGATTGGGGATGCCCGAGGCACCCCAAGTAAATATTCAAGGAGACTCAAGCTTCTAAGCTTGGGGATGCTAGGAAGGCATCCCCTCTTTCTTCAACAAATATCGGTATGTTTTCGGATTCGTTTCGTTCATGCGATATGTGCAAGTCTTGGAGCATATTTTGCAATTAGGTTTTTATTTTTCTTTTATGCACCATGCTGGTATGAGATGGTCCTTGGTTGATTTATAGAATGTTCTATGCACTTCACTTATATCTTTTGAGTATGGCTTTGTAGAATGCTTCATGTGCTTCACTTATATCATTTGAAGTTTGGATTGCCTGTTTCTCTTTACATAGACAACCGCCATTTGTAGAATGCTCTTTTGCTTCACTTATATTTGTTAGAGCCTGGGCATATCTTTTGTAGAAAGAATTAAACTCTCTTGCTTCACTTATATCTATTTAGAGAGATGACAGGAACTGGTCATTCACATGGTTAGTCATAAAATCCTACATAAACTTGTAGATCGCTGAATATGCTATGTTTGATTCCTTGCAATAGTTTGGAGATATAAAGATGGTGATATTAGAGTCATGCTAGTTGAGTAATTGTGAAATTGAAAAATACTTGTGTTGAGGTTTGCAAGTCCCGTAGCATGCACGTATGGTGAACCGTTATGTAACGAAGTCGGAGCATGAGGTGTTTATTGATTGCCTTCCTTATGAGTGGCGGTCGGGGACGAGCGATGGTCTTTTCCTACCAATCTATCCCCCTAGGAGCATGCGCGTAGTACTTTGTTTCGATGACTAATAGATTTTTGCAATAAGTATGTGAGTTCTTTATGACTAATGTTGAGTCCATGGATTATACGCACTCTCACCCTTCCATCGTTGCTAGCCTCTTCGGTACCGTGCGTTGCCCTTTCTCACTTCGAGAGTTGGTGCAAACTTCGTCGGTGCATCCAAACCCCGTGATATGATACGCTCTGTCACACATAAGCCTCATTATATCTTCCTCAAAACAGCCACCATACCTACCTATTATGGCATTTCCATAGCCATTCCGAGATATATTGCCATGCAACTTCCATCATCATCATATACATGACTTGAGCATTTATCGTCATATTGCTTTGCATGATCGTAATATGGCTAGCATGATGTTTTCATGGCTTGTCTGTTTTTTTATGTCATTGCTACGCTAGATCATTGCACATCCCGGTATACCGTCGGAGGCATTCATATAGAGTCATATCTTTGTTCTAGATATCGAGTTGTAATATTGAGTTGTAAGTAAATAAAAGTGTGATGATCATCATTATTAGAGCATTGCCCCAGTGAGGAAAGGATGATGGAGACTATGACTCCCCCACAAGTCGGGATGAGACTCCGGACTTTACAAAAAAATAAAAGAGGCCAAAGAAGCCCAAATAAAAAAAGATGCCAAAGAAGCCCACCAAAAAATAAAAAAATATATATAAAAAGAAAATAAAAAATGAGAGAAAAAGAGAGAAGGGGCAATGTTACTATCCTTTTACCACACTTGTGCTTCAAAGTAGCACCATGTTCTTCATATAGAGAGTCTCTTGAGTTATCGCTTTCATATACTAGTGGGAATTTTCATTATAGAACTTGGCTTGTATATTACAACGATGGGCTTCCTCAAATGCCCTAGGTCTTCATGAGCAAGAAAGTTGGATGCACACCCACTTTGTTTCAGTTTGAGCTTTCATACACTTACAGCTCTTAGTGCATCCGTTGCATGGCAATCCCTACTCCTCACATTGATATCTATTAATGGGCATCTCCATAGCCCGTTGATATGCCTAGTTGATGTGAGACATTCTCTTTTTTTTGTCTTCTCCACATAACCCTCACCATCATATTCTATTCCACCTATAGTGCTATGTCCATGGCTCACGCTCATGTATTGCGTGAAAGTTGAAAAGGTTTGAGAAACGTCAAAAGTATGAAACAATTGCTTGGCTTGTCATCGGGGTTGTGCATGATGTGAATATTTTGTGTGGTGAAGATGGAGCATAGCCAGACTATATGATTTTGCAGGGATGAGCTTTATTTGGCCATGTTATTTCAATAAGACATAATTTCTTGGTTGGTATGCTTGAAGTATTATTATTTTTATGTCAAAGGATAGACTATTGCTTTGAATCACTCGTGTATTAAAATTCATGCCATGATTAGACATATGATCAAGATTATGCTAGGTAGCATTCCACATCAAAAATTATCTTTTTTATCATTTACCTACTCGAGGACGAGCGGGAATTAAGCTTGGGGATGCTGATACGTCTCCGTCGTATCTATAATTTTGATTGTTCCATGCCAATATTATTCAACTTTCATATACTTTTGGCAACTTTTATACTATTTTGGGACTAACATATTGATCCGAGTGCCAAGTGCAGTTCTCATCTGTTGCATGTTTTGGTTTCGCAGAATATCCATATCAAACGGAGTCCAAACGGAATAAAAACGGACGGAGCTTATTTTTGGAAAATATGGAAAATTTGGAAGGAAAATCGACGCGAACCAGTGCCCGAGGTGGTCAGGGGGCAGGGGGGCGCGCCTGCCCCCCCCCCCTGGGCGTGCCCCCTACCCTCGTGAGCCCACCGTAAGGCGGTTTATGCTCTTCTTTTGCTGCAAGAAAGCTAATATTCGGAAAAAATTCATGGCAAAGGTTTCAGGCCAATCGGAGTTACGGATCTCCATATATACATGAAACGGTGAAACAGAGCCAGGAGAGAACGCGGAAACAGAGAGAGACAGAGAGACAGATCCAATCTCGGAGGGGCTCTCGCCCCTCCCACGCCATGGAGACCATTGACCAGAGGGGAATCCCTTCTCCCATCTAGGGAGAAGGTCAAGGAAGAAGAAGAAGGAGGGGGGCTCTCTCCCCCTCGCTTCCGGTGGCGCCGGAACACTGCTGAGGGCCATCATCATCACCGCGATCTTCACCAACACCTCCGCCATCTTCACCAACATCTCCATCACCTTCCCCCCTCTATCTACAGCGGTCAATTCTCCTGCAACCCGATGTACCCTCTACTTGAACATGGTGCTTTATGCTTCACATTATTATCCAATGATGTGTTGCCATCCTATGATGTCCGAGTAGATTTTCGTTGTCCTATTGGTGGTTGATGAATTGCTATGATTGATTTAATTTGCTTGTGGTTATGTTGCTGTCCTTTGGTGCCCATCGTATGAGCGTGTGCGTGGATCACACCATAGGGTTAGTTGTATGTTGATAGGACTATGTATTGGAGGGCAAGAGTGACAGATGCTTCAACCTAGCATAGAAATTGATGCATACGGGATTGAAGGGGGACCAATATATCTTAATGCTATGGTTGGGTTTTACCTTAATGAACGTTAGTAGTTGCGGATGCTTGCTAATAGTTCCAATCATAAGTGCATAGAATTCCAAGTAAGGGATGACATGCTAGCAGTGGCCTCTCCCACATAAAACTTGTTGTCGGTCTAGTAAGGTAGTCAATTGCTTAAGGGAAAATTTCGCCACACCTACCATCACTCTTCCACACTCGCTATATTTACTTTAGTTGTGTCTTTACTTAAACAGCCCCTAGTTTTATTTTCGTGCTTTTTACTTTCTTGCAAGCCTATCCAACAACACCTACAAAGTACTTCTAGTTTCATACTTGTTCCAGGTAAAGCAAACGTCAAGCGTGCTTATAGTTGTATCGGTGGTCTATAGAACTTTAGGGAATATTTGTTCTACCTTTAGCTCCTCGTTGGGTTCGACACTCTTACTTATCAAAAACTGTTGTGATCCCCTATACTTGTGGGTTATCATGAACCCTCGTACTCCTCTCTGCGCGGGCTTCCACTGCCGCGTCTTTCCCGGCTCCGCGTCGTCCCCTTCCTAGGCCTCGGCGTCGTCCACCGCTGTGGTGCTCTCGGCGCGGCCTGGTCAACGTGGTCAAGGAACGACTTCCATCGGACGTGGACTGTACATGGAGAGGCTGACAGCTGGGTCCACGGCCGCAGCAAGGAAGTGCCTCCTTATTACGCGGAAAATAATGATTCCTCCACCTGACAGCTGGGACCCACCGAACGGGCCACTGTATTTCACGGAAAAAACGTTTCCCCCTGACTACTGGGACCCACCAGCTTCATCTTCGCACGCAAGGAAGTGCATCTGGGCAAAACAAAACGATTCGCCCCCCTGACTGCTGGGACCCACCAGCTACACTTTCGCACGCAAGGAAGTGCGTCCGGGCAAAAAAACGATTCGCCCCCCTGACTGCTGGGACCCACCAGCTACATCTTCGCAGGCAAGGAAGTGCCTGACAGTCGGGACCCACCTGGTCGAAGCGTACGTAGCGGTGTCATCCTGGTCGCGAATGTGTACGTACATACTGGTCGATGTAGAGGCGCGCACGTGTCGTAGTAGAGGCGCGCACGTAGCATGTACACGTACGTACATCGGCCAGGGTGCAAGAAAGAAAACACGGCCACGTATGTGTACATACGGGCGGGGTCTCGAACGCCTACTCGCGCATACGTACGGCCAGGGCTCGTGTACATGGCTGGGTCGGAACGGAGAAACAGCGTTGTCGTCGTGTTCATGGGGAGGCAACGGAATGCATCGTGTTCATGGGGAGGCAACGAAATGCGTCGTGTTCATCGGGAGGCAACGGAACGCGTGGGAGCCAACCGGCTTGGATGGAACAGGCGATGGAAACGAGGCCTGGCGTACCACCGAACGGAGGAAACAGCCTTGTGTTCGACCGGCCACGTTCGGAACGGGGTCCTGTTGATCGGGAGGGGTGTGGCGTACCGCAAAACGGACAAAACGGACCTCCTACGGTCGAAACGGGGGTCCTGTTGATCGGGAGGGGTGTGGCGTACCGCAAAACGGACGAAACGGACCTCCTACGGTCGAAACGAGGGTCCTGTTGATCGGGAGCGGTGTGGCGTACCGCAAAACGGATGAAACGGACTTGTGTTGGAGCACTACGGTTGAAACAGGGGTCATGTTCATCAGGAGGGGTGTGGCGTACCGCAAAACGGGACTCCACGGGATACTGTTCATCTCCAACGTCGACCTCCTCCAGCCTCCACGGGCCACCGTCGACCTCCTCCAGCCTCCACGGGCTCCTGTTCATCCAGCCTCCACCGCGCTACTCCACCGCTCTTGTTCAACTACCCTCCACGGGCACCCTCCACCTTCTCTGTTCATCCAGCCCTCCACACCACGGGTCTGTTCAACCACCCTCCACGTCCACCCTCCACCGTCTCACATTCATCCAGCTCTCCACACCACGGGTCCTGTTCATCCGAGGCAACGCCACCGCCTCCTTTGTTCATCCAACCCCCCCCAAAGAACGCTCACTTTGTTCATCCGAGAGGCAGCATCGATCGGCTTCAGTTAGCAGCAGTAGCGAAGGAATCGCTCGATCGGGTTCATTTAACAGCCATCGATCGATCGCTAGGGTTCAGTAACGTGTAGCCTGCAGTCTAATCGCTCGGGTTCAGTTAGAGCCCAATGCCCCACTCGGGTTCATTTAGAGCCAATGCCTCGCACGTGTACGAGAGAAACGCGCATCGCTCGGCCCCCGACCTCCCACCGTAACCGGCAACTCCCCGAAATTTTCCTCGCCCTCGCTTCTACCACGGTTTTTCCGTCATGGACGGCCCAAAGAATGTCATGCAGCTGCATCTCCGGCCCGCCCAGGACGAAAAGCCCATTTTCTGTCATGATTTTTTGTCATAGAAGTAGGAGCCCACCACATCTATGATGATACCGGGTTTTGTCAAAATTATCGTCATAGAAGTGTCATATGTATGACAGAAAAAATTTCATTCGGCCCAAAATGTCACGGATGTGTCTTTTTTTTTGTAGTGTACCCTTCGTCCAATATATCGATCTTCACCTCCGGACCATTCCGGAGTTCCTCGTCACATCCGGGATCCCATCCAGGACTCCGAACAACCTTCGGTAACCACATACTACTTCCCATAACAACTCTAGCGTCACCGAACCTTAAGTGTGTAGACCCTACGGATTCGGGAACCATGCAGACATGACCGAGACACCTCTCCGGCCAATAACCAACAACGGGATCTGGATACCCATATTGGCTCCCATATGTTCCACGATGATCTCATCGGATGAACCACGATGTCGGGGATTCAATCAATCCCGTATACAATTCCCTTTTTCCATCAGTATGTTACTTGCCCGAGATTCGATCGTCGGTACCCCCATACCTCGTTCAATCTCGTTACCGGCAAGTCTCTTTACTCATTCTGTAACGCATGATCCCGTGGCTAACTCATTAGTCACATTGAGCTCATTATGATGATGCATTACCGAGTGGGCCTAGAGATACCTCTCCGTCATACGGAGTGTCAAATCCCAGTCTCGATTCGTACCGACCCAACAGACACTTTCGGAGATACCTGTAGTGCACCTTTATAGCCATCCAGTTACGTTGTGACGTTTGGTACACCCAAAGCATTCCTACGGTATCTGGGAGTTGCACAATCTCATGGTCTAAGGAAACGATACTTGACATTAGAAAAGCTCTAGCAAACGAACTACCCGATCTTGTGCTATGCTTAGGATTGGGTCTTGTCCATCACATCATTCTCCTAATGATGTGATCCCATTATCAATGACATCCAATGTCCATGGTCAGGAAACCAAAACCATCTATTGATCAACGAGCTAGTCAACTAGAGGCTCACTAGGGACATGTTGTGGTCTATGTATTCACACATGTATTACGGTTTCCAGTTAATACAATTATAGCATGAACAATAGACAATTATCATGAACAAGGAAATACAATAATAACCATTTTATTATTGCCACTAGGGCATATTTCCAACATGTTTATCTTTAGCACAAGGTTTGGCAATTCTAGCAGTTTCATCATGGTAATGAATAACATGCCCATCAATATTATCAGACAAGAGATCTTTAACAATAGGAATATTAGGTTCAACTTTAACTTGCTCAGGAGGTGTATAAGTTCTAATGTTGCTTTTATGAACCACAGTTGAAGCTTTAACATGATCCTTTATCCTAACAGGGAAAGGTGGTTTCTCAACATAAGCAGCAGGAACAATAGGATCATTATAAGTGATAGTCTTTTCTTCAACTTTAATAGGTGCAGCTACTTTTACTTCTATGGGAGGATGATATTTAAACCACTTCTCTTTAGGGAGATCAACATAAGCAGCAAAAGATTCACAGAAAGAAGCTACTATCTCAGAGTCAAGTCCATATTTAGTGCTAAATTTACGGAAAACATCAGTATCCATAAAAGATTTAACACAATCAAAGTTAGGTGTCATACCTTACTCCTTACCTTCGTCGAGATCCCAATCTTCAGAGTTGCATTTAACTCTTTCCAATAAGTTCCATTTGAATTCAATAGTCTTCATCATAAAAGAGCCAACACAAGAAGTATCGAGCATGGTGCGATTGTTATCAGAAAGCCGAGCATAAAAACTTTGAATAATTATTTCTCTTGGGAGCTCATGATTGGGGCATGAATATAACATTGATTTAAGCCCCCCCCCCCAAGCTTGAGCGATGCTTTCTCCTTCGCGAGGCCAAAAATTATATATATAATTGCGATCACGATGAACAAGATGCATAGGATAAAACTTCTGATGAAATTCCAATTTCAATTGTTTGTAGTTCCATGATCCCATATCATCACATAGCCTATACCATGTCAATGCATCTCCCTTCAAAGATAAAGGGAAGACCTTCTTTTTAATAACATCATAGGGTATACCTGCAAGCTTAAATAATCCACAAACTTCATCCACGTAAATTAGGTGCTCATCAGGATGCATTGTTCCATCTCCTGCAAAAGGATTAGCTAGCAGTTTTTCCAACATACCCGAAGGAATCTCAAAGTAGACATTTTCATTTTCAGTAGGTTCAGTAGGTTGAGGAGCAACTCTTTGCTCTACTGGTCAGGGTGAAGATACCCCGAACAAGCCCCTTAGAGGATTACTTTCCATAGTAACAAGTGACAGTAAATTTCAGCACACTATATAAATTTTTCCTTACAAAATTCCACCTACCAAAGGCGCTTCACTCCCCGGCAACGGCACCAGAAAAGAGTCTTGATGACCCACAAGTATAGGGGATCTATCATAGTCCTTTCGATAAGTAAGAGTGTCGAACCCAACGAGGAGCAGAAGGAAATGATAAGCGGTCTTCAGCAAGGTATTCTCTGCAAGCATTGAAATTATAGGTAACAAATAGTTTTGTGATAAGATAATTGGTAACGAGCAACAAGTAACAAAAGTAAATAAATTGCAGCAAGGTGGCCCAATCCTTTTTGTAGTAAAGGACAAGCCTGGACAAACTCTTATATAGAGAAAAGTGCTCCCGAGGACACATGGGAATTATCGTCAAGCTAGTTTTCATCACGTTCATATGATTCGCGTTCGGTACTTTGATAATTTGATATGTGGGTGGACCGGTGCTTGGGTGCTGCCCTTACTTGGACAAGCCTCCCACTTATGATTAACCCCTATTGCAAGCATCCGCGACTACAAAAGAATTATTAAGGTAAACCTAACCATAGCATGAAACATGTGGATCCAAATCAGCCCCTTACGAAGCAATGCATAAACTAGGGTTTAAGCTTCTGTCACTCTAGCAACCCATCATCTACTTATTACTTCCCAATGCCTTCCTCTAGGCCCAAACAATGGTGAAGTGTCATGTAGTCGACGTTCACATAACACCACTAGAGGATAAACAACATACATCTCATCAAAATATCGAACGAATACCAAATTCACATGACTACTAATAGCAAGACTTCTCTCATGTCCTCAGGAACAAATGTAACTACTCACAAAGCATAGTCATGTTCATAATGAGATGAGTATTAATATGCATAAAGGATCCGAACATATGATCTTCCACCAAATAAACCAACTAGCATCAACTACAAGGAGTAATCAACACTACTAGCAACCTACGGGTACCAATCCCATACTTAGGGACAAGAATTGGATACAAGAGATGAACTAGGGTTTGAGAGGAGATAGTGCTGGTGAAGATGTTGATGGAGATTGCCCTCTCCCGATGAGAGGAGCGTTGATGATGACAATGGCGATGATTTCCCCCTCCCGGAGGGAAGTGTCCCCGGCAAAACAGCTCTGCCGGAGCCCTAGATTGGTTCCGCCAAGGTTCCGCCTCATGGCGGCGGAGTCTCATCCCGAAACCTTGCTTATGATTTTTCTTCGGACGAAAGACTTCATATACCAGAAGATGGGCATCGGAGAGCCAACAAGGGGCCCACGAGGTAGGGGGGCGTGCCCCCCACCCTCGTGGCCAGGGTGTGGGCCCCCACTTGTATTTCTTTCGCTCATTATTTTTTATTATTTCCAAAAATGACTTTCGTGGAGTTTCAGGACTTTTGGAGTTGTGCAGAATAGGTCTCTAATATTTGCTCCTTTTCCAGCCTAGAATTCCAGCTGTCGGCATTCTCCCTCCTTATGTAAACCTTGTAAAATAAGAGAGAATAGGCATAAGTATTGTGACATAATGTGTAATAACAGCCCATAATGCAATAAATATCGATATAAAAGCATGATGCAAAATGGACATATCAGTAGCAGGAGCCTAGAACACAGATCAAACATTGTTAGCCGTGTGCGGCGGCCCCTTCCACAGTTTACGCCTCCGGTCATATTCACGTAGTGCTTAGGCGAAGCCCTGCGCGGATCACTTCACCATCACCGTCACCACGCCGTCGTGCTGACGGAACTCTCCCTCGACACTTTGCTGGATCAAGAGTTCGAGGGACGTCATCGAGCTGAATATGTGCAGAACTCGGAGGTGCCGTACGTTCGGTGCTTGATTGATAGGAATGAGAAGAAGTTTGACTGCATCAACCGCGTTAACAAACGCTTCCGCTTTTGGTCTACGAGGGTACGTGGACACACTCTCCCCCTCTCGTTGCTATGCATCTCCTAGATAGATCTTGCGTGAGCGTAGGAAGTTTTTTGAAATTGCATGCTACGTTCCCCAACAGTTTGGGTGCACGCTGTTTAGGTGAGAACCACCAAGTGTGGACCTCCAATTTCCCCTCTGATGTAATCGGTGTTGTGGCCAGCGATTTGTCCGCGACCACTAGCTAATGGAATGCATGGTGTTCCTCGTCAAAAAAATGCCCAAGGCTTTGTACGGTTCCAGGGGTTTACACCTCTAGGGGGTCCAGTCCATGTCACCCAAGGGGCGCGCAAAGCCGTGGAAGTTGTTGGGTGAGCATTGCATAGATACGGAGGGCCCCACCTTGGCCAAGGTATCAGGGAAGATAATGTTGACACCGCCACCGCCATCCATTACGATGCGCAGGAGGTGGAATCCTCCAACGATCGGATCTACTACCAAGGAGAACTTGCTGGGGTGTGAGACGTAGGCCGAATGATCGGTGTTGCTGAAAGGTGATCGAGCAGCGGACCACACCAGGAGGTCAGATGGGGCTTATGATCCCTGCGCATCTCTGTGGCTCGGAAGATCATGTTGATGCTGGTTGTTTGGGATGGGCTAGCGGGTTGATGAAGGTCTAGTCCTCCCGCGATGGGTGGAGACCAGCACTACCTTCCTCACCACTGGTGAGATAGGAGCGTAGACGGTCGTGGTGTCACCGCGGGCGTCGAACAAGAACTCGATCTTCCCGAAGCAGATGTAGTCGATGAAGGGGGGTGTCACGTCATAGAGCAGCCCCCGATCGACCGATCGTCAACCTCAAGCTCAAAAGAGCCAAAGGTGAAAGTCTGGCCTAGCATGAAGTCATCCGGCATATATAAATCTCTAATTTGGGTTCGTTCTCTGACCAGTGAAGGTCGTGCCTGGTGCGCCAACTAAAGGAGCAAAAAGTCACCGGCACCCTCGGTAGTGTGATGAATGTGGCCGGAAGTACCAGAACGGAGCCCACACCACAAGTTCCCCAGCTTTGGGCCTCTGATGAGGAGTAATACCCTACGTTCGGCTTTGTATTTGTATTCATGATGGATATACCTCATGCGAGGGATTACAAGAGGGAAGTATTGCTATCGAGAGTCTAGGTCTACGGAAGTAGAAGGGGTCGAGAGCCCCATAGCCCTCACCTTATATGCATGGTGAGGGCTAGGGTTTTACAAGAGGTGGATCCAATCTTGGTCACTGATAGCCTGCAAGTGCACAACGTTTAGTTGTACCCTTGCCGAAGTAAGAGTATTGATCCCATAATTTTGTCTCTTCTAGTGACTTATGGAATTATGCCTGCAAGTAATTGTAGACTCAAAGCAAATTGAGGGTGAAAATAAATAGTAGTTTTGAGTAAAGTGCTAACTTAAACTAAATAACATGAAAATATGTAAATGAGAGTAGCGAGAATAGTAACATGTGAACTGGCAGGGGAGTAAGGTGTTCTCATGGAGTCTGAAATTCCCATTGGTATGTTTCTATTGCGACTTATGCTACGTCATAGTACAATCTAGATACTTGAGCCACTCTTGACGTTTACGGTGGCCGGATCCGGGTATAGAATACGTTATAGTCTAGGTAGACTTTGTACCACACATGTTACCATCATAGTTTCCTCCTGCAATATTAATTAAGAAGAGAATTAAATTTAAGTTACAATGAAACATGAAACGCAAAAAGGTGTTACTCTTCTGAATAGTAGTTCCTAGCATGTTGGTACTGGCGGTGATGCAAAGCTTATCCTCGCCTTTGATGTTATTTAGCAAGATTGGTGGTGAAACATTTTTTTGCAGGAGAAGACGGGCGTTCCTCTTGTTTCAAATGGTCCAACTAATTAGCATTTTGAGAGAGGTCATAGCTTTTCAGTTGGAGATGTTCTTACCGGAAGGGTTAATTGACGAGTGATGTTTTTACACTCATTCACCTTTGTTTAAACCGAGATATTTCATTTAAAAAGAGATATTCGCTTCGATATTGCTACTAATGACTAATGAATGCAAAGTATTCCACAAATCCTCTCTTTGATGTGTTTCCATATGAAATGGACTAAAAAGGGAAGAAATCACGTGTGGGAATGGAAAGAAAGGAGAATGGAAGAAGAAGGAATCAACATGAGGCGTATGTGCGAAAACAAAGCAAAATACGGCGTTCCAGTGCCCTATGAGCGCATGTTTGGTGTGGAAACCGAGGCCGATCGTGCACCTATACAACTTTTATAAAAGGGGCCCCATCGAAATGTCAACAAAACGAGCACGGGGAGAGTGTCATCAGCAGCCAGAACACCTTCATCATCTTCATCCATGAATCCTAGCCGCCGCCATTTCCATCTCCATAGCCACCATCACCACGATAGTGCTTCCTCATCTAGTTCATTTGTAATCGTGCATCGCACAAAGCATCCATTGTAAGACATATTTGCAATCAATCTTCCAGATGTGTTCTTCAATGTTTTCTTCTCGCGATCTGTTCTCCATGTGTGAGTAGTTTGGTAAGGTATGGATTGAGGCATGAGCCTTACAACCCTCTGTATTTGTTGTGGAGATCAATGGAAGGGCTTTGAAATAACACCACATATGTGTGAAATAAAATTGTTCCGTAGATGTCTCTTGTCTTGTCCGCGATCTTCATCACTGCAGGTACCCAGGATCATGGAGATCGAGCACCGGTGAGGCTAGGAGCGAGGAGACCGTGAAGTGTTATACCAAACACCAATGACAATAAGGTTCAGTAGGGTAACATGGATCATATCCTTGGGGATACATGAGGTTTAGTCACTAAACGCCCAAAGCTCTTGTCTGATTTTATTATCTTAATTATCGAGGCAACCCCGTGCGATGGATAGGGCCTGCGATAGGACAACTGATTCTTGATGCATGACTCATGCCGGTCAAGATGTTATTTGGACACATCCCCCACTTCGATCCGTAACAAGCACATCTCGATGGGTGACTTCCAGCGCACAAATTAAGATCATATCTGGTCCCAACGTAAATACATGGTTGTAAGCATTAAGACCTCATACCCGTACCTCTTTGTATTGTAAGTGTTTGAATCACTGTTTGCTTGCTTGATCCGGTCAAAAGTTGTATTTGATACTTTGACAAAATCTTGCTAGAGCCATAGTTTCAAGGGAATCTTCCTCTCATGGGTTCGATAACCCAGGGTCACCTATGGGGAAATAGGTGCGGGATACACTTTTCTGTTCCATTACCAGATCAATAAAAGGAGGTACAAGCCCTTTTTCTGGCGCCATTGCCGGCGAGGAGCTTAGTATTCCTAGTCTTTGTGATTAGAGTTTTTGCTTTTGCTTTTGCTTTTCTGTTTTTATTTTTATTTTTGTTGCAAGTCTTGCCAGACGAGAAAAACCAACAAGATCACTATGGCTCATAATCTTGGGAGTTTTGCTCCTCCCAGCAATAACTTCATGCGTGAACCTATAGCACAACCTGAGGTTGCAGCCGCTGAGTATGAGATCGAACCAAACTTAGTTTCCATGGTTCAAAGGACCAATTCGGAGGCTCTACTTCTAAGGATGTTGGTATGCACTTGCATATTTTTACTGTGTGCAACATGACACACATTAAAGATTATGACCCTGACGCTCTGAAATTGCGTCTATTTCCTTTCTCTCTGAGAGGAAAAGCTAAGGAATGGCTTCTAGCTCTACCTAGAGGCAGTATTACTTCTTGGGCTGATTGTTGCAGTAAATTTTTATCTAAGTTTTGTGCACCTGCAAAGATTATGCAATTACATTCTCATATTACATGTTTCAAGCAGGAAGAACGTGAGTCACTAGTGCCTGCGTGGGATAGGATGAAATAAGCTATAAGGAACTGTCCCAATCATGGAATGGAGGAATGGTTAGTCCTACATATGTTTTATAATGGTTTAAATCATATGTCAGAAACTATGCTTGATAGAACTGCTGGAGGAACAATCATGGGAAAGCCATAGAAGATGTTAAGAAACTACTAGATGATATGCAAGAGAACCATGCCCAATGGCATGTTGAAAGAGCTACCACCAAGAGGGTGAATGACATTGAAGAAAGTAGCACGAAGTTGACAGCCAAACTTGATGAACTTATCTTCGTGATGAAAGGTAAAGAAGAGGTAAATGTGAATGCCATCACTAATGAAGAACAAGTGATGTGAACTTTATTGCTCATAATAGCTATAATCATAATTGGAAAAATAATGGTTGTTCTCCTAGAATCCCTTATCCTAGTAATGGAGGAGCATCCAATAATTTTAATGGAGCTAATGGTAGCAATAGAAATACTCTCGAAGAAACTCTTAAAAGTTTTATTGCTAGTCAGACTAAGCAAAATGAAAACTTCAAGAATATCTTGAAGAACCATGATAACTTACTTGGTCAATTGACCAGAGGGTTTCTGGACTAACAAATGATGTGCAGATACTTGAAGGAAGATCCAAGAATATGGAAGCACAAGTGGCTAAAATTGCATAGAGCCAACCGTTAATTTTAGCCAAGTTTGTAGGTAAACCGGAGCCTAACATGGTTGAAGATGTTAAAATGGTGAGAAGCAACGAAGAGAGGACCGAAGTACTTGACACGAGCCATGTGCCAGAGTACAATTATACCGTTGCCGATTTTGTAAAGATGATATCCAGTAGTTTGGCATAGTCGGTTCGACAGATAGAGTGAGAGAAAGATGTGATGGAATGACTGAATGTGTATTGGGCCCTTTTTTTCTTTCTTTCCTTTTTGAAGTGGTCCCTTTCACATCACTACTAGATGATACTAGCCCACACGTTGTTGAGTATATTTCAATGCAATTTTAATGTACATGCAACATGAATACTAATTGAGGTGCTTAAGGGGGTCAGAAAACCACTACCACCGCCGGCCACCTCCAGGTCCGTGCCGGCGGCGTCCCTCGTATCTGCTACATCGCCAAGCTGCTGTCAGTGTCGTGGTTCACTGCCAACCCTTCCTCCCATATGCCAGAACCATTGGAGATCGTTGGCCGGCCGATACGTTTCTAATCCAAACCCTAGCAATTAGGATCGGTTATAATTATTGAATGGGCGACTGAGCGATTGAATTGCCATGTGTTGAGTTGCTCCAGTTAGCAATTAGTGTGGACATCTATTTAGGATTGGATTCCTGCCAGCGATACAAGTGGCAGCTAGTTTTGAAATAGAAAATCTTAGAAATTAGGTTTTGTTGAATGTAGCCCATTTTGGATTTTTTTTGTTGTGAATTTGATCCGAATAATTAAATTTGTTTTTAATTCTTTGATTTGCAATTGGTGTTTGATTGATGGCAAGTAGGTCGAAGCTAGAAGAGGGCGATGGATTTGTTTTGCACTGGGGATGAGCTTTTGCTGGCCAAGTGCAAGGAGATATGCTCCGAGCGTAAAATCTCTCATCATGCACTCGCTGGGCCTAGCGTTGGAAGTGACAACGGACGAGCGGAAGAGGTTACTTCCTAAAGGAAAGGGGGAAGTCCCATTTGAGATTCTTCTGTGGGCAATGGCAGAGGCGATGGAGTCCCCATATCATCGACACCGAGCCCGCTGGTACAAGTACCGCTCCCACCTCTCCTCACTGAATCTAGAGGCGGAAGGGCCGGTGAATTTGCGTATTGTCCAGGTCGTCGACGAGGTGATGGAGGAGGAGGATAGCGGCGAGGAGGATGATGAAGAAGAGCAAAGCTACTAGGGAGGGTTGTAGATTATCGCACAGGATGATGCACAAGAGGAGGGCTATCAGGGGGTTTGGAGATCATCACTCATCCTTCTCAGGAAGACATGAATCTAGCGATTAATTTGGATGACGAGGATGAGCAAATGGTTGATCAGGAGCACTTGGAGGCTGATGCCTGCAATGATCTCACGCTAGTCACTATGGACGCCCATGCCTGCTGCCTGAATGCCCCAAAAGAGGTGGAGCAGTATGAGTTCTTGGCGCTTTTTGAGCAAAATGATGAATGCTCTCACCATCGGCTGGCTCGCCATCTTAAGCGTGTCCGACCCCCACCTAGCTAGTTCTGACGATCCGACATGTGGATGCACGTTAAACTGCAAACACTGTTATGTCGATGTGTTTAATCAGCAGTTGAATGCTATGTTTTGTATTTCCTACGTTGAGTGGGTTTTGCATGTTCAAAGATAGTGCCACATGCAGAACTTACCAAAAACAACATCATGCAAAACTTACTAAAAATGGGGTCAAACTTGCAATGTTGACTTTTCAAAACTTGTGTTATTGCAAGTTTATGATTTTCCCACAAACTAGTTGACACAAAAGGGCTCCATGCCCAAGGATTTTAATTCTGAGGCTTTTTCATTTTCTTTGAATTTTCCCAATCTTGGGCCAAACTTGCAATGTTGACCATTCAAACGAAATGGCTTGGAATTTGAACCTTGGTTGTGCCCACCGCATACACCACGAACGCAAAAGCTTAAAATGATTTTATCCAATTTTCAGGACCAAACTACATCACACTTGTAGTTCAAATGTGAGCAATTCACCGTAATTCACTATAAATTCAGTAAATCGATGAAATATAGCAATAGTACTCTGAAATTGATCAAACTTGGTCAGTGGGCTCCCAGTGTGGTCTACTTTAGAGGAAAAATGAGAAGACCAAATGTTACAACTTGAAAAATATTTTTTATGTCACTTCAAAAATGAAAATAATATTTTTATGAACAAAAAAGTTTTTTGTGGCAACATTGTTCACAGTAGTAACACCAATGGTTGTGCCAAATATGAGCATGTTGAAGGTCTTCTATGTCGGCTGCACTACAGAATGCACAAGCTGTGTGAGTCGATTAGTGCCAACTTTTGTAAATATTTTGAAGCTCACATTAAGCAGGCATATCGGTCTAAACTGCTCAACGCGGACTGCCTCCACCTTCTTTCGCAACAAAGTAATAGTCCCAAAGTTGAGCTGAGACAATTATAGTTGACCACAGAACAAATCATGGAAAATGGGCAGAAGGTTTCCCTTAATAATGTCCCAGCGCCTCTTATAAAAATTCAGTTGGAAAACCATCCGGACCCGATGCCTTATTATTTTTCATCTATGCTATCGTCTTAAATACCTCATTCTTAATAAAGGGAGCCGCCGGTATCTCGTTCTCGTCGGTCCCCACTTGATTCACATCAGGAGTCATTTGCTCATCAAGCGACACACAATTATTCTTCAGTGCCCCAAAGAGTTTTTATAGAATTCTGAGATGTACAGTTTTAGGTTCTCGTGTCCTACAGTTGCACCCTCATCCTGTTCCAATTGTATGATTCTTTTCTTTGTGTGTTTTCCATTCGCAATCATATGGAAAAACTGTGTATTATTATCTCCTTGAGTCACTTGTCGGACCTTCGCTCTGAGAGCCATTTTATCTCCTCTTCTCTGAGAAGTTTCTAGAGCTTCTCTTCGACTTCTCGTTTAGCCATGCAATCGGTTGTGCTTAGCACATTAACCTCGGCTTTCAGGTCTAAATCATTAACAAGATTGAGAAGCCTCTCATTCACCAATTTCTAAATACCATTTTGATTCTTTGCCTAGCCCCGCAGGAACTGTCTCAAATGTCTAATCTTATATTGCCACTTCTCGATGTTTGAATGACCTCGATTTTCCATAGCCCATTCCCTGGCTATCAAATCGAGGAAGACTTCCCGTTCGAACCATGACAATTCGAACGAGAAAACATTCTTTTTGTCTACATGGGTCACCTCCCGAGAGTCAACGAAAATTGAAGTATGATCAAATAGCTTTCGATGATCACATTAAACATAAAAGACCACAGAACCACTTGCGAAATAGGAACGATAGAAAAGAGAATTCAAAATAAAGAGGAAAAGAGATAGCAACCGTCTAATTGCTACGGGCTGGCCCTCTTGCTCTTTGCTCTTTCTCTCCCCCAAACTAGGTAGATAAGAGGATTTCAAATGAAGAGGAAAAGAAGATAGCAACTTTCAAAACAAAACGGGTTTTCTTGATAATAATTGAATTTCAAATAAAGAGGAAAATAATATAGCAACGCTCAAAATAAAATGGGCTTGCCTGATAACAATTGCATTCGGGAAAGAGAACAACAGCCCGAATCTTCGCGTTTTATCCAACAGGGATACAATTCAAATGATAATGAATTAAAATCAGTCAAGTGAAATATAACAATTCTTTTTTATGTACATCTCTCTTTGATGTGTAACAATGTTGGACCGTCATTTTCTAATCGCTACTATTGTGATATTTGGAAACTCTGAGAATGCAATATGGCACAGTGATACTCTCATTTACAGTTCCATTGCAGCTCAAGCTTTCAACATTTGCTTACAAGGTGCGTTCGTCCCTGGCAGTAAATTCGTCAACATACATTACAAAGTAAATCATCTTCTTTTCTGAACCATACAAAGTAAATCATTTTTGTACATTGGAGGAATGGAAATGTACTCCCAAGTGATGAGGTAGAATGGTGGTCGAGCACGCATCCTATGCGGCTGAAGCCGGGACGTCGGCGGTGACACCAAACCATGGGCATTGGAGCGCCATGGCCGCTGACGGACGCTCGCCGGTCGCACCTGAGGAGCCCCTCTAAAACCTCGAACCCGTCGCGCGACAGGCGCTCCTCGGGGAACAGCTCACGAAGCCGGCTGCCGCCTCGGCGGGTCAGCAGCTTCTGCCCCGCGGCGGCGAGCGGCGTGGATGCCATACACGTGCCGCCGAGCGCGCGGAAGATTCTCAGGAGCTGGTCGGTCGCGCTGTGGCCAGGGAACAATGGCTCGCCAGCGAGCAGCTCCGCCATGACCCAGGGGCGTCCACGAGCTCGTCCTAGCCCGGCTTCCCCAGGAGCATCTCGGGAGCCATGTACCAGAGCGTGCCGGCCTGGCCGCGCGGCGGCGTCGCGCTCACCATGGAAATGGGCAGCCCGAGATCGCATATCTTTACCACGCCCTCGCCGCCGACGAGGATGTTCCCGGGCTTGATGTACCGGTGGCGACCACGCAGAACGTGGCGAAGGCTCGGGCCGACGTGCTCCAGGACGAGGCTGCACTGCCGACGACGACGGAGGGATGGCCGCGACACGCCGCGAGGTAGTACGCTTCACGCAGCAAGTCGCGGTGAAGCGCGTGGGCAGTGGCACGGCGCCTCCTCTTGACGCTGCCGTCGTCGGGTGAGCGGATGAGGCATTTGAGGGCGACGTCCGCGCCTTGACGACGACGCCGAAGCCCCCCTTCCCCAGCACGCGCGTCAGCTTGTGGTGCTCCCGACGCGCCGTCTCTTGCGGGAGCCGGCGGCGTGGTCGTCGGCTTCAGCAGCGGCGATTCGCGAGACGGTGGCCATGGGGTTCCCGCCCCCTCTGCTGGTGCGTGTCGGAGAGCAAGCGAGGGGAGTACATGCCAAGTTTTCGTGGCGCGCGCGCAACGAGTGGAGCGCGTTTGCCGCGGTTCAGTCGGATTCCGAATTCGACCGGGAGTGGCGCTCTGCTCGCCTCCGACTGGAGTACGGCCACCGCCTCGGCGGGAGATATAAGCTCCATTGGGGGCCTCGTGGTAGGCGATCGCCTTCTTCCTTCCCAATCTCTCCATCCAATCCTCCCCACTTCTCCATCCACTCCAAAACCGATCACAGGAGCTCGCGCCGCCATGGCCGGGCAGATGCTCCGTCGGTGGGAGAGCTTCTACGGCGCCTTCGACCCCGTGGACGCCGCCATCGAGGCCGCCGACCCAGACCAATTTTCACGCCACGTGTTCCGGCGCGCGAGGGGGGACCTGTTGGGACGGCTCTGCAGCGCCACCGACGACGACCAGGCGGAGCGCATCTGCGGGATTCTCGACGACGTCATGGCAGAGTCTCTCGAGACGCTGAGGCTGGTTCCATCAGCGCCAGAGGTGCCCATCTCCACGGAGCTCGCCGAGTCTGTGCGCGCGCTGCGGGGGCACGACTCGGAGCGCGTCCGCCTCCTCGCGCGCGGCATCGTGAGCGCGTGGGAGGCCTCCGCCCAGGACCAGGACGACGGCCCCAAGGTC
This sequence comes from Aegilops longissima, assembly GCA_021605205.1. Taxonomy (NCBI): domain Eukaryota; kingdom Viridiplantae; phylum Streptophyta; class Magnoliopsida; order Poales; family Poaceae; genus Aegilops; species Aegilops longissima. The sequence goes on along the minus strand of CM038682.1, from coordinate 677,783,262 downwards.
ACACCAGCCACGTCCATGAAGCAGCTGCCGCGGCCCAAGGCGGCCGGCGGCCAGCAACATGCCTCCGCCGATCCTGAAGCAAAGACGAAGCGACCTCCCAAGATCAAGCGGTTGGCGGAAATCATCAAAAAGGCGTCAGATCCCGCCGCCAGCTTCGTTGACGGTGACCGTGCCGGGTTCTGCTCGGAGGAGAAGATGGAAGGCGCGAAGCGCAAGCTCCGCCAGGGTTACCAAGAAGCAGAGGACGCCAAACGGCGGCGCAGGACGCAGTTGGTGCAGGCGCCCAAGATGATGCAGCCGGCGTCTCAGAGGCAGCCAATCAGGAGGTGCACCAGCTCCATGGTCAAGAACACCTTCTCGGTCAGGACGCAGCTTCACATGGCGTAGGGGTCTAGTCACGAAAAGAGACTAAGCAGTTGATCCACAACTGGTGTCCTGGTCACTTTGTATACGTATATCCTTCTTCTCGAAACATGCCATAATGCAGTTGTAACTAGCACTACTGCAAAGCAGTTGCTCGTAGCTCGTATGCACATGATCGAAAGAAGTTGATGAATCGAAAGCATGATTAAGAGGCTGTTTGGTTTGCACCTCTGTCTGCCTTGCCAATCACAGGCTTGCCAAATAATTGGCGCAGGATTTGGGCGCCCACGCCCTGCCAAAAAGTTGGCTACGAATTGAACTAAGGCTGCTTGAGGGTGCGGGCGCACCAATTTTTTGGCCTCCATCCAAATGAGCGCCCAAGCTGGGTCAACGGCCAAAACTTTGGCAGGGCATCTCAGGGCAATGATCCAAACAGCCCCTTAGTCTTAAAAATCTCTGAAATCTGCGAAGAACTTGGAAAGAATTGCTCGTCGTGTTTCCGTTGAATTATATAATTCTGAACGCACCTAAGCAACCAACAAAGTTCTCCCTTAGAATTTTGAGCTCTCATGTTCAGACTTGAAGTCCAAGTTGCAATTTGAATTCAATCAAAATTGGCGAAATTCTCTGCTTGTTGTTTTCTTGATATAGAACTACATATGTATGATAAACCGTGATATACATTCACAAAAATATAAATATTTTCTGAGGTTTGCAAGTTGGATTGTACTAACACAGATTGCATACAAAGCAGCGGCAACGAAGATCTGGACCAGCGTATATCAGCTTTACACTTATATTTATATATACAACATTTGTGTTAAAACTTATATTTATATACAGCATGCCATTTTGAAGTTTTTTTGCTTTTTAATTCGTCCCAAAAATATTGATTTTTTTACTTTCTCACTGGGCATTTTTTTTATATAAGAGGATGGCATTTTTATTATTGAGAGGATGACAGTTTTTTAAACGACGTGACAATTTTATTAATAATAGAGTGGTATTTTTATTATTATGGTGATGGCATTTTTTGTCATTAAGAAGATGGCATTTTAATAGTGAGAGGATGGTATTTTCTATTTTAATGACAATACAGTTTTTATTAACAAGAGCATGATATTAAATTTCATTATAATAATATAGCATTTATAATAGTGAAAGGATGACATTTTTTATTTTTAATGGCATGGCATATATTAATAAGAGCATGGGATTTTTTATATTAGTAGAATGGAATTTTTTATTGTGAGGATGTTATTTTTATTATTTAAGATGGTGGCATGCCATCATGGCGGTTTATATTTCATGAGCAAAAAAGGCTACATCTTCTGACAAAATGTCTAACAAAAAACCCGGAGGCTCGGACTGCCATACAATGGTTCGCGAGTCCTTCGACATAGTAGCCAACATATCAGCCGCCATATTGACTTCCCTAGGGCAGTGTTGAAAACTAACTGAAGCAAAATTACGACAAATAAAAGCGTACTCCTCGTAAATAGCTGCTGCCGGTCCAAGCGAGTTGCCTCCAGATTGCATCACTTGGATCACTTCCATACAGTCGGCCTCAATCACCAGTTTGTTGCAGCCCATGTCGTTTGCCAGAATGAGGCCGTCTCGGAGCCCTCGGGCTTCCGCCGTCGCCGCGTCCTCAACAAACCGAATGTGGCTACATGATGCTGCAATGAAGGATCCAGAAGCATCGTGTAAGATTGCACCTGAACCCCCTAAACCACTGTCCTCAGAAAAAGAGGCATCTACGTTGAGTTTTACAAATCCCTCACTTGGCTTGGTCCATCCATGTCTCTCAATCTGGCCTGGACCTTTTTTCTTTGCTCTTGAGAAGTTCTTGGACAGCGTCGAAATCGCTTGTGCTGATCGTGTAGGATCCTGTAGTTGTTCACCGTGCGTAAACTTCCTCTGTTCCCACCACAGGTACCAAACTGTCGTTGCGATTAACTCTTTACAGTTAACACTCGGAAGCAGCGGTGCCGAGTGATTGACAAAAAACTACCACTTTAGGGGTTTGCGTCTCACAGAACTACCACTTTAAAAAAGTGACCTAAAACTATCAAAATTTTCTAATTTTGTGACTAAAAACTACCACTTTCAGATAATGACCAGTATAGACGATTTAAACATGTTTATGACAGGCGGGGCCCATCTGTCAACGCTGATGTGGCGTCAAAGTCAACTTCATAGGAGAGCGGACGCCGGTCGCCTCGCCTATCCCCGAGATCTGGGGCGTCAATGGAGTTTCGCCGGCGTTCCACCCGTCTGGAACAACCGGACCGCATCAGGGCCCTCCCCGACGACTTGCTCCTCCTCATCCTCGCCCGCCTACGCTGCGCCTGGGCCGCCGCGCGCACCGGCCTCATCTCGCGTCGGTGGCGCGGCCTCGCGGCCCGCCTCCGCGAGATCGTCTTCCGCGGCGTGGCCCTCCACAGGCTCGAAGCGGCTCGGTCGTGCTCGCTGCCTCCATGCCGAACGCCACCAATGGCCTCGCCGATGTTGAGGTCGGCTCAGTGAGCTCGTACGGGTCGCGGCCGCCGTCGGGCGTCAGCTTGAACATCACCATCACACCCAACCGGTCATCGCCCGGCGTCGACACCAGCCAGCTCGCCGTGCGGATCGAGTACGACGCCCCCGCGCACTGCCTCTCGGTCTACGCCCACGACACGGCTACCGGCGACCCGCCCATCAACGACACAGCCGCCCTCCCTCGACGCGCCGCTCGACCTGGCCGACCGCCTGCCCGCCAAGGCCGCGCTGGTGGGGTTCTACACCTCTACAGTCCCACGCCGTCGTCCGGTAGGGGCAGTTGCGTCAGGGCTGGTGCGAAGAAGCGGCTGCGTGGGGGCGCACGTCGGGCCCTCCCTGCTAAGCCCGGTGGAGGGCAGCAGGTTCAGCTGCTGCGCGTGGGCGCGACGCGGGCCTCCCTGCTGAGCCCGGTGGCAGCAGCACCACGGCTCCGGCCTCCCTCTCGCCTCCGGCGACGACCGCCGGGGAGCCGGGATGCACAGAAGTTGTTTGTGAAAATGCCAAACAAAGATAGAGAGAGGAGGAAGAAGAATGACGTGTGGGTCTCACCTGTAATAACGGTCAACTGAACAATCAACACGTTTAAATCGTCTAAACTGGTCATTATCTGAAAGTGGTAGCTTTTAGTGACAAAATTAAAAAGAAAATTGATAGTTTTCGGTCACTTTTTTTAAAGTGATAGTTCTGTGGGACGCAAACCCCTAAAGTGATAGTTTTTTGTCAAACACTCCAGCGGTGTCGGTACATTAGGAGTTAGAAGTAGGTCAGCCAACAGTGCCGCACCTTCCCTTTCGAGGGAGCAAAGCTCGTTGCTCCTGTTTGCCATGCCCAGTGCACACTAGACAACTTGAACACGTTGACACTTGAAGAAAGCATGGCTGATACTCTCACAATCCAGACCGCAAATAGGGCACTGTGAGTTAGTGATCATATGCCGATTAGCCATAATGCCCCGACAGGGTATTGCACCATATAGTGCCCTCCAGTAGTGAATTTTCACTTTGGCTGGGACTCGCAATTTTCAAAGAATACTCCATATAGAACTAGTACTTGCGGAGATCATAGAATTGGTTCTCCTCAACTTTCGTCCATGCTAGTGGAGTACATATCTGATGGAAACCATATATTCAGTGAAAGCATGGAAACTTGATCCTGTGCCGTTGGATATGAAGTTTGTGGTGTGAGATGAAAAGATGTACAAACTGCAAAAACAACCCCGTAATCTTAATGTACCGTGGTACAACATCGTAATGGAAGCTGAGCCATCCCGTGCCTTAACCCATGGAGCTATCCCAATTCAATTTTCTTTCAGCAACAACTAGGGTTAGCAGATCTGGAGATGGTGGCTTCGCCCAGCAAGGCGCCCTCGTTCCGCGCACGGCCGGCGACCGGCGACCGGCGCGACTAATTACTCTCCAGCGGCTGCCTTCTCTCCTCTCCGGCGGGTGGCCCACTGCGCCAACCCACCACGACGCCCTTGTTCCCGCAGGGCCGGCGACCGACCGGCGCAACTAATTTCGCTGCGGCAGCTGGCTTCTCTCCTCTCCGACGGCTGGCGCACCGCGCCAATCCTCCTCTGAGCGCTCCCCACATCGAATTGGTACTGGATCCGGGTCCGAAGGTATGAGGATTTCCATCACATTGTTCATCTTCTACGATGTGCCATATTCTCTTCTAGTTAGGCTAGATTAGACAAGGAAATATAGAGGGCAAGGTCGTGGATTCTGGTTTTCTCATTCAAGATTAGTCTTCTGAACAGGATCTCCAAAAGCCTTTTTCCTCAACAGAAGCAGTTTCACTAGCCTCTCTGTAGATCTGAAAATAAGCATATATTCCCACATGTATAGTCCATGATCAAAGAACTAATTATACACTGAAAAACTGAGTACACAAGATCAGTGTACACCCAAACCAAGATTCAGCAAGTTCAGTTTAGATTTTCGTCTTGAGGAAGTTGGTAAAGTCTAATTCATCTGGTATGTAGTTGTTATATTAATGCAGCAACAGGTAGGTCCTATCATGCTAATTTGACAATACTGTACAACATGATGGTGGTTCAAGGCATATTTATTAGTGTATAATTATTAAATTAAGGAAATCATTACTTCTTATAGACTTCTGTGTGAAGTTGAAACTGTTTGAGCATAGAAAAATTGTTTTCCTCTTACAAACTGTATATCTTCTATGTGCCTTGAATGTTCTTTCTAACGGTTTATTTTATTCCATGCTATTCCGGAAAACACATATTGACCGACTCCTATGATAATTTGCTTCCACTTACAAACTGTATATCTTCTCTGTGCAGTAGCTATGGAATGCCACAGTGAATTGAGCAAGGCTCCACCTTTGGCTATTTGCGATGTCCAGTCTGATGCAGAATCAGCCATCCACACTAGACCAAGTTTGGAAAATGTATTCACCACACCACAGAAAATGTACAGTGCACCATTCTGTGTAAGTACTCGTCTAACTAATATGTACTCCCTCCGTTCCTAAATATTTGTCTTTCTAGATATTTCAACAAGTGACTAGATACGGAGCAAAACGAGTGAATCTATACTCTAAAATATGTCTACATACATCCGTATGTGGTAGCCATTTGAAATGTCTAGAAAGACAAATATTTAGGAACAGAGGGAGTACATGCTTATAATTTCTTGTATTCCAGCATGCTAAATGCATTGGGATTTTCGTCAAAATTTCAGGGCTCATCTTGTACTCCAGAATGTGATGATGACATCAAGCCAGCCATAGGGATGACCTTTACAGATTTGAATGCAATAAGGGAAGTTTTCCCAGCAGCCACACATAGGCTATGCATGTGGCATATTATGAAGAAGATTCCGCAGAAGGTTGGCCCTGATTTGAAGACCGATGAGGATTTCCATGAATGGTTAGGTCGGTGTGTGTGGTCTTCTGAAACTCCTACCGAGTTTGAGGAACGATGGAAGGAAATTATGTCGGAGTATGGGCTGGAAGATGATGATTGGTTCAGTAAAAGGTTCAGCCTTCGAGAATCATGGATACCAGCTTATTTCAAAGAAATAGCTTTGTCGGGGCTTATGAGGACCACTTCAAGGTCAGAGAGTGCCAATTCATTTTTCTCACGTATTATTGGTTACAAACATGCTTTGGTTGAGTTTTGGCTTCGATTTGACACAGCTTTGGAAGAACAACGTCATAGGGAGTTGCAAGAGGACCATGTCAGCCTACATACAATGCCTGTGTTGAAGACATCTTGGGCGATTGAAAAGCATGGCAGTGAGGTTTTCACGCATGAGGTATTTGAGGATTTTCAACATGAGTTGCTTGCTGATAGGGATCACTGCCTTGTTGAGATGATGACACATGAAGGTGAGGTGAAAACAGTAACTATACGTGATGGTTATAAGAAATTAAGGGTGGTAACTTACAACACAACAACCATGGTAGGTTCTTGCACATGTAAGTTGTTTGAGACACACGGTATCCCGTGTCGTCATCTGATCCATGTCCTAAGAACCGCCTGTAAATGAACTGCCAAAGCACTATGTACTCAAAAGGTTTAGAAAGAGTGCAAAACAGAGCCAGTCTTTGATGAAGATGGCATTCTGTTGGAAGCCAATGAGAGCAGTTCAATTGATCCAGAGATACAAAACTAGTTTCAAAAACACGAGAGAAGATGGAAGAACTTTTAGTACAAGCGAAGCAATCTCAGGTCGGCATACAATTCTTGAGAGATCACATTTTCGCACTTGGAGAGAAATTGTCTACTCTAGTTCCAGCGAAAGAACAAACTCAAACAGAAGAATATGAGGAATTCCTAGGTTGTTCCATTCCAAGTGAGGTTGATATCCATCCTCCAAATGATATCCGTTCAAGGGGTAGAATAAAAAGACTAAAGGGATACATGGATAAGGGTGGAAAGAAAGGACAGAAAGATAAGAACAAGAAAAAGGAAGTGCAGAAGACATGATTACGGTACATTCCTTTGGACTTAGTTTAGAGAATACTTCTAATATTTTGCTTGCTAATAAATACAACACACTGATGTATCTATATTTGTGGATTTTTGAAATTGTTTCAGAAAAATAGATATAATTTGTTGCTATTTTTCCTAATGCCCCGACCAATTGAACTTTTCTGCTCCAGGTTGCTTGGTGGCACTACTGGCTTCGCAAGTTATTAGGATTAATATACTATGGCATTGTGTTGTTCTTATCTAGTGTTTGGAGCCATTAGCTATTGGCGCCGGACTTATGCAAGTTATTAGCTAGTTTATCGGAGCTATGTGCTCCATGACTGATCGATGTATAAAGCTGCAGATTTGGCACCAGTTAATGATGCTCTATTTTGTAACCGTGTACTGCAGTAAAGCATTATCTTAAGTGACTGTATAAGATTGATGCTGCATAATGACACCGTGTTTGAAACCGAACTGATTGCTTTAAGTTTATTATTTAGACACTGATTTCGATTGCTGGAATGTCTGTGCGAAGTGCACGCGTGTTCTTGAGCTGGCAATGGTTTTATTATGGTTGACTTAAAATGATATAGGCAATGGCTTTGGCTGTTGTTTGTTCTACTTGGATTTACAAGGAACTGGGCGGACTTCAATATTATATTATTATTCTAATCTAACCGCACTTATGATATCGAATTAAGCTAGCTGTGCTATGGGGCTCATAATGGAGAGGCACAGGCGTACGTGGGGACATGTGCAGACTTGTGGTAATACTTGCAATCGGTAGGGGGTTATGTGTAGAATAGAACTGCTGGCAGCAGGCGTTTTCCTGCAAAACTGCATGTAGCAATTATGGCTGAATCTAGTCCATCGATATAAGATCCAACAGCCTCTGCTCAAGTTTTCCATGCTTCCACAGAATATGGGGTTTCCACCTGATATTGTCTCATGCTAGTGATCCCACTCCATATGATAGGCGGTCTTAACCGTGAATATCCCTGTCCGGTTGTAATTCCATGAAACGAAATCCTCCATCATACCCAAGGCAAGGGGTATGTTCAGAATTCTTTGAGCATCAATGGGCCAGAATATATCTCTCATTAGTTGTTCGTCCCATTCTCTACTCTCCAAGTTAATAAGCTCAGAAATTTTGGTGATGATTATATTACCTCTCCTTGTCATAACTCTTCTGTTTGGGCTGCTAGGAACCCACGGGTCATCCCATATGCTGATTTGGGTGTCGTCTCCCACCCTCCAAATGTACCCTTTTTTCAAAGTTTGGATACCACTCCATAAACTCTGCCAAGTGTATGAACTCCCTTTTTTGAGGCTGCAATTTAGGATGTCCCCATCTAGAAAGTACTTAGCTCTGAGTACTCTAGCACATAGTGATTCCGGTTCAGCTATTAGTCTCCAGCATTGTTTGACCAAGAGTGCCAAGTTAAAACAGTGTAGATCTCTGAACCCCATGCCACCATTTCTCTTCGGGACACACATCTTCCACCACGCAAACCAATGCATATGCTTCTTCTCATCCTCATCTCCCCACCAGTATTGGGACATAGCAGTAGTTATCCCATTGCACACTTGTTCGGGAAGCTTGAAGACTGACATTGCATATGGCGGTATAGCCTGCACGACGGCTTTCAATAGGATTTCCTTTCCCCCAAAAGAAAGTAGTTTTTCCTTCCATCCTCTAATCTGGCTAAGAACTCTATCCACAAGGTGTTGAAAACAATCTGTTCTATCCACCCCCACAATTGGGGGTAAACCCAAATATTTATCTGTTATTGCCTCCACCATAATATTCAGGATCGTGCAAACTTTGGCCCTAGTCTCCACTGGTGTGCAAGGGCTGAAGAAGATACTAGATTTTGCTTCACTTACCAGCTGGACGGAAGCTGCAAATCATCAAGTGTGCGGCGGAGACTCGCTGCATTGGTGGCGTCCACCCTCTTGAGAACGAGTAAGTCATAAGCGAACAAAAGGTGGGACACTGCCGGCGCATCCCTGCACACCTTAACCCCCAACAAATTTCCATTCTCCTCCTCATGCATCAGTAGGCTTGAAAGACCCTCAGCACATAGTAAAAACAAATAGGGTGATAGCGGGTCTCCTTGTCGGAGCCCCCTAGTAGGCACAAAATAATCTGAAAGGGAATTATTCACTCGCTCCTGGTATTTAACAGACCGCACACACTCCATAATAAGTGTCACCCAAGCCACAGAAAAACCCAAGCGGAGGAGTACCTTCTCTAGGAACACCCACTCGACCCTATCGTATGCTTTGTGCATGTCAAGTTTGACCGCACAAACTCCATATTTTCCTTTTATCTTCTTTTTGATTGCATGATAAGATTCAAAAGCCGCCAAGAAGTTGTCCGTGATCAATCGTCCCGGGACAAAAGCACTTTGGTTTGGAGAAATTATTTCTGACATAAGAAACTTGAGCCTGTTGGCCAGAAGCTTAGAGATCACCTTGTAAACAACATTACATAAGCTGATAGGCCGGAATTCTGTGATCATCTCAGGGCTCACCACCTTCGGGATCAGTACGATGGTAGTATTATTCCAGCCCTCTGGGATTTTCCTCGTGTTCACTGCCAACAAAACTTCGTCAGTTAAATCTTCTCCAATAATGTGCCAAAACCTCTTATAAAATACCGCGTGCAACCCGTCCGGGCTAGGCGCCTTAAGATCACCGATGCTATACATTGCTTTTTTCACTTCCTCACGCTTATAGGGTTTATTAAGCTCTTCATTCATTGCCTCTGAAACCCTCAGTTGCACTTTATTTATCACCTCTTGGTCGAGCTCCAGGACACCCGAAGTGAACAAAGAGGAAAAATAAGACGCCGCATGCATCTTAATTTGGTTCTGGTCCTCTATCCAATTTCCCGCGTCATCCTTCAAACGTTTAATGAAATTCTTCTTTCGTCTCCCTGTTGCCGCGCGATGGAAGAAATCAGTATTCTGATCCCCACGACAAAGTCAATCTGCACGGCCTCATTGCATCCAGTAAATCTCCTCCTGTTCATGGAGGTTTTCAATTTGCAGATGTAGGTCATGTTGTTGAGCAACTGCCTCATCCGATAGCGGCCCCGACATTAGCTCATTTAGTTTTTCCTGGAGTTCTCGTAGTCTCGTCCGTGGACCTTTCAAAGTTTCTTTGTCCCATCTGTGTAAGGCAAGATGAACATCACTAGTCACTTGTGAGAACGGCTCGATGCCTAGTGATTTTGCCCTCTCCCAAGCCTCCTGCACAATAGTGTCCACGTCCTCTTCAGCAAGCCATCTTGCTTCAAATTTTCCTGGTCCCACTGGACCCCTCGGCTGCAGCTGATACGTCTCCAATGTATCTATAATTTTTGATTGATCCATGCTATATTATCTATTGTTTTGGACTATATTGGGCTTTATTTTCCACTTTTATAGACTAACCTATTAACCGGAGGCCCAGCCCAAAATTGCTGTTTTTGTCTATTTCAGTGTTTCGAAGAAACGGAATATCAAACGGAGTCCAAACGGAATGAAATCTTCGGGAACATGATTTTCCCATCGGATAAGACCCAGGAGACTTGGACCCTCCATCAAGAAAGCCACGAGGCGGCCACGAGGGTGGAGGGCGCCCCCCCCTAGGGCGTGCCCCCTACCTCGTAGGCCCCTCGAAGCTCCACCGACGTACTCCTTCCTCTATATATACCTACGTACCCCCAACAGATCAGATACGGAGCCAAAGACCTAATTCCACCGCCGCAACTTTCTGTATCCACGAGATCCCATCTTGGGGCCTGTTAGGAGCTCACGGAAGGGGATTCCACCACGGAGGGCTTCTACATCATCACCATAGCCTCTCCGATGAAGTGTGAGTAGTTTACCTCAGACCTTCGGGTCCATAGTTAGTAGCTAGATGGCTTCTTCTCTCTTTTTGGATCTCAATACAATGTTCTCCCCCTCTCTCGTGGAGATCTATTCGATGTAATCTTCTTTTTGCGGTGTGTTTGTTGAGACCGATGAATTGTGGGTTTATGATCAAGATTATCTATGAGCAATATTTGAATCTTTTCTGAATTCTTTTATGTATGATTGTGAAGGAAATATGCCCTAGAGGCAATAATAAAGTTATTATTTATTTTCTTATTTCATGATAAATATTTATTATTCATGCTAGAATTGTATTAACCGGAAACATAATACATGTGTGAATATATAGACAAACAGAGTGTCACTAGTATGCCTCTACTAGACTAGCTCGTTGATCAAAGATGGTTATGTTTCCTAGCCATAGACATGGGTTGTCATTTGATTAACGGGATCACATCATTAGGAGAATGATGTGATTGACATGACCCATTCCGTTAGCTTAGCACACGATCGTTTAGTATGTTGCTATTGCTTTCTTCATGACTTATACATGTTCCTATGACTATGAGATTATGCAACTCCTGTTTACGGAGGAACACTTTGTGTGCTACCAAACGTCACAACGAATCGGGTGATTATAAAGGTGCTCTACAGGTGTCTCCGAAGGTACATGTTGGGTTGGCGTATTTCGAGATTAGGATTTGTCACTCCGATTGTCGGAGAGGTATCTCTGGGCCCTCTCGGTAATGCACATCACTATAAGCCTTGCAAACAATGTGACTAATGAGTTAGTTGTGGGATGATGCATTACATAACGAGTAAAGAGACTTGCCGGTAACGAGATTGAACTAGGTATTGAGATACCGACGATCGAATCTCGGGCAAGTAACATACCAATGACAAAGGGAACAACGTATGTTGTTATGCGGTTTGACCGATAAACATCTTCGTAGAATATGTAGGAGCCAATATGAGCATCCAGGTTCCGCTATTGGTTATTGACCGGAAACGTGTCTCGGTCATTTCTAGATAGTTCTCGAACCCGTAGGGTCCGCACGCTTAAGGTTTCGATGACAGTTATATTATGAGTTTATGATTTTTGATGTACCGAAGGAGTTCGGAGTCCCGGATGAGATCGGGGACATGACGAGGAGTCTCGAAATGGTCAAGACATAAAGATCGATATATTAGACGACTATATTCGGACATCGGAAAGGTTCCGAGTGATTCGGGTATTTTTCGGAGCACCGGAGAGTTACAGGAATTCGTATTGGGCCTTAATGGGCCATACGGGAAAGGAGAGAAAGGCCCCAAAGGGTGGCTGCACCCCTCCCCATTGAGTAGTCCGAATTGGGCTATGGAGGGGGGGGGCGCCCCCTTCCTTCCTTCTCCTTCTCCCTTCCCTTTCCTTCCCTCCTACTCCTTCTACTTGGAAGGGCTCCTAGTTCTACTAGGAAAGGGAGAATCCTACTCCCGGTGGGAGTAGGACTCCCCTAGGGCACGCCATAGAGAGGGTCGGCCCTCCCCCTCCTCCACTCCATTATATACGGGGAGGGGGGCACCCCTTGGAGACACAACAATTGATCCTTGAGATCTCTTAGCCGTGTGCGGTGCCCCCCTCCATCATAGTTCTCCTCGATAATATTGTAGCGGTGCTTAGGCGAAGCCCTGCGACAGTAGAACATCAAGATCGTCACCACGCCGTCGTGCTGGCGGAACTCTTCCCCGACACTATGCTGGATTGGAGTCCGGGGAACGTCATCGAGCTGAACGTGTGCAAGAACTCGGAGGTGCCGTAGTTTCGGTGCTTGATCGGTCGGGCCGTGAAGACGTACGACTACATCAACCGCGTTGTGCTAACGCTTCCGCTTTCGGTCTACAAGGGTACGTGGACACACTCTCCCCTCTCATTGCTATGCATCACCATGATCTTGCGTATGCGTAGGAAATTTTTTGAAATTACTACGTCCCCCAACAGATTGAGTTATCTTTGCAAGTCTCTTCGAATTATCCGCTTGGTTTGGCCAACTAGATTGGTAGTTCTTGCAATGGGAGAAGTGTTTAGCTTTGGGTTCAATCTTGCGGTGTCCTTACCCAAAGGATGTAAAGGGTTGCAAGGCACGTATTGTATTGTTGCCATCGAGGATAAGAAGATGGGGTATTTATCATATTGCATGAATTTATTCCTCTACATCATGTCATCTTGCTTAAGGCGTTACTCTGTTTTTATTAACTTAATACTCTAGATGCATGCTGGATAGCGGTCGATGAGTGGAGTAATAGTAGTAGATGCAGGCAGGAGTCGGTCTACTTGTCTCGGACGTGATGCCTATATACATGACCATACCTAGATATTCTCATAACTATGCTCAATTTTGTCAATTGCTCAACAGTAATTCGTTCACCCATCGTAAAATATCTATGCTCTTGAGAGAAGCCACTAGTGAAATCTATGGCCCCGGGTCTATTTTCATCATATTAATCTTCCTACGCTTTATTATTGCTTTGCTCTTTACTTTGCATTTTATTTTCCTTTGCATCTTTATACCCAAAAATACCAAAAATATTATCTATCATCTCTATCAGATCTCACTCTCGTAAGTGACCATGAAGGGATTGACAACCCCTATTCGCGTTGGTAGCGAGGAGCTATTTGTTTTGTGTAGGTACGAGGGACTTGCGCGTGGCCTCCTACTGGATTGATGCCTTGGTTCTCAAAAACTGAGGGAAATACTTACGCTACTCTGCTGCATCATCCTCTCCTCTTCGGGAAAACCAACGCAAGCTCAAGATGTAGCAAGAAGGATTTTGGCGCCGCTGTCGGGAGTCTACGCAAAAGTCAACATACCAAGTACCCATCACAATCCTTATCTCTCGCATTACATTATTTGCCATTTGCCTCTCGTTTTCCTCTCCCCCACTTCACCCTTGCCGTTTTATTCGCCCTCTCTTTCCCAATCTCCTCCTCTCTTTTCCGCTTGCCTTTTTTCTGTTTACTCGTGTGTTGGATTGCTTGCTTGTCACTATGGCTCAAGATAATTCCAAATTGTGTGACTTTACCAATACCAACAATAATGATTTCCTTAACACTCCGATTGCTCCTCTTGCCAATACTAAATCGTGTGAAATCAATGCTGCTTTATCGAATCTTGTTATGAAAGATCAATTCGCCGGCCTTCCTAGTGAAGATGCCACTACTCATTTAAATAGCTTCATGGATTTGTGTGATATGCAAAAGAAGAAAGATGTTGACAATGGTGTTGTTAAATTGAAGCTATTTCCTTTTTCGCTTAGAGGTCGTGCTAAAGCTTGGTTTTCGTCTTTGCCTAAAAATAGTATTGATTCTTGGAACAAGTGCAAAGATGATTTTATCTCTAAGGGCCTGTTTTGATCTCCTCCCACTCTAGGCTTCACAAAATTCTGGAGCGAAGTAGAGCCGAACGATTTTGCCGCCAGAAGCTAGCTTTGGGAAGCTTTGAGCGATCCCAGTGCAAAAAACTGGAGCGAGGTCGGCCCAGCTCCACCAAATCGAAAAGATGAAGTTCGATGATATTACGGCGGATGTGCCACCGCTTAAGAAAATGGTTCGCTCTTTCCCTCGTATAGAAAATGTTTCGCTCTCCCTCGTACGTAACCTTTCCTCTCTCCCTCGAAATGGGCTGGTTTCAGCCGGCCCAAATGCCACCAAACAGGCCAGATCTTGGTCTAGCTGGGCTGCCAGCCAATGGATCGCTCGAAGAAGCTATCGATCGAGCAGAACGGGTTGAGATCGCCAGGCAGAGCGAGAAGCTAGTGTGAGAAGCTGGTTATGTGAAGTTTTGTGAAGTTGGAGGACATCAGAACAAGCCCTAAGTATTTTCCTCCCGCTAAGATCATCTCTCGTAGGAACGATATTATGAATTTTAAGCAACTTGATCATGAACATGTTGCACAAGCTTGGAGAGAATGAAAATGATACGTAATTGCCCTACTCATGGTTTAAATTTGTGGATGATTATACAAAAAATTTATGCCGGATTGAATTTTGCTTCTAGAAATCTTTTAGATTCGGCCACGGGAAGCACTTTTATGGGAATCACTTTACGAGATGCTACTAAACTCCTAGATAATATTATGGTTAATTATTCTCAGTGGCACACTGAAAGATCCACTAATAAAAAAGTGCATGCGATAGAAGAAATTAATGTTTTGAGTGGAAAGATGGATGAACTTATGAAATTATTTGCTACTAAGAGTGTTTCTTCTGATCCTAATGATATGCCTTTGTCTACTTTGATTGAGAATAATAATGAATCTATGGATGTGAATTTTGTTGGTAGGAATAATTTTGGTAACAACGCATATAGAGGGAATTTTAATCCTAGGCCCTATCCTAGTAATCCTTCTAATAATTATGGAAATTCCTACAACAACTCTTATGGAAATTTTAATAAGATGCCCTCTGAATTTGAGAATAGTGTTAAAGAGTTTATGAATTCACAAAAGAATTTTAATGCTTTGCTTGAAGAGAAATTACTTAAAGTTGATGAATTGGCTAGGAACATTGATAGAATTTCTCTTGATGTTGATTCTTTAAAGCTTAGATCTATTCCTCCTAAGCATGATATAAGTGAGTCTCTCAAAGCCATGAGAACTTCCATTGATGAGTGCAAGGAAATAACCGCTAGGATGCATGCTATGAAAGATGCCTTTATTAAAGCGTGTTCTTCCAATTTCCATGAAAATCAAGATGAAGATCTAAAAGTTATTGATGTGTCGCTCATTAAATCTTTGTTTTTCAATATGAATCTTGATAATGATGAGAGTGAATATGAGCCACCTTTACCTAGAAGGCGTTCTAAGGATTCAGAGCTTTTAGATTATGATGCTAAAATTGATGAAAGTGGGATTGAAGAAAGTAAAACCTTAGATGTTGCTAAACCCACTATTTTGGATTTCAAGGAATTTAATTATTAAAGTTGCTCTTTAATTGAATGTATTTCCTTGTTACAATCCGTGCTAAATTCCTCGCATGCTTATAGTCAAAATAAAGCATTTACTAAACATATCGTTGATGCCTTGATGCAATCTTATGAGGAAAAACTTGAGTTGGAAGTCTCCATCCCTAGAAAACTTTATGATGAGTGGGAACCAACTATTAAAATTAAGATTAAGGATCATGAATTCTATGCTTTATGTGATTTGGGTGCTAGTGTTTCCACTATTCCCAAAACTTTGTGTGATTTGCTAGATTTTCGTGATTTTGATGAATGCTCTCTAAACTTGCACCTTGCGGATTCCACTATTAAGAAACCTATGGGAAGAATTAATGATGTTCTTATTGTTGCGAATAGGAATTATGTGCCCGTAGACTTTATCGTTCTTGATATAGATTGCAATCCTTCATGTCCTATTATTCTTGGTAGACCTTTCCTTAGAACGATTGGTGCAATTATTGATGTGAAGGAAGGGAATATTAGATTCCAATTCCCATTAAAGAAAGGCATGGAACACTTCCCTAGGAAGAAGATAAAATTATCATATGAATCTATTATGAGAGCCACCTATGGATTGCCCACCAAAGATGGCAAGACCTAGATCTATCCTTGCTTTTATGCCTAGCTAGGGGCGTTAAACGATAGCGCTTGTTGGGAGGCAACCCAATTTTATTTTTAGTTTTTTTGTTTTTGTTTCTGTTTAGGAATAAATAATCCATCTACCTTCTGTTTAGATGTGGTTTTATATTTTAATTAGTGTTTGTGCCAAGTTAAACCTATAGGATCTTCTTGGATAATAGTTATTTGATCTTGCTGTAATTTCCAGAAATTTTGGGTTCACGAAAACAATTGTTAAAAATCACCAGAAAGTGATAAAATAGTAATTCCGATTGCTGCTGATCAATAAACAAATTGCCTAGGTCTTCCTATTTTTTCTGAATTTGTGGAGTTCCAGAAGTTTGCGTTAGTTACAGATCACTACAGACTGTTCTGTTTTTGACAGATTCTGTTTTTCGTGTGTTGTTTGCTTATTTTGATGAATATATGGCTAGTAAAATAGTTTATGATCCATAAAGAAGTTGGAATACAGTAGGTTTAACACCAATATAAATAAAGAATGAGTTCATTACAGTACCTTGAAGTGATCTTTTGTTTTCTTTCGCTAACGGAGGTCACGAGATTTCTGTTGAGTTTTGTGTTGTGAAGTTTTCAAGTTTTGGGTGAATTTTTTTGATGGATTATGGAACGAGGAGTGGTAAGAGCCTAAGCTTGGGGATGCCCATGGCACCCCCAAGATAACCCAAGGACACCAAAAAGTCAAAGCTTGGGGATGCCCCGGAAGGCATCCCCTCTTTCATCCACTTCCATCGGTAACTTTACTTGGAGCTATATTTTTATTCACCACATGATATGTGTTTTGCTTGGAGCGTCTTGTACTATTTGCGTCTTTGCTTGTTAGTTTAACACAATCATCCTTGCTGTACACACCTTTTTAGAGAGCCATACATGAATTGGAATTTGTTAGAATACTCTATGTGCTTCACTTATACCTTTTGAGCTTGATAGTTTTGCTCTATGTGCTTCACTTATATCTTTTGAGCTTTATAGTTTGCTCTAGTACTTCACTTATATCTTTTAGAGCACGGTGGTGGATTTGTTTTAAAGAAACTATTGATCTCTCATGCTTCACTTAGATTATTTTGAGAGTCTTAAATAGCATGGTAATTTGCTTAAAATAATAATATGCTAGGTATATAAAAATAATAAAAACTTTCTTATGAGTGTGTTGAATACTAAGAAAAGTTTGATGCTTGATAATTGTTTTGAGATATGGAGGTGATAATATCAAAGTCGTGCTAGTTGAGTAGTTGTGAATTTGGGAAATGCTTGTGTTGATGTTTGTAAGTCCCGTAGCATGCACGTATGGTAAACGTTATGTAACAAATTTGAAACATGAGGCGTTATTTGATTATCCTCCTTATGAGTGGCGGTCGGGGACGAGCGATGGTATTTTCCTACCAATCTATCCCCCTAGGAGCATGCGCGTAGTGCTTTGGTTTTTGATGGCTTGTAGATTTTTGCAATAAGTATGTGAGTTCTTTATGACTAATGTTGAGTCCATGGATTATATGCACTCTTACCCTTCCATCATCGCTAGCCTCTTCGGTACCGTGCATTGCCCTTTCTCACATTGAGAGTTGGTGCAAACTTCGCCGGTGCATCCAAACCCCGTGATATGATACGCTCTTTCACACATAAACCTCCTTATATCTTCCTCAAAGCAGCCACCATACCTACCTATTATGGCATTTCCATACCCATTCCGAGATATATTGCCATGCAACTTTCCACCATACC
Organism: Aegilops longissima; assembly: GCA_021605205.1. Lineage (NCBI taxonomy): Eukaryota > Viridiplantae > Streptophyta > Magnoliopsida > Poales > Poaceae > Aegilops > Aegilops longissima. The sequence goes on along the minus strand of CM038682.1, from coordinate 677,765,218 downwards.
ATTCTTCATGGCACATTCATCATTGTCATATTGCTTAGCATGATCATGTAGTTGACATAGTATTTGTGGCAAAGCCACCGTTCATAATTCTTTCATACATATCACTCTTGATTCATTGCATATCCCGGTACACCGCCGGAGGCATTCATATAGAGTCATACTTTGTTCTAGTATCGAGTTGTAATCATTGAGTTGTAAATAAAAAGAAGTTTGATGATCATCATTATTGGAACATTTTCCCATGTGAGGTCAAATAAAAAAAGAGGCCAAAGAGCCCACCAAATAAAAAAAAGAGGCCAAAGATCCCACCAAAAAAATGAGAGAAAAAGAGAGAAGGGACAATGTTACTATCCTTTTACCAGACTTGTGCTTCAAAGTAGCACCATGTTCTTCATATAGCGAGTCTCATGTATTGTGCTTCAAAGTAGCACCATGTTTTTCATATAGAGAGTTTCATATGTTGTCACTTTCATATACTAGTGGGAATTTTTCATTATAGAACTTGGCTTGTATATTCCAACGATGGGCTTCCTCAAATGCCCTAGGTCTTCGTGAGCAAGCAAGTTGGATGCACACCCACTTAGTTTCTTTTGTTGAGATTTCATACATTTATAGCTCTAGTGCATCCATTGCATGGCAATCCCTACTCCTTGCATTAACATCAATTGATGGGAATCTCAATAGCCCGTTGATTAGCCTCGTTGATGTGAGACCTTCTCCCTTTTTGTCTCCTCCAAATAACCCCCATCATTATATTCTATTCCACCCATAGTGCTATGTCCATGGCTCGCGCTCATATATTGCGTGAAAGTTTATAGGTTCGAGATTACTAAAGTATGAAACAATTGCTTGGCTTGGCATCGGGGTTGTGCATGATGAGAGCATTCTTGTGTGACGAAAATGGAGCATGACTAAACTATATAATTTTGTAGGGATGAACTTTCTTTGGCCATGTTATTTTGAGAAGACATAATTGCTTAGTTAGTATGCTTGAAGTATTATTATTTTTATGTCAATATGAACTTTTGTCTTGAATCTTTCGGATCTGAATATTCATAACACAATAAAGAAGAGTTACATTGAAATTATGCCAAGTAGCACTCCGCATCAAAAATTCTCATTTTATCATTTACCTACTCGAGGACGAGCAGGAATTAACCTTGGAGATGCCTGATACGTCTCCAACGTATCTATAATTTTTTATTGCTCCATGCTATATTATCTATTGTTTTGGACTATATTGGGCTTTATTTTCCACTTTTATATTACTTTTGGGACTAACCTATTAACCGGAGGCCCAGCCCAGAATTGCTGTTTTTTGCCTATTTCAGTGTTTCGAAGAAACGGAATATCAAACGGAGTCCAAACGGAATGAAATCTTCGGGAACGTGATTTTCTCATCGGATAAGACCCATGAGACTTGGACCCTCCGTCAAGAAAGCCACGAGGCGGCCACGAGGGTGGAGGTGCCCCCCAAGGGCGCCCCGCCTCGTGGGCCCTCAAGCTCCACCGACGCACTCCTTCCTCCTATATATACCCACGCATTCCCAACAGATCGACACGGAGCCAAAACCTAATTCCACCGCTGCAACTTTCTGTATCCACGAGATCCCATCTTGGGGCCTGTTCCGGAGCTCCACCGAAAGGGGATTCCACCATGGAGGGCTTCTACATCATCACCATAGCCTCTCCGATGAAGTGTGAGTAGTTTACCTCAGACCTTTGGGTCCATAGTTAGTAGCTAGATGGCTTCTTCTCTCTTTTTGATCTCAATACAATGTTCTCCCCCTCTCTCGTGGAGATCTATTCGATGTAATCTTCTTTTTGCGGTGTGTTTGTTGAGATCGATGTATTGTGGGTTCATGATTAAGATTATCTATGAGCAATATTTGAATCTTTTCTGAATTGTTTTATGTATGATTGAGTTATCTTTGCAAGTCTCTTCGAATTATCCATTTGGTTTGGCAAACTAGATTGGTAGTTCTTGCAATGGGAGAAGTGTTTAGCTTTGGGTTCAATCTTGCGGTGTCCTTACCCAGTGACAGAAAGAGTTGCAAGGCACGTATTGTATTGTTGCCACTGAGGATAACAAGATGGGGTATTTATCATATTGCATGAATTTATTCCTCTACATCATGTCATCTTGCTTAAGGCGTTACTCTGTTTTCATTAACTTAATACTCTAGATGCATGCTGGATAGCGGTCGATGAGTGGAGTAATAGTAGTAGATGCAGGCAGGAGTCGGTCTACTTGTCTCGGACGTGATGCCTATATACATGATCATACCTAGATATTCTCATAACTATGCTCAATTCTGTCAATTGCTCAACAGTAATTCGTTCACCCACCGTAAAATATCTATGCTCTTGAGAGAAGCCATTAGTGAAATCTATGGCCCCGGGTCTATTTTCATCATATTAATCTTCCTACGCTTTATTATTGCTTTGCTCTTTACTTTGCCTTTTATTTTACTTTGCATCTTTATACCAAAAAAAATACCAAAAATATTATCTATCATCTCTATCAGATCTCACTCTTGTAAGTGGCCGTGAAGGGAGTGACAACCCCTATTCATGTTGGTTGCGAGGAGCTATTTGTTTTGTGTAGGTACGAGGGACTTGCGTACTGGATTGATACCTTGGTTCTCAAAAACTGAGGGAAATACTTACGCTACTCTGCTGCATCATCCTCTCCTCTTCGAGGAAAACCAACGCAAGCTCAAGATGTAGCAGCAGCCCCAACTGATAGTCAGTGTCGATCAGTATAGGGCGATGATCAGATTTATTGAACGGTTCATTTGAGACTCCAAAGCAAGGGAAAAGGTCGGCCCAAGAGCTATTTCCCACTGCCCTATCCAGCCTCTCACAAATACGACCTCTGCGCCAACTGAATATGTCTCCTGAGTAACCCAAATCATCAAGGTTACAGTCACGTAGGGTGTCACTAAAATCTTGCATGCGCCATTGTGATCGGGCTGCACCCCCTTCTTGTTCGTGTGCATGCAGAATTTCATTGAAGTCCCTGGCCATAAGCCACGACAGATTCACCATTGCTTACAGACTACGAATGTAGTCCCATGACGAATGTTTCCTATCACCACTTGGTTCACCATAAAACCCCGTAAAGTGCCATCCCGCTTCACTAGATTCTCTGATGCGAATGTCAATATAATTTGTGTGTGCCTCCGGTGAGGAGACTCCCAAGCTGGTTTGCCAAAATATTGCCAATCCCCCACTTATGCCATCACTTTCTAATACCTCCATCTCCTCGAAACCCAATCACCTCATTAGTTTCCCTGCCTTAGCTCTATCCAAATGTGTCTCAGACAGGAACAACATGTCTAGTTTTACATGCTCAAGGACCCCCGAGAGCGCTCGAACTGTCGCGGGCTTCCTCATCCCGCGGCAGTTCCAACTTAAGAGTTTCATTTTGACCGGTCGAGCCCATTTTTGGGGCTCGCCGATAAATTGTGGCTGGCATCCATCACAACTAGATCATCCTTCTTTGAGCGCTTGGAGTCGTGCGAGAAGGTGTCCCCCTCATCTCCTTCCCTCTGACTATTTTCTCCCACTTTCTGCTGTTTCCCACCGTCCGTCATTGCACCAGTAGCAGCTTCCAGAGCAGGAATAACGGCTGTAGCCGTAGTGTGCAGCCCGGGGGACGACCCCTTCTCATCAAAAGTTAGTCTTTTCCTCCCAGAATTTTTACCACCATCAATATTATTTTGGGCCTTAATCGGGCTGGTCCCAGTATCCCTAAGGTCCTCATCCACTTGTGGTTCATAGTTTGCCCGACCACCTCCTCCAGATTGTCCCTTATAGTGGCCCCTGCTGTTTTGTCCCTGTCCCCTTGATCCAGGCTTTGGTGCTAGTATAAATTCACCCCAGTCCATATTCTCCGGGCTGTGCTTCCCAATACCAAGCTCAAGATATGTGTGCCCCATCAGACAGCACACATAGCAGAAGACCGACATCTTTTCATACAAGACAGAGTAGAACACTTTCTTCTTATCCTTGGTAATAGATACCCAGCGCACTAGAGGCTCATTCACATCCAATTTTACTCTAACTCGGACGATCCTTCCATTACCCCACCTAGGATTAAGCATTACTGACTCCAGTTTGCCGATCTTATTGGCCAAAGATCGTATAACAGGATCCTTCCTATATAAAGGGGGAAGATCAACAATCTGCACCCACACAGCCAATCTGTCGAGGATCACCTCTTCATATCTTGAGTATCAATCATATTTTTTGATCAAGATTCCATGGTCCCGGAATAACCATGGCCCCTCCTCTTTTACTCTCTTCCAGTCACCCAAGCAGTTCACCGTGAGCGCGAACAAATTCTCCCCGAGGGCACTAAAGGTTATCCCCTGTGCCAGGCTCCATGCCATCTTCATTGTATCATAGAAGGAGCCTCTACTAAAAGGTTTATTCATATGAACAGTAGCAAGCGCCATGAATTCAGCTTCCTCCACTTCATCTGGGAATTCCTCATCAAAGTTCAGATCATCCTCTTCTCTCTCCTGGAGATTCAGTCGTCCGATCATCTCGTCCACGCCCGCTGACTGTCCCATCGGCGTTGCACTGTTTGCTGATGATTGGGAACCCGAACCCGCCATGCCGAAACCCTAAGACTCGGCCTGCTGCACAAACCCTAGAAAAGACCCCACGTCGCTTGGCTGTAATCGAGGCCAGGTAGATAGCGGGGCTATCCCCTTAATCAGCCGAGACCCTACCGACGATAGGTAGGAGGCAGATGGAATTCGATAAGGACTCTCGGTGTCGCCACCGGAGGAGTTGTAACCCTAGACGAGAGCCGCCAGGGGAATTGCGCGTTCAGGGTAGTTAAGCCACTTTTCTCTGCCACTTTTTTATATTGAGAGGTGGCATTTTTCTCTGCCACTTTTTTTACACACAATATTTTTGGGTGATGACTCAGAACATGGCAACTTTTGTGGCTTTTTTTCATTTTTTTTGTTTTTTGTGTATGGCATTTTTTAAAAGAAAAAGTACTCAATGGCCTAGGCCAATTGGGGGGTCGGCATGGCCCTCCCACTGGAAGGACCTCCCCCTGGCGAACGAATGCATTCGATGGGGGTGTCGTGCATACGACGATCTATGGGATCAGCAAAGGCCCCTTTGCGGTTTGACAACGGAGATCGGCGAGCACAGAGAGTAGAACTAGCAGAACGCACGAGGTTTACTCAGGTTCGGGCCGTTGTGAAGCGTAAAACTCTACTCCTGCCTTGGTGGATTGATTATATGAGCACAAGTACAAGGGAGCGCAATCCCGGCAAGGTTGCGGGGGAGGGGGGGAGGGGGGAGGATGTTGCTATGCGCATGTTTGTGCAAAGTGTCGATCTTTGTAAAAGGTAGCCATCAGCCTCCTTTTATAGGGAATGGGGTAACCACAGTGGCAAAACGGTAAACATACATTGTAAATAGTGGCTACAGTGCCATGCACCTAACTCTGACGGGTTAAGATAAAAGCATTGAATGCACTGTGAGGTGTCTTGTGGATGGAACTCCCCGGCAAGGATTGCCTCTCCTTCTGTGTTGTTTGTCCATCTACCCCTTCTTCCTTTGACATGCCCATGGGACAGGTGTCATTAAAGTTGTCTTGAAAGTGGCGAGCTAACACGTGCCCAAACATATCTTACCTAACTACCTACCCGCTCGACACCTACGCGACAAGTGACAAGCTAATTGCTGAGGTAGAGCGGTGACGACGTAGTGGGATAGTGCCAGACTCGGAGCTTGCCGGGTCTTCGCTATCTTGTTGACAAGTGGGCTTGCCGGGCATTCCAAGCCTGATCTTCTGTACTCTTCTGTAGTACTTCTCAATCACCTGCCTGGAGGTCTTCTTTGTATCTATGGATTAGCTTACTGTAGTTCTCCGGCAAGCCTTGGCACTAGGGAGGCTGCTACCATTTGTGCAGAAGTCCGGGATACTGAAATACCCAAACTTTAGTACACCGACAGGGGGGCTCCTCCTAGCGACTGTTCGACAGCTAAAGGGTCCTAATTTTAATGTAGAAAAGGTTATGTTACAAAGAATAAAATCCAAGCTCGTGCCATCTTTCATGTAGAAGTAATATTTACAGCTGTACACGATTGCCCTTTTATACATGACGTGGCGACAATGTTCACATTCCAACCCCTGATTCAGTTCATATTCGCAGACCAAGAGAACATAAACAAGGGCACAGAGACCCTCAAGCACCTCTATCTCTATCCTTTCTATCACCAAATGGTCCGCAATACCTGAACTTCAAACTAGAGATGCAGCATCCCACCATAATGTTGAGTGATGGAATCCTACAAGAGGAACAAACAGTTACTGGGATGGGCTTTTACTCGATCGGTTTGACAAGTTTGTGGACAAAAAATGTCCAGAATCTGAATTACTGAGTTGATGTGTCTAGTTGCATCCACCTTGCAAATTTATGTACGTGCAACGCAATTTACTCGAATTTCAAAATATAGTAGACATTTAAAACTTGAATAGAAACAACTATAAAGTTTATAATCAGAACAAAGATGAAGGTGGACAAATCTCTGGTTCCATCTAAAAACTAAGAAGGTAGTTTATCCCTCAAAATTGTGAAAGCCAAAAGTGATAAATCAAAGGACTCAAAGGCCAACCATAACAAATAGAGAGGTAAATCTTAACAATATCGTCCACAAACAATTTTGTAACGCCCAATATGCGGTATTATTCTCAAGGAACTTGGAAGTCCCGCCAAGGATAGAAGCGCATATCGGAGACGCTTCGCAAGGTGGATATCATTACAACATACCATATACCGAATAGATGAGAATATCATATAAAGGCTTACACTCGCCACAAGCTACAACATGAATATCTCAATACATCAATACATATCAATCATCATACAGAAGAACAGGATCCGCCTACGGATGAAATCAAATGAAAAGAAGAATGACGTCCACCTTGCTAATCACGGGCTGCCAACTGGGAACCCATCTTATGATCGTCGAAGAAGAAGAAGAACTCCAAATAGAACAAGCATCACTCTCACATCAAAGCATCGCTTTACTTGTACCTGCACCTGTTGTTGTAGTAATCTGTGAGCCATGGGAATTCAGCAATCTCATTACCATGGGTATCAAAACTAGCAAAGCTTAATGGGTGTGGAATGGTTAAGTGGTGAGGTTGCAACAAGCACTAAGCATTTGTATGTGGCTAACTTACAAGTACAAGAATAAGAAGAGTAAACTACGCATAAACGGGCATGAACTAGCAATGATCAAGAAGCGATCTTGAACACCTACTCATGAGTCATTTCATAACCCCACTGTGTTCTCTTCCCGAACCCCCTCAAAAATAGATGATCACGATTAAGCACACGGTTGGTGTATCTTAGTTGAGTTTAGTTAAGTTCTCTACAACCGGATATTATAAATTTTCAAGTTGTCACATAACTGCAGGCATAGATTTCCGAAATATTTAACCATGCAGGGATGCTCCAACTCGCCCATCATAATGTTGGGGAATGTAGCAGAAATTCAAAATTTTCCTACGTGTCACCAAGATCTATCTATGGAGAAACTAGCAACGAGGGGAAGGAGAGTGCATCTACATACCCTTGTAGATCGCTAAGCGGAAGCGTTCAAGAGAACGGGGTTGAAGGACTCGTACTCGTCGTGATCCAAATCACCGGAGATCCTAGTGCCGAACGGACGGCACCTCCGCGTTCAACACACGTACAGCCCGGTGACGTCTCCCATGCCTTGATCCAGCAAGGAGAGAGGGAGAGGTTGGGGAAGATGTAACGCCCCTGATGCGGCTATATCTCCCACGTGTCGACGCACGACTTAGAGGCATAACCGCATTGAAAGCAATGTCGCAAGTGAGGTAATCTTCACACAACCCATGTAATAAATAAGGGAAAGAGATACATAGTTGGCTTACAATCGCCACTTCACACAAGTACATAAATAAACATCCATCATTGAGTACACTCAAGGTCCGACTACGGAACCAAAATAAAAGAAGATACCCCAAATGCTACAGATCCCGAATCGTCCCAACTGGGCACCACTACTGATCATCGGGAAAAGACACATAGTAACGACCACGTTCCTCGTCGAACTCCCACTTGAGCTCGGTTGAGTCACCTGCACTGGCATCGTCGGAACCTGCAACTGTTTTGGAAGTATCTGTGAGTCACGGGGACTCAGCAATCTCACACCCGCGAGATCAAGACTATTTAAGCTTATAGGAAGGACAGAGTAGTAAAGGTGGAGCTGCAGGAAGCGACTAGCATATATGGTGGCTACATCGCAAAAGAGAGCGAGAAGAGAAGCAAAGCACGGACGTGAAACTAGTAGCGATCAAGAAGTGATCCTGAACTACTTACGTCAGACATAACTCCAACACCGTGTTCACTTCCCGGACTCCGCCGAGAAGAGACCATCACGGTTACACACGCGGTTGATGTGTATTTTATTTGAGGTCAACTTTGGGTTTTCTACAACCGGACATTAACAAATTTCCATCTGCCTCATAACGCGGGCACGGCTTTGAAAGATATTACCTGCAGGGTGTCCCAACTTAGCCCATTATAAGCTCTCACGGTCAACGAAGGATATTCCTTCTACGGGAAGACCCGATCAATCTCGGAATCCCGGACTACAAGACATTTCGACAGCAATAAAACAAGACCAGCAAAGCCGCCCGATTGTGCCGACAAATCCCGATAGGAGCTGCACATATCTCGTTCTCGTGGCACATCCGGATGAGCAGTCCATACAACTAAAACCAGACCTCAAGTTGCCTTGAGGGGCGCTGCACAGGGCTCTAGTTCGGGCCAGCACTCAAGGAGCACTGGTGGGAGGGTTAAAATAAAGATGACCCTCGGGCTCGCGAAACCCGGGGAAAAGGCTTAGGTGGCAAATGGTAAAACCAATGTTGGGCCTTCTTTGGAGGAGTCTTATTCAAAGCGAACTGTCAAGGGGTCCCATAAATCACCCAACGTGTAAGGAACGCAAAATCAAGGAACATAACACCGGTATGACGGAAACTAGGGTGGCAAGAGTGGAACAAAACACGGGCATAAGGCCGAGCCTTCCACCCTTTACCAAGTATATAGATGTATTAATTATATCAGATATATATTGTGATATCCCCAACAAATAAACATGTTCCAAAGAGGAACAACATCTCCATGTTCCAACAAGGAACAAACTTCAGCTTCACCTGCAACTAGTAACGCTATAAGAGGGCTGAGCAAAGCGGTAACATAGCCAATCAACGGTTTGCTAGGAAAGGATGGTTAGGGGCTGACATGGCAATATGGGTGGCATGATATAGCAAGTGGTAGGCATCGTAGCATAGGCATAGCAAAAGAGCGAGCAACTAGCATAGCAAAGATAGAAGTGATTTCGAGGGTATGGTCATCTTGCCTGCAATGTTCTCAGAGTTGTCGTAAGCTTGATCCTCGTAAGCGTTCTCAACAGGTTCCTCGTTCACGTACTCGTCTCCCGGCTCTACCCAAAGCAACAACACAAACAAAGGAACCACAATAAATCACGGTGCAATGCACAATCAACATGATGCAAAACATGACATGATATGCGGGATGTGATATGCAATGCGTATGTGCGCTCCGGAAGGAAAATGATGAACCAGGCATCAACTTGGCAAACCAAGTATGCCACTGGAAAGATGAGATGATTTCGGTTGAAATCGATATAAAGATCACCGGAATCGGATGCACGGTTTGGAAAAGGCAAGCAAAACAAGAATGGCGCAAATCTGCCATTAACAGCATGATGCCACTTAGCAAGCAACAATTAATTAAGCTACTGCACCCAAACGTATCAACAAAGCACATGGCAGTGATCTACACAAGATGCTCGACAAAAGATGAGCACTGAGCTACGGCTAGTTCACATCATAACAGGTTCAAACAAGCATGGCAAAAGTGCATAAAATATCAGGCTGGACATGGCAAAAACAGCATCAGGTTGCAATGTTCAGAGCAGCAAAACTACATGCTACAGGAACTTAAAATAGCAAAATATGGCATGGCATGAATCTACTCAAATCATAGAACAAAAGTACCTTACTGACCATAAGCCAAAAAAGATTAGAAAATATAGTAACACCCATGTCAATATTGAAAGTTTCGTTAACAGATTCAGCAACATGGCATGTCAAAAACTGATAACAAGTAAGCATGTTTACAAGCTCAATGCACTCACTACAGAGCCTTATATGATAAACTAAGCATACATACATCAAGAAGACATGACATAGAAGACATACATGGCAAGAACAATAACATAGTATAAATGGATCAACCACAACAACCTAGGCAAAATTGAATAACATGTAAACAATCTGCCAGGAAACATTTGATAGCAAAAGTAGAGCTCGATTGACTCAAGCTATGGCACTCCATAATTGAAAACAAAGGCATGGATGGATATAGCAAGACATGCTTTACAAAACATCCTTACTGAAGTATCTCTAAATATACATAGATCTCTCGGTATCATCAAGTTAACATGGCATCAAAATATCAGCTAAACAGGGCTGAAAACAGCAACATCAGGACACCTACTTTGCATGCTTGTGCTAGTCACCACATAGATCACAAAAATACATGGCATACACCCCTGGAAATATGGCATGGCATATTTCAAAACACATGTAGGACTCAAATTCATAGGGTGCACACATTAATCATGGTAAAAATAACAAAAGTGCAAGTTCTGTTAAGAAACAGAAACTAACATCACATAGCACTCTGCCAACAGCATTTCGGGCATCAAGATGAGCTCAATTGAAAATGATGCAATGGAATGAAATGATCTACTCTTCGGGTCGAACATTTTGACATATTATACGTGCAAAATGGAAGTACAGATGCAAAGATACACCACGTTGAAAATGCAACAAAATTACAAAGATATGAAAGACTTAGAGAAAAAGTGGGGGAGAGAGAGGTCAACGGGCGCGCGACCCGAGGCCAGATCTGGATCGGCGACGGGCGGCGGCGGCTGCTCGGGCCGGCTCGCCGGAGGAGGAGGCAGCAGGGCGGGGCCGAGGCGGGCTGGCGAGGTGGCGCCAGGCGGCGGGCGGTGATGGCGTGGCGGATCCGGAGGGGCGGCGATGATGGCGCGCGGGCGGCGGCGGGCGGGCGGGCATGGCGTGGGCAGGCGAGGTCGGGCGCCTGCCCGGATCGGCCGGGCGGGCTGGCCGTGGGCCTCGGGAAGGCTGGCGGGCTATGTGGCGGCGGTTGCCACGTGTCGCGCCCCGAGGGCGGCATGGGCGGCGGCTGGCGGGCGGGCGACGTGTCCGGGCGGGCGGGACGCTTCGTCCGGAGGTAGGGGAAGGCTAGGGTTAGACCCGAGATTTGGAGGGTTTGCTTAAATAGGCATAGAGGAGCTAGGAGAGTCCAAATGAGGTGTAGTTTTACCACACGATCGCGATCGAACGACGGAGAGCATGGAAGTGACTTAGATGGGTTATTGGGCTGTTTTGAAGGGTGTTGGGCTGCAACTTAAAAGAGGCCTTTGCGAGAGTGCGGTTAACCGTTGGAGTACCAAACGAGCTCAAATGACCAAACTTGACCGGTGGTCTACGGTTGGTATACCAAGGCCACTAGACAAACCTCGGTCCATTTCGAGAAGGTTTTGTACCCTTTACGGAAAAACATAAAAGGGCCGCCGGGGAGATAGGAGTGCGGATTGCAAAACGGACAACGGGAAAAATGCTCGGAATCATGAGGCGAACACGTATGCAAATGCGATGCACATGATGACATGATATAAAATGCATGACATGGACAAAATGCAAAAAGAAAAAAAAACCAACCACGGAGGGAATATCATATATCAATGCGAAAATGGCAAGAGTTGGAGTTACAAATATGGAAAGTTACTTCCGGGTGTTACAACACTCCACCACTACAAGAGGATCTCGCCCCGAGATCTAGGACTGAAAGAACTCCGGATATTCGAACGGAGGTGATCCTCGCGCCCCGGTAGCTTCTCGGTCGGAATGGTGTGACCACTTCACTTTCAGGAATTTGATTGACTTGTTGCGAGTCTTGCGCTCGGTTTCTTCAAGAATAGCAACGGGTGCTCATGATAGAGAGATCTTCTTGAAGGTCAATCTCTTGAAGTTGATAGTGCGTTCAGAGTCTTGAAGCACTTGCGAAGCTGTGACACGTGAAACACATCGTGCACGTTTGCAAAGTTGGATGGAAGCTCAAGTTGATAGGCGAGATCGCCTCTTTTCCCAATGATCTTGAAAGGACCCACGTATCTAGGGGCAAGCTTCCTTTGATACCGGGCGGCGAGTGCCTTTCATTGGAGACGCGGAGGTAGACATGGTCTCCGATTTCAAAAGCCACATCACGGTGCTTATCATCATAATAGCTCTTTCGGCGCGATTGCGCGGCTTTGAGATTCTCACGAATGACTTGGCACATTTCTTACGCTTCGTGATCAAGTCATTGCCAAGAAGTTGGCGTTCACTGTCTCGGACCAATTGAGAGGAGTACGACACTTTACGCCATAGAGAATTTCGAATGGGGCCTTGCCGAACTCGCTTGGAAGCTATTGTTGTAGGAGAACTCGGCATATGGAAGACAATCTTCCCACTTCATACCGAAGAAATGACACAAGCCCCGAGCATATCTTCAAGGATTTGATTGACTCGCTCGACTTGGCCACTTGTTTGAGGATGGAAAGCTGTCTTTGAAACGAATGTTGGTGCCCATGGCCTTCAAAAGAATCCCAAAACTTGGAGGTAAAGATGCTGCCACGGTCAGAAGAGATCACTTGTGGAATGCCGTGCAAGGAGACAATCTCGAGGTGTATAGCTCGCCAACCGAGCTGCTGTGATGGATTCTTTGATAGGAAGAAAATGAGCCACTTTAGTAAGCTTGTCAATGACAACGAAGATAGCATCATTTCCACGCTTGGACTTAGGAAAACCAGTCACGAAGTCCATTTCAATATGATCAAACTTCCATTCAGGAATAGCAAGAGGTTGGAGGAGACCAGCTAGTCTTTGGTGTTCTGCTTTCACTCTTCTGCAGACATCACACTCATTCACGAATTGAGCAATTTCTCGCTTCATTCGAGTCCACCAATATGACTGCTTGAGGTCATGGTACATCTTCGTACTTCCAGGATGAATGGATAGAAGCGAATTGTGAGCCTCGTTCATAATGACTTTTCTCAGATCACCCTTAGGAACCACAATCCGGTCCTCAAAGAAAAGAGTATCTTTGTCATCAACGTGGAAGCACTTGTACTTGGAAATGCCCTTGTCGATACCACGTTTCACCTTTTTCACCATGGTATCCAGAAGTTGAGCCTCACGAATCTGATCTTCCAAAGTAGGAGAGACTATGAGGTGGGCAAGAAAGCCTTGAGGAACAACTTGAAGATTCAGCTTGCGGAAAGATTCACAGAGATCCGGCTGAAAAGGCTTGAGGATTAGACTGTTGCAGTAAGCCTTCCTGCTCAAAGCATCTGCAATGACATTGGCTTTGCCCGGAGTATATTCAATACTTGGGTTGTACTCTTGAATCATTTCGACCCATCGAGTCTGCCTGAGGTTGAGGTTGGGCTGGGTGAAGATGTACTTGAGACTCTTGTGATCGGTGAAAATGTCCACTTTCCTTCCCAACAAGAGATGTCTCCACGTTATTAATGCATGGACAACTGCCGCCAACTCAAGATCGTGAGTGGGGTAGTTCTTCTCGTTGGGCTTCAACTGGCGAGAGGTATAAGCCACAACTCTCTTCTCTTGCATTAACACAGCACCGAGACCTTGAAGAGAAGCATCACAGAAAACTTCAAATGGCTTGGATTCATCAGGAGGAGTCAAGACAAGGAGCTGTGACGAGTTTCTCTTTGAGAGTATTGAAAGCAACGCCACACTCGGGAGACCGGACATACTTCACATGCTTCGGAGAAGGTTGGAAAGAGGCTTTGCAATCTTGGAGAAGTTCTCAACGAATCTTCGCAATAGCTTGCAAGACCAAGAAAATCTGGAGCTGCTTGACATTCGAGGAGGTTCCCAATTCACAATTGCGGACACCTTCTCGGGATTAACAGCGATGCCCTTGGCGGAGATGATATGACCAAGATAAAGCACTTCATCAAGCCAAAATTCACATTTGGAGAACTTAGCATAGAATTGATACTCTCGAGCTTGTCTAGCACCAATCGCAAATGTTTGGCATGATCCTTCTTATTCTTGGAGAAGACCAAAATATCATCAAGATAAACCAAGACGAATTCATTGGTGTAGGGGTTGAATATGAAGTTCATCATCCGAGAGAATGTTGGAGGAGCATTGACGAGGGCGAAAGACATGACAAGTATATTCATAAGAACCAAAGCTTGTTCGAATCTTTGTCTTGGGAATATCTTGTTCACGAATGCGAATCTGATGATACCCCATACGAAGGTCAAGCTTGGAGAACACTTGTAGCACCTTTGAGTTGCTCGAAAAGCTCATTGATGTTGGGAAGTGGATACTTGTTCTTGATAGTCTTCTTATTCAATGGACGGTAATCGACGCAAAGTCGGTCCGTGCCATCCTTCTTCGGACAAAAGAACACCACAACCCCAAGGAGATGAACTCGGTCCGATCAAACCAGACGCTCTTGTTCATCGAGCTGCTTCTTCAATTCCTTCAGCTCATCAGGTCCAAGCTTGTATGGACGCTTGCAAGCGGGTTCGATGCCTGTGCTCAAGATCGATAACGAACTCCAGCGGCCGATGAGGAGGCATACCGGAAGCTCTTCGGAAAGACATCTTGGTACTCACAAACGATGGAATCGAGAGATAGCATTCAGTTCGCCCTTCTCATTGAGAGAAAACAACCGAATGGTTTCATCACGCGGCATAGATGATCACATCATTAGAAGAGTGAGTCAATTGAATTTCCCGGCAGCACAATCAAGCTGAGCTTTGTCTTTGATAAAGCCATCCATTCGAGAATAAGATCAATATCCAAGTCACCAAGGACAATAGGTTTAGCGAAATCTATAATCGCCCATCTTGATAGAAACATCCGAACCAAAACTGGAAGTCATCTCCTTAGCCGGAGAAACAATAGACAAAGGTCTAGGCAAAGCTTGAGTAACCAAATCATGCATAGCCACAAAAGGTCTTGAGATGAAAGAATGCGATGCACCAGTATCAAATAAGACTTTTGCAGGAATATCATTAACTGAGAGATTACCCATTAACACATCAGAAGATTCCTCCGCTTGAGCTGCATTCATCATATTGACCTTTGCAGACTTGGGATTATGCTTGACCACTGCATTGCTTGAAGATTTCACAGGAGGAGGAGGCGGAAGGCGCCTCTGGTTGAAGCACTTGTTCGCATAGTGACCTTTCTGCTGACATTTGTTGCAAGTCACCTCAGAGAGCGGACGGTGGTAAGGAGCACTTGACCTTGGAGCTTGAGAATTAGACTTGTTCTGATAGCTTGGGTTGGGTGGGTGGGAAGATCCACGGCCACCTGAGTTCTTCTGGCGATAAGGTGATGGAGCGGAGGAGGAGGAAGGTAAAACTTCTGCTGCTTAGCTGCCACTTGAGAGGAAGAAGAAGACTGAACTGCATCCCGATTCTCTTCTTAGAAGCCTCACATTTGAGCTGGGCAGCTTCTTGCTTGAGCCATGTTGTAGAATCATCATACTTATCGGCTCAAAAGCACAAGAGCTAATTGCAGATCTTCTCTCGACCACCTCTGAATTGATAGATCATACTCTTATCATCAGCACGTCTTGCTTAGCAAAACGCAAGCGAGCTCGAACTGGATATTGTATTGATAGACAGACATGTTGCCCTGCTTGAGATTGCGGAACTCCTCTCGCTTGCTCTCAACAACACTTTTCGAATGTGATGAGCTCTGAAATCACGGCGGAACTCATCCTGTAATGACACGACCTCCTCTGGAATCTTTGTATTCTGGTACCACTCGAAGCTTGGTCCTTGAGTTGAAACGATGCAAACTTGACAAAGTCCTCGGTCCGACATTGCTACAATCAAAATGCTTGCAGATGTCCACTAACCAATCGTCGGCGTCTGTGGCCTCGACACGTAAACCGAAAGACTTCGCTGATTAGCGAGGAACCGATCGAGAGTAGCAAAGTGCGGCTGATTGTTGCCTTGACCTTGATTTCCTTGATTGCCTTGCCCTCGAGTACGCTTCTTGCAAGAGCTGCAAAATCATCGAGCATTGGCATTGGTGGCTGCCATGATAGCTTGCCAGCCTCGGAGGCGGAGGTGGAGGTGGAGGTGGAGGTTCGATTGATCCCCATCATTGCGATCCGGATTCAGACGTTGGCGGAGCCATCCTGGAGAGGGTGACATCCGTTAGTCCTTTGATAGACAAATAGATAAGTAGAATCAACGGATAGAAATAGCAACATATAGTCTTCACAATAAACATTCGAACAAGAATGAACGAATGAATTCCAAAGTTAATCATCACACGTCCATTAAGTTGAGAAGCCACTTAGATAAAGATATGGGAACAACATCTGTCTTAGAAACAATTCGAATATCACAACTGAAAAGATTGGCTTCTAGAATGAGCCGGAACAAACACATGATAGAGATTTCGCCCAAAGAGTTCGTGGTGGGGCCCACACGGACACGACGTATAGCGGACGTCACGAATGACAAACAAGACGTCCCCGAATCAGCATAGCCAAGGATTCTTTAAGACGTCTCGCGACCATCAGAATCGATCGTGAATGGGCGGACCACTAGACGTTGAACCCCAATCTCAAATCATACATCCGTCGGAAAGAATATCCCGTAAGCTACTAGAATTCCCACCTATAAACTCCGAAACTTTCGGTTATGCAATCTGGTGTTGGGGATACAGGGACACAAAATATATCACCCAAACTAACAATACCTAGATCCATTGTATCCATCCGTCAACACATAACCAAGAAATCCTCGGAAATCGTGTACCTCGACCTTGAAAAACATCCGTTATACAAGTCATGGCAATACTCCCTTTTCGCCACGAAGATTGGGCTATCGGGTTATCTCACCAACAACTGCACAAAAGAGATTTCGATGTCGGTAAAACTCGTATTCGAATCGCAACGATAAAATTGTGACGACAACACCTCGGAGCTCAACTCCCGGACACCGCCACAACCCCTAAATGTCGAGGCACCAAGAACAATGTTCTCGTCACAAAACCATCGGAACGATTCCAAGATACCCACGTGATCCTAAAAATTTTTAGTGAAATTTGAGAAGAGGAGAGTCAAAACTCTACGTCGGGATACCTCACCAGAGCGATTTAAGGGACTGGGAAGTAAAACAATCCTACTCTCCGATATATATAATCCTAAGACTCAAAACATTTTCCATTCTAGACTCAACAACGCCGACCAAACAATCAAGTAGGGGCTCCTAAGTCGGGAAGGCTCGATTACCAACTTGTAGCGCCTCGATGCGGCTATATCTCCCACGTGTCGAGGCACGACTTAGAGGCATAACCGCATTGAAAGCAATGTCGCAAGTGAGGTAATCTTCACACAACCCATGTAATAAATAAGGAAAGAGATACATAGTTGGCTTACAATCGCCACTTCACACAAGACATAAATAAACATCCATCATTGAGTACACTCAAGGTCCGACTACGGAACCAAAATAAAAGAAGATACCCCAAATGCTACACAGATCCCGAATCGTCCCAACTGGGCACCACTATCGATCATCGGGAAAAGACACATAGTAACGACCACGTTCCTCGTCGAACTCCCACTTGAGCTCGGTTGAGTCACCTGACCGCATCGTCGGAACCTGCAACTGTTTTGAAGTATCTGTGAGTCACGGGACTCAGCAATCTCACACCCGCGAGATCAAGACTATTTAAGCTTATAGGAAGGACAGAGTAGTAAAGGTGGAGCTGCAGCAGCGACTAGCATATATGGTGGCTACATCGCAAAAGAGAGCGAGAAGAGAAGCAAAGCACGGACGTGAAACTAGTAGCGATCAAGAAGTGATCCTGAACTACTTACGCCGACATAACTCCAACACCGTGTTCACTTCCGGACTCCGCCGAGAAGAGACCATCACGGTTACACACGCGTTGATGTGTATTTTATTTGAGGTCAACTTTGGGTTTTCTACAACCGACATTAACAAATTCCCATCTGCCTCATAACGCGGGCACGGCTTTGAAAGATATTACCTGCAGGGTGTCCCAACTTAGCCCATTATAAGCTCTCACGGTCAACGAAGGATATTCCTTCTACGGGAAGACCCGATCAATCTCGAATCCCGGACTACAAGACATTTCGACAGCAATAAAACAAGACCAGCAAAGCCGCCCGATTGTGCCGACAAATCCCGATAGGAGCTGCACATATCTCGTTCTCGTGGCACATCCGGATGAGCAGTCCATACAACTAAAACCAGACCTCAAGTTGCCTTGAGGGGCGCTGCACAGGGCTCTAGTTGGGCCAGCACTCGAAGGAGCACTGGTCCGGGGTTAAAATAAAGATGACCCTCGGGCTCGCGAAAACCCGGGGAAAAGGCTTAGGTGGCAAATGGTAAAACCAATGTTGGGCCTTCTTTGGAGGAGTCTTATTCAAAGCGAACTGTCAAGGGGTCCCATAAATCACCCAACCGTAAGGAACGCAAAATCAAGGAACATAACACCGGTATGACGGAAACTAGGGTGGCAAGAGTGGAACAAAACACTGCATAAGGCCGAGCCTTCCACCCTTTACCAAGTATATAGATGTATTAATTATATCAGATATATATTGTGATATCCCCAACAAGTAAACATGTTCCAAAGAGGAACAACATCTCCATGTTCCAACAAGGAACAAACTTCACTTCACCGCAACTAGTAACGCTATAAGAGGGCTGAGCAAAGCGGTAACATAGCCAATCAACGGTTTGCTAGGAAAGGATGGTTAGGGCTGACATGGCAATATGGGTGGCATGATATAGAAAGTGGTAGGCATCGTAGCATAGGCATAGCAAAAGAGCGAGCAACTAGCATAGCAAAGATAGAAGTGATTTCGAGGGTATGGTCATCTTGCTCGCAATGTTCTCGAGTTGTCGTAAGCTTGATCCTCGAAGCGTTTTCAACAGGTTCCTCGCTCACGTACTCGCCTCCGGCTCTACCCAAATCAACAACACAAACAAAGGAACCACAATAAATCACGGTGCAATGCACAATCAACATGATGCAAAACATGACATGATATGCGGGATGTGATATGCAATGCGTATAAAGCGCCCGAAGGAAAATGATGAACCAGGCATCAACTTGGCAAACCAAGTATGCCACTGAAAGATGAGATGATTTCGGTTGAAATCGATATAAAGATCACGAATCGGATGCACGGTTTGGAAAAGGCAAGCAAAACAAGAATGGCGCAAATCTGCCATTAACAGCATGATGCCACTTAGCAAGCAACAATTAATTAAGCTGCTGCACCCAAACGTATCAACAAAGCACATGGTAGTGATCTACACAAGATGCTCGACAAAAGATGAGCACTGAGCTACGGCTAGTTCACATCATAACAGGTTCAAACAAGCATGGCAAAAGTGCACAAAATATCAGGCTGGACATGGCAAAAACAGCATCAGGTTGCAATGTTCAGAGCAGCAAAACTACATGCTACAGGAACTTAAAATAGCAAAACATGGCATGGCATGAATCTACTCAAAGCATAGAACAAAAGTACCTTACTGACCATAAGCCAAAAAGGATTAGAAAATATAGTAACACCCATGTCAACATTGAAAGTTCCGTTAACAGATTCAGCAACATGGCATGTCAAAAACTGATAACAAGTAAGCATGTTTACAAGCTCAATGCACTCACTACAGAGCCTTATATGATAAACTAAGCATACATACATCAAGAATACATGACATAGAAGACATACATGGCAAGAACAATAACATAGCATAAATGGATCAACCACAACAACCTAGGCAAAATTGAATAACATGTAAACAATCTGCCAGGAAACATTTGATAGCAAAAGTAGAGCTCGATTGACTCAAGCTATGGCACTCCATAATTGCAAACAAAGGCAGGGATGGATAGAGCAAGACATGCTTTACAAAACATCCTTACTGAAGTATCTCTAAATATGCATAGATCTCTCGGTATCATCAAGTTAACATGGCATCAAAATATCAGCTAAACAGGGCTGAAAACAGCAACATCAGGACACCTACTTTGCATGCTTGTGCTAGTCACCACATATATCACAAAAATACATGGCATACACCCCTGGAAAGATGGCATGGCATATTTCAAAACACATGTAGGACTCAAATTCATAGGGTGCACACATTAATCATGGCAAAAATAACAAAAGTGCAAGTTCTGTTAAGAAATAGAAACTAACATCACATAGCACTCTTCCAACAGCATTTCGGGCATCAAGATAAGCTCAATTGAAAATGATGCAATGGAATAAAATGATCTACTCTTCGGGACGAACATTTTGACATATTATACGCGCAAAATGGACCTACAGATGCAAAGATACACCACGTTGAAAATGCAACAAAATTACAAAGATATGAAAGACTTAGAGAAAAAGTGGGGGAGAGAGAGGTCAACGGGCGCGCGACCCGAGGCCAGATCTGGATCGGCGTGGCGGCGGCGGTGGTTCTCGGCCGGCTCGCGGGAGGAGGCAGGCAGGGGGCTGCCGGCGGCGCCGGTAGCCGAGTGGCCAAGCGGCGGGGCGGTGATGGCGCATGATCCGGAGGGCGGCGATGGCGGCGGCGGCGGCGGCGGCGGCGGCGGAGGCGGCGTGGCGGCGGCGAATGGGCGCCTCGGCCGGATCGGCCGGGCGGGCGGCCGTGGCCTCATGACCCCATGGTGTGTGTGCTGCGGCGGTTGCCACGTGTCGCGGCGAGTGGCTTGGGCAGCGGGCGGCTGGCAAGGGCGGGACGTGTCCGGGCGGAGCGGACGCTTCGTCCGGGCGCGAGGTAGGGGAAGGCTAGGGTTAGACCCGAGATTTGGAGGGGGGTTTGCTTAAATAGGCATAGAGGGAGCTAGGAGAGTCCAAATGAGGTGTAGTTTTCGCCCACACGATCGCGATCGAACGACGGAGAGCATGGAAGTGACTTAGATGGGTTATTGGGCTGTTTTGAAGGGGTGTTGGGCTGCAACTTAAAAGAGGCCTTTGCGAGAGTGCGGTTAACCGTTGGAGTACCAAACGAGCTCCAAATGACCCGAAACTTGACCGGTGGTCTACGGGTGGTATACCAAGGCCACTAGACAAACCTCGGTCCATTTCGAGAAGGTTTTGTACCCGCACACGGAAAAACGTAAAAGGGGCCGCCGGGGGAGATAGGAGTGCCGGATTGCAAAACGGACAACGGGAAAAATGCTCGGAATCATGAGACGAACACGTATGCAAATGCGATGCACATGATGACATGATATAAAATGCATGACATGGGCAAAATGCAAAAAAAGAGAAAAAAACCCAACCACGGAGGGAATATCATATATCAATGCCGAAAATGGCAAGAGTTGGAGTTACAAATATGGAAAGTTACTTCCGGGGTGTTACAGAAGACTCCATCCAGCAGCAGCACGACGGTGTGGTGGTGATGGAGGAGCGTGGCAATCCTGCAGGGCTTCGCCAAGCACCGCGGGAGAGGAGGAGGACTTGGGAGAGGGGGAGGGTTGCGCCAGGGGCAAGGATGCAGCTCCCATGCGCCTCCCCACTATATATAGGGTTGGAGGGGGATTATTTCTTGCCCTCCAAGTCCATTGGGGCGTTGGCAAAGGTGGGAGGAAAGAAATCCCATCCTTTCCTTTCCCCATCGATTGTTATCCCCCCTTTAGGTATCTTGATCTTATCCCTTGGGATATGATCTTATTCCTTCTAAGGGGGATCTTGGTGCGCCTTGACCAGGGTGTGGGGCCTTTCCCCACTACCCACGTTCATGTGGGTCCCCCCATGCAGGTGGGCCCCACTCCAGAACCTTCTAGAACCTTCCCGGTACAATACCGAAAAATCCCGAACATTTTCCGGTGGCCAAAATAGGACTTCCCATATATAAATCTTTACCTCCGGACCATTCCGGAACTCCTCGTGACGTCCGGGATCTCATCCGGGACTCCGAACAACATTCGGTAACCACGTATATCTATTCCCTATAACCCTAGCGTCATCGAACCTTAAGTGTGTAGACCCTACGGGTTCGGGAACCATGCAGACATGACCGAGACGTTCTCCGGTCAATAACCAACAGCGGGATCTGGATACCCATGTTGGCTCCCACATGTTCCACGATGATCTCATCGGATGAACCACGATGTCAAGGACTCAATCAATCCCGTATACAATTCCCTTTGTCTAGCGGTATTGTACTTGCCCGAGATTCGATCGTCGGTATGCCGATACCTTGTTCAATATCGTTACGGCAAGTCTCTTTACTCGTTCCGTAACACATCATCCCGTGATCAACCCCTTGGTCACATTGTGCACATTATGATGATGTCCTACCGAGTGGGCCCAGAGATACCTCTCCGTTACGGAGTGACAAATCGATCTCGATTCGTGCCAACCCAACAAACACTTTCGGAGATACCTATAGTGCACCTTTATAGCCACCCGATTCGTTGTGGACGTTTGGTACACCCAAAGCATTCCTACGGTATCCGGAGTTGCACAATCTCATGGTCTAAGGAAAAGATACTTGACATTAGAAAAGCTTTAGCATACTAACTACGATCTTTGTGCTAGGCTTAGGATTGGGTCTTGTCCATCACATCATTCTCCAAATTATGTGATCCCGTTATCAACGACATCCAATGTCCATGGTCAGGAAACCGTAACCATCTGTTGATCAACGAGCTAGTCAACTAGAGGCTTACTAGGGACATGGTGTTTTCTATGTATCCACACATGTATCTGAGTTTCCTATCAATACAATTATAACATGGATAATAAACGATTATCAAGAACAAGGAAATATAATAATAACCAATTTATTATTGCCTCTAGGGCATATTTCCAATAGTCTCCCACTTGCACTAGAGTCAATAATCTAGTTCACATCGCTATGTGATCAACACTCATAGGTCACATCTCCATGTGACCAACATCCAAGAGTTTACTAGTGTCACTAAACTAGTTCACATCATCATGTGATTAAGACTCAATGAGTTCTGGGGTTTGATCATGTTTTGCTTGTGAGAGAGGTTTTAGTCAAGGGGTCTGCAACATTCAGATCCGTATGTACTTCGCAAATATCTATGTCATATTGTAAATGCTGCTTCTACGCTCCACTTGGAGCTATTCCAAATGGTTGCTCCACTATACGTATCCGGTTTGCTACTCAGAGTCACTCAGATAGGTGTTAAAGCTTGCATCGACGTAACCCTTTACTCCGAACTCTTTATCACCTCCATAATCGAGAAACATCTCCTTATTTACTCCAAGGACAATTTTGACCGCTGTCCAATGATCCATTCCTGGATCACTCTTGTACCCCCTTGCCAGACTCATGGCAAGGCACACTTCAAGGCGGTACACAACATAGCATACTCTGAGCCTATGTCTCGAAGCATAGGGACGACCTTCGTCCTTTCTCTCTCTTCTGCCGTGGTCGAGCTTTAACTCTTAACTTCATACCTTACAACTCAGGCAAGAACTCCTTCTTTGACTGATCCATCTTGAACACCTTCAAGATCATGTCAAGGTATGTGCTCATTTGAAAGTACCATTTAGCGGGGTTTTTTATCTATCCTCATAGATCTTGATGCTCAATGTTCTAGTAGCTTAATCCAGGTTTTCCATTGAAAAACACTTTTCAAACAACCCTATATGCTTTCTAGAAATTCTACATCATTTCTGATCAACAATATGTCTACAACATATACTCATCATAAATTCTATAGTGCTCCCACTCACTTCTTTGGAAATACAAGTTCCTCATAAACTTTGTATAGACCCAAAATCTTTGATCATCTCATCAAAGCGTACATTCCAACTCCGAGATGCTTGCTCCAGTCCTTAGAAGGATAGCTGGAGCTTTGCATACTTGTTAGCGTCTTTCAGGATTGTCAAAAACCTTCTGGTTGTATCACATACAACCTTTCCTCAAGAAAACTGTCAAGGAAACAATGTTTTGACATCCTATATGCAAGATTTCATCAATCATGCAGTAATTGCTAATCCAATTCAAACAGACTCTTAGCATCGCTACGAGTGAGAAAGCCTCACCGTAGTCAACTCCTTGAACTTGTCGGAAAACATCTTTAACGACAAGTCGAGCTTCTTAATGGTGATACTTACCATCATTGTCCATCTTCCTTTTAAAATCCATCTTTACCCAACGCCCTTACGACCATCAAGTATTTCTTCCAAAGTCATGGATCCTCTCTCGGATGTTATGGCCTTGAGCCATTCGTCGGAATCCGGGCCCACCATCGCTTCTTCATAGCTCGAGGTTCATTGTTGTCTAGCAACATGACCTTCAAGACAGGATTCTTGTACCACTTGTAAGTAGTACGCATCCTTGTCACCCCACGAGGTACGGTAGTGACTTGATCCAAAACTTCATGATCACTATCATAAGCTTCTACTTCAATTGGTGTAGGCGCCACAGAACAACTTCACGTGCCCTGCTATACACTTGTTGAAGTGACGGTTCAATAACCTCATCAAGTCTCCACCATCCTCCCACTCAATTCTTTCGAGAGAAACTTTTCTCGGAAAGGACCTAATTCTAGAAACAATCCTTTTGCTTCGGAATCGAGATCGGAGGTATACCCAACTGTTTTGGGTATCCTATGAAGAAGCATTTTATCCGCTTTGGGTTCGAGCTTATCAACCTGAAACTTTTTCACATAAGCGTCGCAGCCCCAAACTTTTAAGAAACGACAATTTAGGTTTCTCCAAACCATAGTTCAAACGGTGTCGTCTCAACATAATTACGTGGTGCCCTATTAAAGTGAGTGTGGTTGTCTCTAATGCCTAACCCATGAACGATAGTGGTAATTCGATAAGAGACATCATGGTACGCATCATATCCAATAGGGTGCAACTATGATGTTTGGACACACCATCACACTATGGTGTTCCAGGCGGTATTTATTGTGAAACAATTTCCACAATGTCTTAATTGCGTACAAAGCTCAGAACTCAGATACTCATCTCTATGATCATATCATAGACATTTTATCCTCTTGTCACGATGATCTTCAACTTCACTCTGAAATTACTTGAACCATTCAATAATTCAGACTTGTGTTTCATCAAGTAAATACACTCAGAATCTACTCAAATCATTCGTGAAGTAAGAACATAACGATATTCACTGCATGCCTCAGCACTCATTGGACTGCACACATTAAAATGTGTTACTTCCAACAAGTTGCTATCTTGTTCCATCTTACTAAAACCGAGGCTTTTCAGTCATTTTGCCCATGTGGTATGATTTGCATATCTCAAGTGATTCAAAATCAAGTGAGTCCAAACGATCCATCTGCATGGAGTTTCTTCATGCGTATACACCAATAGACATGGTTCGCATGTCTCAAACTTTTCAAAACGAGTGAGTCCAAAGATCCATCAACATGGAGCTTCTTCATGCTTTTATACCAATATGACTTACATGGCGATTGCCACAAGTAAGTGGTACCATCATTACTATCTTATATCTTTTGGCATGAAAATGTGTATTAGTATGATCGAGATTCAATAAACCATTCCTTTAGGTGCAAGACCATTGAAGGTATTATTCAAATAAATAGAGTAACCATTATTCTCCTTAAATGAATAACCAGATTGCGATAGACATAATCCAATCATGTCTATGCTCAACGCAAACACCAAATGACAATTATTCTGGTTTAATACTAATCTTGATGGTAGAGGGAGGCGTGCGATGTTTGATCACATCAAACTTGGAAACACTTCCAACACATATCGTCACTCACCTTTAGCTAGTCTCCGCTTATTCCGTAGCCTTTTATTTCGAGTTACTAACACTTAGCAACCGAATCGGTATCTAATACCCTGGTGCTACTAGGAGTACTAGTAAAGTACACAATAACTTAATGTATATCCAATATACTTCTATCGACCTTGCCAACCTTCTCATCTACCAAGTATCTAGGGTAATTCTGCTCCAGTGGTTGTTCCCCTTATTACAGAAGCACTTAGTCTCGGGTTTGGGTTCAACCTTGGGTTTCTTCATTAGAGCAGCAGCTGATTTGCTGTTTCATGAAGTATCCCTTCTTGCCCTTGCCCTTCTTGAAACTAGTGGTTTCACCAACCATCAACAATTGATGCTCCTTCTTGATTCCTACTTTCACGGTGTCAAACATCGCGAATATCTTAGGGATCATCATATTTATCCCTGATTTGTTATAGTTCATCACGAAGCTCTAGCAGCTTGGTGGCAATGACTTTGGAGAAACATCACTATCTCTGGAAGATCAACTCCCACTCGATTCAAGTGATTGTTGCGCTCAGACAATCTGAGCACAAGCTCAACGATTGAGCTTTTCTCCCTTAGTTTTCAGGCTAAGAAAATCGTCGGAGGTCTTATACCTCTTGACGTGGGCACGAGCCTGAAATCCCAATTTCAGCTGTCGAAACATCTCATATGTTCCGCGACGTTTTGAAATCGTCTTTGGTGCCTCAACTCTAAACCGTTTAACTGATCTATCACGTAGTTATCAAGACGTGTATGTCAGATGTCCGCAACATCCACATACGACGTTCGAGGTTCAGCACACCGAGCGGTGCATTAAGGACATAAGCCTTCTACTGTCCGCATAATTGCTACTGTCAACTTTCAACTATATTTTCTCTAGGAACATAATTTGCAAAGGGTTTTTGACTATGTTCAGGATAATTAAGTTCATCTTATGAACTCCCACTCAGATAGACATCCCTCTAGTCATCTAAGTGATTACATGATCCGAGTCAACTAGGCCGTGTCCGATCATCATGTGAGACGGACTAGTCATCATCGATGAACATCTTCATGTTGATCGATCTACCATCGACTCATGCTCGACCTTTCGGTCTCTTGTGTTCCGAGGCCATGTGCGTACATGCTAGGCTCGTAAAGTCAACCTATGTGTTTCGTGTGTGTAAATCTGGCTTACACCCGTTGTATGTGAACGTAAGAATCTATCACACCCGATCATCACGTGGTGCTTCAAACGACGAACTTTCATAACGGTGCACGTTAGGGGAACACTTTCTTGAAATTTTAATGAGGATCATCTTATTTACTACCGTCGTTCTAAGAAAATAAGATGCATAAACATGATAAACATCACATGCAATCAAATAGTGACATGATATGGCCAATATCATTTTGCTCCTTTTGATCTCCATCTTTGGGGCTCCATGATCATCATCGTCACCGGCATGACACCATGATCTCCATCATCATGATCTCCATCATCATGTCTCCATGAAGTTGTCTCGCCAACTTATTACTTCTACTACTATGGCTACCGATTAGCAATAAAGTAAAGTAATTACATGGCGTTCGTTCAATGACACGCAGGTCATACAATAAATAAAGACAACTCCTATGGCTCTTGCCGGTTGTCATACTCATCGACATGCAAGTCGTGATTCCTATTACAAGAACATGATCAATCTCATACATCACATATCATTCATCACATTCCTTTTTGGCCATATCACATCACATAGCATACCCTGCAAAAACAAGTTAGACGTCCTCTAATTGTTGTTTGCATGTTTTACGTGGCTGCTATGGGTTTCTAGCAATAACGTTTCTTACTACGCAAAAGCCACAACGTGATATGTCAATTGCTATTTACCCTTCATAAGGACCCTTTTCATCGAATCTGATCCGACTAAAGTGGGAGAGACTGGCACCCGCTAGCCACCTTATGCACCAAGTGCATGTCAGTCGGGGGAACCTGTCTCACGTAAGTGTACGTGTAAGGTCGGTCCGGGCCGCTTCATCCCAAAATACCGTCGAAACAAGATTGGACTAGTAACGGTAAGCATATTGAACAAAATCAACGCCCACAACTACTTTGTGTTCTACTCGTGCAAAGAATCTACGCAATAGACCTAGCTCATGATGCCTTTGTTGGGGAACGAGCAGAAATTCAAAATTTTCCACGTGTCACCAAGATCTATCTATGGAGAAACTAGCAACGAGGGGAAGGAGAGTGCATCTACATACCCTTGTAGATCGCTAAGCGGAAGCGTTCAAGAGAACGGGGTTGAAGGAGTCGTACTTGTCGTGATCCAAATCACCGGAGATCCTAGTGCCGAACGGACGGCACCTCCGCGTTCAACACACGTACAGCCCGGTGACGTCTCCCATGCCTTGATCCAGCAAGGAGAGAGGAGAGGTTGGGAAGACTCCATCCAGCAGCAGCACGACGGTGTGGTGGTGATGGAGGAGCGTGGCAATCCTGCAGGGCTTCGCCAAGCACCGCGGGAGAGGAGGAGGACTTGGGAGAGGGGGAGGGCTGCGCCAGGGGCAAGGGTGCAGCTCCCATGCGCCTCCCCACTATATATAGGGGTGGAGGGGGATTATTTCTTGCCCTCCAAGTCCATTGGGGCGTTATAAAGGTGGGAGGAAAGAAATCCCATCCTTTCCTTTCCCCATCGATTGTTATCCCCCTTTTAGGGATCTTGATCTTATCCCTTGGGATATGATCTTATTCCTTCTAAGGGGGATCTTGGTGCGCTTGACCAGGGTGTGGGGCCTTTCCCCACTACCCACGTTCATGTGGGTCCCCCATGCAGGTGGGCCCCACTCCGAACCTTCTAGAACCTTCCGGTACAATACCGAAAAATCCCGAACATTTTCCGGTGGCCAAAATAGGACTTCCCATATATAAATCTTTACCTCCGGACCATTCCGGAACTCCTCGTGACGTCCCGGATCTCATCCAGGACTCCGAACAACATTCGGTAACCACTTATATCTATTCCCTATAACCCTAGCGTCATCGAACCTTAAGTGTGTAGACCCTACGGGTTCGGGAACCATGCAAACATGACCGAGACATTCTCCGGTCAATAACCAACAGCGGGATCTGGATACCCATGTTGGCTCCCACATGTTCCACGATGATCTCATCGGATGAACCACGATGTCAAGGACTCAATCAATCCCGTATACAATTCCCTTTGTCTAGCGGTATTGTACTTGCCCGAGATTCGATCGTCGGTATGCCGATACCTTGTTCAATCTCGTTACCGGCAAGTCTCTTTACTCGTTCCGTAACACATCATCCCGTGATCAACCCCTTGGTCACATTGTGCACATTATGATGATGTCCTACCGAGTGGGCCCAGAGATACCTCTCCGTTACACGGAGTGACAAATCCAGTCTCGATTCGTGCCAACCCAATGACACTTTCGGAGATACCGTAGTGCACCTTTATAGCCACCCGATTGCGTTGTGACGTTTGGTACACCCAAAGCATTCCTACGGTATCTGGGAGTTGCACAATCTCATGGTCTAAGGAAAAGATACTTGACATTAGAAAAGCCTTAGCATACAAACTACACGATCTTTGTGCTAGGCTTAGGATTGGGTCTTGTCCATCACATCATTCTCCAAATGATGTGATCCCGTTATCAACGACATCCAATGTCCATGGTCAGGAAACCATAACCATCTGTTGATCAACGAGCTAGTCAACTAGAGGCTTACTAGGGACATGGTGTTGTCTATGTATCCACACATGTATCTGATTTCCAATCAATACAATTATAGCATGGATAATAAACGATTATCATGAACAAGGAAATATAATAATAACCAATTTATTATTGCCTCTAGGGCATATTTCCAACACATAAATTAACAGAAGTTGCGTTGAAAGACTTCAACCTCGGGATAGCCCGAAGTATCCTCGAAATCCAGGTGCACAAGACATTCGGCTAAGGTAAAACAAAACCGGCAAGACCTCCCGACGTGCCAATAAGGCTAGGAGCAAGGAGACTAGAAGCAAGGAGACCGTGAAGTGTTATACCGAACACCGATGACAGTAAGGTTTGGTAGGTTAACATGGATCATATCCTTGGGGATACATGAGGTGTAGTCACTAAACGTCGAAAGCTCTTGTCTGATTTTATTATATTAATTATCGAGGCAACCCCGCACGACAGATAGGGCTTCCAGTCAATGGCGGACCCAGGAATGAGGCAAGGCCCAGGAGAACTGGGCCAAGGCCCAGGCAGCTCTGTTGACTGTAGCAATTTACTGTAGCTACAGTGCACAATATGAAGGACATGGGCCCTCATGCTCCAGGCCGCCACCCCTTCTACCTGGGGCCTAAATCCGCCCATGCTTGCAGTAGACAACTGATTCTTGATGCAAGCACTTGTGTCGGTCAACATGTTATTTGGATACATCCCCCACTTCGATCCGTAATAAGCACATCTTGATGGGTGACTTCCAGCGCACAAATTAAGATCATATCTGGTCCCAACACAAATACATGGTTGTAAGTATTAAGACCTCATACCCGTACCTCTTTTTATTATAAGTGTTTGAATCACTGTTTGCTTGCTTGATCCGTTCAAAAGCTAGATTTGACACTTTGGACAAAAGCTTGCTAGAGACCATCGCTTCAAGGGAATCTTCCTCTCGTGGGTTTGATAACCCAGGGTCACCTCTGGGAAATAGGTGCGGATACACTTTTTTGTTCCATTACGGGATCAATAAAAGGAGGTATCATTAACCCACCACTCCTTGATGGAATGCTCTAAATGCCATGTTGTTGTAAATGCAATCTCTAGGAATGGTGGAATTGTAGAAACATAAAACCGAGAAGCAAATGATATAACTAGACAAAAAAATGTCATTATATCCTATTCGTGTTAGTCAAACATGTAAACAATAACACAAATAAAACATATGTATCAACTGAAGGAAAGATGCCCTAGAGGCAATAATAAAGTTATTATTTATTTCCTCATATCATGATAAATGTTTATTATTCATGCTAGAATTGTATTAACCGGAAACATGATACAAGTGTGAATACATAGACAAACTTAATGTCACTAGTATGCCTCTACTTGACTAGCTCATTGATCAAAGACATGTGTTGTCATTTGATTAATGGGATCACATCATTAGGAGAATGATGTGATTGACTTGACCCATTCCGTTAGCTTAGCACTTGATCGTTTAGTATGTTGCTATTGCTTTCTTCATGACTTATACAAGTTCCTATAACTATGAGATTATGCAACTCCCGTTTACCGGAGGAACACTTTGTGTGCTACCAAACGTCACAACGTAACTGGGTGATTATAAAGGAGCTCTACAAGTGTCTCCAAAGGTACATGTTGAGTTGGCATATTTCGAGATTAGGTTTTGTCACTCCGATTGTCGGAGAGGTATCTCTGGGCCCTCTCGGTAATGTACATCACTATAAGCCTTGCAAGCAATGTAACTAATGAGTTAGTTACAGAATGATGCATTACGTAACGAGTAAAGAGACTTGCCAGTAACGAGATTGAACTAGGTATTGAGATACCGACGATCGAATCTCAGGCAAATAACATACCGATGACAAAGGGAACAACGTATGTTGTCATGCTGTTTGACCGATAAAGATCTTCGTAGAATATGTAGGAGCCAATATGAGCATCCAGGTTCCGCTATTGGTTATTGACCGGAAACAGTTCTAGGTCATGTCTACATAGTTCTCGAACCCGTAGGGTCCGCACGCTTAACGTTACGATGACAGTTATATTATGAGTTTATATGTTTTGATGTACCGAAGGTTGTTCGGAGTCCCGGATGTGATCACGGACATGACGAGGAGTCTCGAAATAGTCGAGACATAAAGATTGATATATTGGAAGACTATATTCGGACACTTGAAGTGTTCTGGGTGATTTCGGAGAAAACTGGAGTGCCGGAGGGTTACCGGAACCCCCCCCCCCCCAGGGAGAAGTAATGGGCCCTATGGGCCTTAGTGGAGAGAGAGAGGGGCAGCCAGGGTGGGCCGCACGCCCCTCCCCCTCTGGTCTGAATTGGACTAGGAGAGAGGGGGGCGGCGCCCCCCCTTTCCCTCTCCCTATCCCCCTTCCTTTCCCCCTCCTATTCGGAGTAGGAAAGAGGGGAGTCCTACTCCTACTAGGAGGAGGACTCCTCCTCCTGGCGCGCTTAGCAAGGGCCGGCCGGCCTCCCCCCTTGCTCCTTTATATACGGGGGCAGGGGGCACCCTAGAGACACAACAATTGATCCCTGAGATCTCTTAGCCGTGTGTGGTGCCCTCCTCCACCATAGTCCTCGATATTATTGTAGCGGTGCTTAGACGAAGCCCTGCGACGGTAGAACATCAAGATCGTCACCACGCCGTCGTGCTGACGGAACTCTTCCCCGACACTTTGCTGGATCGAAGTCCGGGGAACGTCATCGAGCTGAACGTGTGCTAGAACTCGGAGGTGCCGTTGTTTCGGTGCTTGATCGGTCGGGCCGTGAAGACGTACGACTACATCAACCGCGTTTTTATAACGCTTCCGCTTTCGGTCTACGAGGGTACGTGGATAACACTCTCCCCTCTCGTTGTTATGCATCACCATGATCTTGCGTGTGCGTAGGATTTTTTTTGAAATTACTACGTGACACAACAGTGGCATCCGAGCCTGGTTTTATGCGTAGATGTTATATGCACGAGTAGAACACAAGTGAGTTGTGGGCGATACAAGTCATACTGCTTACCAAAGATGTCATACTTTGGTTCGGCGGTATTGTTGGATGAAGCGCCCGGACCGACATTACGCGTGAGGCTTACGCGAGACCGGTTCTCCGATGTGCTTTGCATGAGGTGGCTAGCGGTGTCGGTTTCTCCAACTTTAGTTGAACTGAGTGTGGCTACGCCGGTCCTTGCGAAGGTTAAAACAACACTAACTTGACGAACTATCGCTGTGGTTTTGATGCGAGGTGAGAATGGTTCTTGCTAAGCCCGTAGCAGCCACGTAAAACTTGCAACAACAAAGTAGAGGACGCCTAACTTGTTTTTGCAGGGCATGTTGTGATGTGATATGGTCAAGACGTGATGCTATATTTTATTGTATGAGATGATCATGTTTTCTAACCGAGTTATTTGCAATCGGCAGGAGCCATATGGTTGTCGCTTATTGTATGCAATGCAATCGCCTGTAATGCTTTACTTTATCACTAAGCGGTAGCGATAGTCGAGAAGCATAAGATTGGCGAGACGACAACGATGCTACGATGGAGATCAAGGTGTCGCTACCGGTGGCGATGGTGATCACGACGATGCTTGAGATGGAGATCACAAGCACAAGATGATGATGGCCATATCATATCACTTATATTGATTGCATGTGATGTTTATCCTTTATGCATCTTATCTTGCTTTGATTGACGGTAGCATTTTAAGATGATCTCTCACTAATTATCAAGAACTGGTCTCCCTGAGTATGCACCGTTGCAAAAGTTCTTCGTGCTAAGACACCATGTGATGATCGGGTGTGATAGGCTCTACGTTCAAATACAACGGGTGCAAAGCAGTTGCACACGCGGAATACTCAGGTTAAACTTGACGAGCCTAGCATATACAGATATGGCCTCGAACACGGAGACCGAAGGTCGAACGTGAATCATATAGTAGATATGATCAACATAGTGATGTTCACCATTGAAACTACTCCATCTCACGTGATGATCGGACATGGTTTAGTTGATTTGGATCACGTGATCACTTAGATGACTAGAGAGATGTCTGTCTAAGTGGGAGTTCTTAAGTAATATGATTAATTGAACTTAAATTTATCATGAACTTAGTACCTGATAGTATTTTGCTTGTCTATGTTTGTTGTAGATAGATGGCTCGTGTTGTTGTTCCATTGAATTTTAATGCGTTCCTTGAGAAAGCTAAGTTGAAAGATGATGGTAGCAACTACACGGACTGGGTCCATAACTTGAGAATTATCCTCATTGCTGCACGTAAGAATTACGTCCGGAAGCACCGCAGGTGCCAGCCCATCGCAGATGTGCAACCGGCGTTAAGAACGTCCGCGAGCAAAGCTAATGACTACTCGATAGTTCAGTGTGCCATGCTTTACGGTTTAGAACCGGGTCTTCAACGACATTTTGAACGTCATGGAGCATATGAGATGTTCCAGGAGTTGAAGTTAATATTTCAAGCAAATGCCCGGATTGAGAGATATGAAGTATCCAATAAGTTCTATAGCTGTAAGATGAAGGAGAATAGTTCTGTCAGTGAACATATACTCAAAATGTCTGGGTATAATAATCACTTGATTCAACTGGGAGTTAATCTTCACGATGATAGTGTCACCGATGTAATTCTTCAATCACGCCACCAAGCTACAAGAACTTAGTGATGAACTATAATATGCAAGGGATGGACAAGACTATTCTGAGCTCTTCGCAATGCTAAAGGCTGCGGAGGTAGAAATCAAGAAGGAGCATCAAGTGTTGATGGTCAATAAGACCACCAGTTTCAAGAAGAAGGGCAAAGGGAAGAAGAAGGAACTTCAAGAAGAACAGCAAGCAAGTTGCTGCTCAGAGAAGAAACCCAAGTCTGGACCTAAGCCTGAAACTGAGTGCTTCTCCGCAAGCGATCGACCTCGGAAGCGGAACTGCCTCAAGTATTTGGCGGATAAGAAGGATGGCAAGGTGAACAAAGGTATATGTGATATACATGTTATTGATGTGTACCTTACTAATGCTCGCAGAGAACTTGGGTATTTGATACTGGTTCATTGCTAATATTTGCAACTCAAACAGGGACTACGGATTAAGCGAAGATTGGCTAAGGACGAGGTGACGATGCGCGTGGGAAATGGTTCCAAAGTCGACGTAATCGCGGTCGGCACGCTACCTCTACATCTACCATCGGGATTAGTTTTAGACCTAAATAATTGTTATTTGGTGCCAGCGTTAAGCATGAACATTATACCTGGATCTTGTTTGATGCGAGACTGTTATTCATTTAAATCAGAGAATAATGGTTGTTCTATTTATATGAGTAATATCTTTTATGGTCATGCGCCCTTGAAGAGTGGTCTATTTTTATTGAATCTCGATAGTAGTGATACACATATTCATAATGTTGAAGCCAAAAGATGCAGAGTTGATAATGATAATGCAACTTATTTGTGGCACCGCCGCTTGGGTCATATTGGTGTAAACGCATGAAGAAACTCCATACCGATGGACTTGGAATTACTTGATTATGAATCACTTGGTACTTGCGAACCGTGCCTCATGGGCAAGATGACTAAAACGCCGTTCTCCGGAACTATGGAGCGAGCAACTGATTTGTTGGAAATCATACATACTGATGTATGTGGTCCAATGAATATTGAGGCTCGCGGCGGGTATCATTATTTTCTTACCTTCACAGATGATTTGAGCAGATATGGGTATATCTACTTGATGAAACACAAGTCTGAAACATTTGAAAAGTTCAAAGAATTTCAGAGTGAAGTGAAAAATCATCGTAACAAGAAAATAAAATTTCTACGATCTGATCATGGAGGATAATATTTGAGTTACGAGTTTGGTTTACATTTTAAGCAATGCGAATAGTTTCAGCGACTCACATACCGAACACCACAATGAAATGGTGTGTCCGAAGGTCGTAATCGTACTTTACTAGATATGGTGTGATCTATGATGTCTCTTACTGATTTACCGCTATCGTTTTGGGGTTATGCTTTAGAGACGGCCGCATTCACGTTAAATAGGGCACCATCAAAATCCGTTGAAACGATGCCTTATGAACTGTGGTTTGGCAAGAAACCAAAGTTGTCGTTTCTTAAAGTTTTGGGCTGCGATGCTTATGTGAAGAAACTTCAACCAGATAAGCTCGAACCCAAATTGGAGAAATGTGTCTTCATAGGATACCCAAAAGAGATTATTGGGTACACCTTCTATCACAGATCTAAGGGCAAGATTTTTGTTGCTAAATTCGGATCTTTTCTAGAGAAGGAGTTCCTCTCGAAAGAAGTGAGTGGGAGGAAAGTAGAACTTGATGAGGTAACTGTACCTGCTCCCTTATTGGAAAGTAGTTCATCACAAGAACCGGTTCCTGTGACAACTACACCAATCAGTGAGGAAGCTAATGATATTGATCATGAAACTTCAGATCAAGTTACTACCGAACCTCGTAGGTCTACCAGAGTAAGATCCACACAAGAGTGGTACAGTAATCCTGTTCTGGAAGTCATGTTACTCGACCATGGCGAACCTACGAACTATGAGGAAGCGATGATGAGCCCAGATTCCGCAAAATGCTTGAGGCCATGAAATCTGAGATGGGATCCATGTATGAGAACAAAGTATGGACTTTGGTTGACTTGCCCGATGATCGGCAAGCCATAGAAAATAAATGGATCTTCAAGAAGAAGACTGACGCTGATGGTAATGTAACTGTCTACAAAGCTCGACTTGTTGCGAAAGGTTTTCGACAAGTTCAAGGGGTTGACTACGATGAGACTTTCTCACCCGTAGCGATGCTTAAGTCTGTCTGAATCATGTTAGCAATTGCCACATTTTATGATTATGAAATTTGGCAAATGGATGTCAAAACTGCATTCCTGAATGGAATTCTGGAAGAAGAGTTGTATATGATGCAACCGGAAGGTTTTGTCGATCCAAAAGGTGCTAACAAAGTGTGCAAACTCCAGCGATCCATTTATGGACTGGTGCAAGCCTCTCGGAGTTGGAATAAACGCTTGATAGTGTGATCAAAGATATGGTTTTATATGCACTTTTGGAGAAGCCTCAGATTTACAAGAAAGTGAGTGGGAGCTCAGAGCATTTCGATATTATATGTAGATGACATATTGTTAATTGGAAATGATATAGAATTTCTGGATGGCATAAAGGGATACTTGAATAAAAGTTTTTCAAAGAAATACCTCGGTGAAGCTGCTTACATATTGGGCATCAAGATCTATAGAGATAGATCAAGACGCTTAATTGGACTTTCACAAAGCACATACCTTGATAAAGTTTTGAAAAAGTTCAAAATGGATAAGGCAAAGAAAGGGTTCTTGCCCGTGTTACAAGGTGTGAAGTTGAGTCAGACTCATTGCCCGACCACAGCAGAAGATAGAGAGAAAATGAAAGATGTTCCCTATGCTTCAGCCATAGGCTCTATCATGTATGCAATGCTGTGTACCAGACCTGACGTGTGCTTAGCAATAAAGCTTGGCAGGTAGGTACCAAAGTAATCCAGGAGTGGATCACTGGACAGCGGTCAAGAATATCCTGAAATACCTGAAAAGGACTAAGGATACGTTTCTCGTTTATGGAGGTGACAAAGAGCTAGTCGTAAATGGTTACGTCGATGCAAGCTTTGACAGTGATCCGGACGATTCTAAATCGCAAACCGGATACGTGTTTATATTGAATGGTGGAGCTGTCAGTTGGTACAGTTCTAAACAAAGCGTCATGGCGGGATCTACATGTGAAGCGGAGTACATAGCTGCTTCGGAAGCAGCAAATGAAGGAGTCTGGATGAAAGAGTTCATTTTTGATCTAGTTGTCATACCTAGTGCATCGGGACCAATGAAGATCTTCTGTGACAATACTGGTGCAATTGCCTTGGCAAAGGAATCCAGATTTCACAAGAGGACCAAGCACATCAAGAGACGCTTCAATTCCATCCGGGACCAAGTCTAGGTGGGAGACATAGAGATTTGCAAGATACATATGGATCTGAATATTGCGACCGCTGACTAAGCCTCTTCCACGAGCAAAACATGATCAGCACCAAGACTCCATGGGTGTTAGAATCATTACTGTGTAATCTAGATTATTGACTCTAGTGCAAGTGGGAGACTGAAGGAAATATGCCCTAGAGGCAATAATAAAGTTATTATTTATTTCCTCATATCATGATAAATGTTTATTATTCATGCTAGAATTGTATTAACTGGAAACATGATACATGTGTGAATACATAGACAAACTTAATGTCACTAGTATGCCTCTACTTGACTAGCTCATTGATCAAACATGGTTATGTTTCCTAACCATAGACATGTGTTGTCATTTGATTAACGGGATCACATCATTAGGAGAATGATGTGATTGACTTGACCCATTCCGTTAGCTTAGCACTTGATCGTTTAGTATGTTGCTATTGCTTTCTTCATAACTTATACAAGTTCCTATAACTATGAGATTATGCAACTCCTGTTTGTCGGAGGAACACTTTGTGTGCTACCAAACATCACAACGTGAATCGGGTGATTATAAAGGAGCTCTACAGGTGTCTCCAAAGGTACATGTTGAGTTGGCATATTTCGAGATTAGGTTTTGTCCTCCGATTGTCGGAGAGGTATCTCTGGGCCCTCTCGGTAATGCACATCACTATAAGCCTTGCAAGCAATGTAACTAATGAGTTAGTTACGGAATGATGCATTACGTAACGAGTAAAGAGACTTTCCGGTAACGAGATTGAACTAGGTATTGAGATACCGACGATCGAATCTCGGGCAAGTAACATACCGATGCCAAAGGGAACAACGTATGTTGTTATGCGGTTTGACCGATAAAGATCTTCGTAGAATATGTAGGAGCCAATATGAGCATCCAGGTTCCGCTATTGGTTATTGACCGAAAACAGTTCTAGGTCACGTCTACATAGTTCTCAAACCCGTAGGGTCCGCACGCTTAACGTTATGATGACAGTTATATTATGAGTTTATATGTTTTGATGTACCGAAGGTTGTTCGGAGTCCCGGATGTGATGATGGACATGACGAGGAGTCTCGAAATAGTCGAGACATAAAGATTGATATATTGGACGACTATATTCGGACACCGGAAGTGTTCCAGGTGATTTCGGAGAAAACCGGAGTGCCAGAGGGTTACCGGAACCCCCCCCCCCCCCCGGAGAAGTAATGGGCCCTATGGGCCTTAGTGGAGAGAGAGAGGGGCAGCCAGGGTGGGCCCCGCGCCTCCCTCTGGTCCGACTGACTAGGAGAGGCGCCCCTTTCCTCTCCTCTCCCCTTCCTTTCCCCCTCCTAGTAGGAGTAGGAAAGAGGGGAGTCCTACTCCTACTAGGAGGAGGACTCCTCCTCCTGGCGCGCCTAGCAAGGGCCGGCCGGCCTCCCCCCTTGCTCCTTTATATACGGGGGCAGGGGGGCACCCTAGAGACACAACAATTGATCCTTGAGATCTCTTAGCCGTGTGCGGTGCCCTCCTCCACCATAGTCCTCGATATTATTGTAGCATTGCTTAGGCGAAGCCCTGCGATGGTAGAACATAAAGATCGTCACCACGCCGTCGTGCTGACGAAACTCTTCCCCGACACTTTGCTGGATCGGAGTCCGGGGAACGTCATCGAGCTGAACGTGTGCTAGAACTCGTAGGTGTCGTAGTTTCGGTGCTTGATCGGTCGGGCCGTGAAGACGTACGACTACATCAACCGCGTTGTTATAACGCTTCCGCTTTCGGTCTAAGAGAGTACATGGACAACACTCTCCCCTCTCGTTGCTATGCATCACCGTGATCTTGCGTGTGCGTAGGAATTTTTTGAAATTACTACGTTACACAACATCAACAACCTAGGGCGCCTTTCACCAATAACACACATATGTATCAACAACCTATAGGGCACCTTTCACATCTCAGAGTGTATTTTTCAGTATAAAACATATCATTGCATTGTCTTGTTGTATACACTTGCATCTTCTAGATAAATACAACATTTATGTTTGATTTTAAAGTTTCGTCTAAGTAATAAGACACCATTGTGAGTAGTAGTGCAAACATGGGTGTGGTGTTTCAGCTTGCGAGCACACATGCACTCTTTATCTGGGCAGTTGACTTGCCTCTATCGATGTGATGCAATTATGAGCTGGCCAGGGACACGAGTGCCACAAAAGTAAGTAAATGAAGGACGCGGTGTTTCTACTCACGAGCACACATGCGCCTTTATCTGGGTGGTTGAGTTGTCGCTGCTGATGTGATGCATTTAGGGCATGGCCATCGCGTCGCCTCAAACCTGCTAACCCAGGCGCCAACTAGGTATGGATGCCACGATGGCAGTGCAACTTGCAGACGACAGGTACAGCTTGCAGTGGAGACGGCCTCTTCAGTTGATAAAGTGAGAAAAGTTAAGTGAGAGAGAGAATGGAGAAGGAAAGGAGAGAAATGGATCTTGCTGCTTGTGTCTACCATCCACTTCTCTGCGCTTCATGGAGCTTCCCGGCGCTATGTAGGCCCCACCAGATGGTATTGCATTGGGCAATAGAAAATTTTATATAGTGGTTTTAGATTTTTATGCCTAGGTGGACTATGGGGAAGCACCAGACTGTTGCCACCATAGCTCAAGCCCTTATGAGCTGCAAGATACACGAGCGCCAGAAAAAGAAGGAAACAAGGAAATACAATTGAGTTGTGGGCCAAGACGAAGACGGAGGAGACGCGGTGGCCAAGGACAGCTAGTCGAGCCGTGGCTCTGGACGTCGGTCATCTTCCCGATCCATAGATCAGGAAAGTTTCTTTTTGTTATCTTCTACCGACGATGGAGTAAATGACTAGATTTGGTGGCAGGTGGTGGGCGAGTGGGGTAGTACTGTCGTCTCCTACCTCACGTTGCTGGATTTTTCAATTAGATAGAATGCTCGTGCACAGAACAACACTTTCATGCAAACATCATATCATGTCTCGTAGCAACAACGCACACACTATCCAACAACCTCTAGTGTTATTTATCATGTCTTAAAGTGTCCTTTTTTCAGCGTATGACACATCACTACATCATCTAGATATACACGACTACATCTTCCACTAAAAGACAACATCTTCTAGTTTATTGTAAGGTTTCATCATCCATATATCTATAAGAAGGGATCGATGGCACTACTAACTTCACCTATTTCGATTCCTTCCTTCTCTTCTTGGGTGTTCATTCCTGGATACATGAAGGTCCACAAGGTGAAGATGCCTGGCTTGTGCTTGGTGTTGTTCATGGTGGCCATGTTGCTTCCCGGTAAGCCTTGCCCGAAATAATTATCTACAGAGTATAATAGATTGCTGATGTTCTATGTTCTGTGTTGTTACCCAAGTGTTTTCCATATTCAATTGCAGGATCTGAAGGCAAAATTTGCAAGGAGTATAGCAAAACCTACACTATTTCTGAATGCACAAGCAAACCATGCGTCGAGCACTGCCATGATGAGGGTTTCGCTGAAGGGGAGTGTAAAACAAGTGAGTATGAACTTGATGATTATCGATTCTGTCTCTGCAAGAAACATTGTTGATGATGCTTCAAGATGTCAAGCAAAAAGTAATAAGATCTTGAGGCGGAGCTATCTGTAACATCCCAAAATATTCCGATTTTGGAATGTTAAATAAATAAAAGATACATGACAGGTGGTTGCATCCTGTAAGGGAATCGACTCAATTGATAGACAGATGCCCGCATGTTGTACTTCCGTCAATACAAGTCACAAACTATGCATATTGACCGTTTGAAGAACATTTAGGCCCTCTCTTGATTTGCAGGATTTTCAAAACATAGGAGCAGGAAAAAATACAGAATATGAATGGCATGTCCACTTCAATCCTATACGATTAGGATAGAGTTTTGATGCCATAGGAAAAACAAAGAAATTGTAAATAGGTTTGAATGAATGCTAGATTTCAATGAAATGGAGTACACTTATTCCACACGAAACAATTCTATAGAATGAGCATAGGAAAAAATCTTAAGGATTCTAACCCTCCAAAATCCTATGAAATTCCTTCAAATCGAGGACCTAGATAAGTGTCACACGTGTGACATGAACATATGGCAACTCCGAATGTTTTTTATGGCAAGTTTACTGAGATGAGGATGACAACTTTTTTTAGGAAAGGCCATCATGGCTAACTTTATTGCTCTTAAACAGGAATTACAAAAACCTGACAAGCCGGAAGCTCGTCAGTCCAAGAGCTACAAACCTTATTACAAAAGCAATAACTAGCTACCACATGCCCTGCTTGATTCGAAGAACGAACACAATATTTAAAGATAACCTTCCCAATTAACAAAGACACATCGATGCAGCCGAGTCCCACCATACCGATTGTCCCGAGCAATAGTCAATAACAATTGAAGAATCTGATTCCGCCTCCACCCGGTTGAATCACTTCTCATCTCTGGCGAGAGGATGGCAACTTCAGTTATGAACCATCGCAAAAAAATAGAATGTCAAGTTTCAGTTTTGTTTTTGGGTTTATTTTTGGCGGGTACTAGGCACCATCCGGATGTACCGAAGAAAAGAACACCTGCCTTCTCCACCGCCCGATTAATCCTGATCAAAGCATCCCTCTAGTCTAAGCCCACGCCATTAAACGTCGATGTACCCGCTCGCAGGGTTTGTTTTTTACGGCTACTAGGCACCATCCGGATGTATCGAAAAAAAGAACACCTGCCTTCTCCATCGCCCGATTAATCCTGATCAGAGCATCCCTCTAGTCTAAGCCCATGCCATCAAACGTCGATGTACCCGCTCGCAGCACGTCCATCGCAACCAAGACGCCATCACAACACCATGGTGTCGTGGAAGCACACTGTCGCCGCAACCAGCCGAGCCATCGCAGCATCACTACGCCGGCGAGCATTGCTGCAACGACTCACCGCCGAACACCATTGCTGCAACTCCCTCGTCGCAGCAATCGACGTAGTTGCAGCTGGCTTCGCTGGCCGTCGCCTCTGCTGCAACCCCCCTCATCATAGAAGCCGGCTCGTCACCAACCACTGTTACAACTCCCCTCGTCATAGCACCGCCGCTTCCATCGTCGTACCCGCCGTTGACCTTGCAGCATCTCACCGTCGAGCTTCTTTGTACGTCGTTGCAGCATCGCCATCTCGCCGGAGTGGTTCTCGCAGCTCGTAGTGGCATGGTGGTGTCCTCATCGCAACTCGGCCTTGCGCGTGCATCGCATCATGGCGGCCTGCCGACGTCCCTGCAACTCTGCATCGCAGCATGCGTCAAAGCATGTCGCTATCTCACGCAACGCGGCGGCGCAGCTTGCAGCACCGGTGAAGCCTCCCCGTTCTCCGTGCGATCACATCGCTGGCGACCATGGATCGAGAGGAGCGCGGAGCTCGCATCTCGTGTGTGAGCAGGAAAGAGGATAAGGGAAAGGAGAGGTTGTCGTCACGCGTCAAGAGGAGTTAAGAAAGGAAGAGAGGGCACGTGGGTGGGCCCCGCGCGACGCGTGTCGCATGGACGAGCAGGCTGCCGAACAAGTGTTGTGCATCCGATTGTAATCAGTTTCCTTTGTCTTTTTCCTTTTCGGATGGCAACTTTAGTTGTAAAAAACGTCAGGACCGGAGTACTTCATGCACTTATCATTTGGGTAAATCAAACACTTTGCTTCAGTTGTTCCAAGAGTACAAAGTATTCCGTGTTTTATACCAGACATGGTAAATCAAACACTCTGCTGCAGTTGTTCAAGAAGTACGAAGCATTCGATCTTTTATACTCCCTCCATTCCTAAATATAAGGGGTTGTTTGGATTGTGACTATCTTTGTCATATGTTGTCACATGATTTTTGCCACATTTGCCTTACTTGAGTTGCTTAAATTGTTAGCCACACTTTGACTTGCCTAAGAAAATCTTGCCACACTTTTTGTGTCTATGACATACGGGGTTCACTGCTTATAAACAATTTCTTGTCTTTTTTTGAGGGAAATGCCATCTTGGCGGTTTATATTTCATGAGCAAAAAGGGCTACATCTTCTAACAAAATGTCTAACAAAAAACCCGGAGGCTCGGACTGCCATACAATGGTTCGCAAGTCCTTCGACATAGTAGCCAACATATCAGCCGCCATATTGGCTTCCCTAGGGCAGTGTTGAAAACTAACTGAAGCAAAATTACGACAAATAAAAGCGCACTCCTCATAAATAGCTGCTGCCGGTCCAAGCGAGTTGCCTCCAGATTGCATCACTTGGATCACTTCCATACAGTCGGCCTCAATCACCAGTTTGTTGCAGCCCATGTCGTTTGCCAGAATGAGGCCGTCTCGGAGCCCTCGGGCTTCCGCCGTCGCCGCGTCCTCAATGAACCGAATGTCGATGCTACAAAACAGGTTTTCTTGATAATAATTGAATTTCAAATAAAGAGGAAAATAATATAGCAACGCTCAAAATAAAATGGGCTTGCCTGATAACAATTGCATCCGGGAAAGAGAACAACAGCCCGAACCTTCGCGTTTTATCCAACGGGGATGCAATTCGAATGATAATGAATTAAAATCAGTCAAGTGAAATATAACAATTCTTTTTTATGTACATCTCTCTTTGATGTGTAACAATGTTGGACTGTCATTTTCTAATCGCTACTATTGTGATATTTGGAAACTCTGAGAATGCAATATGGCACAGTGATACTCTCATTTACAGTTCCATTGCAGCTCAAGCTTTCAACATTTGCTTACAAGGTGCGTTCGTCCCTGGCAGTAAATTCGTCAACATACATTACAAAGTAAATCATCTTATTTTCTGAACCATGTTGGGTCAAACCTTGTCTCCGATGCATTCATGGCTATGCATGCATGGCTACAGCGG
The DNA here is from genome assembly GCA_021605205.1 of Aegilops longissima. NCBI lineage: Eukaryota > Viridiplantae > Streptophyta > Magnoliopsida > Poales > Poaceae > Aegilops > Aegilops longissima. The sequence continues at coordinate 677,720,608 of CM038682.1, read as the reverse complement.
CGGCAGCAGCAGCATGAGCGGTCACAGCTTGCATGCAACGGCAGTAGTAGTTATTACTTAGCCAGGAGGTGGAAATGACATGCAAATGCATGTCGGCAAGAAAAGGTAGTAGTATCTGCATGTCGGCAGCATGCAGCACCAGCGGCAGTAGTAAATTTGCTTACCTAAGAAGTAAATAAGCAGTTCGGCAGGTCGACAACATTTACGTTGCTTAGTAGTTAAGGTAGCTAATGTTGAGCTGTACCTAGTGTCTAAGCTGGTACACGTATGTGATGAGGTGGGCAGCAGTAAAAATATCTCAGCTGCCATAGTCGGTTTGGCTGCCTATAAAAGGAGCTGTGTACCCCCGGTATCACTTTGCTCTGATACCAATTGTCAGCCCAGAACTACTCGCTAGCACTCGAGTATACTGATAGATGACCGGAGGAAGAGCAAAGTGATGGTTGGCTGCCTATAAAAGGAGCTGTGTACCCCGGTTGTAAAAAGAATTCCACCCTATCAATTCAAGTAGTATCCTTTCTCAAGTGTAGCTCCATCGGTGCATACTTCACAAGTGTGTGTGTGCGCATTTAGCCTAGAGAGCTCGAGCGCATTCATCACTTTGCTCTTCCACCGTCATCTATCACCAAGAGGATGGTGGGCCAGCAATGATGATGGCTTGCGCCGAGACCATGCAGGAGGGCATAGCGCCCGGAGACCATGGTCCCGACAAGCATCAAGCCGCAGGAGGGCGCAGCACCTCCGCCACCACGGTGCCGGCAATCGTTAAGTCCGTGCGGGAGGCACGGAGTTTTCATAATCCCTCCCGACATCGGTAGCGCTCTCCCGACAACAACGCTCTCGGAGACTACGATTGGGAGGAGATGAAGACCCGGTGTGGGGAGCCACACCCCGCAACCACGCTCCTCGCGACGCTGGTCAAGCCCGTGCAAGTTGGCACGGCAAAGGCGTACCCGACATCCTCGGGACCCGACAAGCCCGTGTCAGGAGGCACGGCAACGACGCATCTGGTGGGCCACGTCCCGACCATGATGCTGGCGACCAGTGAGCCCGTGCGAGAGGCACGACACTCTCAGGTCGGCCACACCCCAACAACCAGGTTCTCGGGGTTCTGCAAGACCGTGAGGGCAACACGGCACTCTTCGACGGCCCTCAACAGCTGGGAGGCAATGAAGAGACGGTCATGGGGCGGCAAGGCCTCGACCGAGACTATGGCGACCATAGAGTCCGTGCAGGAGGCACAACACTCTCTGGTCGGCTATGCCGCAACCCCGACGCGCTCGGAGTCCATCGAGTCCGTGCGGGAGGCACGACTCACGATTGTCGGGGGAGACCCGACAAGCAAGTCTGATGGGAAGAGCACCAAGGACTCCGCTACCCTGAGAGGAGCCACTCCGGTCAGTGTGGCGTCCGGCACAACGACCCCGGGAAGGGAGTTTCCGGGCAGTGCGATGTCCAACAAGTCATCCCCGGGAAGGGAGTTCCTGGGTAGCATGACGTCCAACACAACGACCCCGAGAAAGGAGTTCCCGGGCAGTGTGACATCAGGAACTACGACCCCAGGAACACTGACGCCCACGAGCGAGGTGGTTCCCGGGCAGTTCATGTCCCCACCAACAGCGTGGTCGGACTTGTTCGATGCCAACAAGAATGGTGGCGATCCACACAGGTTCCGAAGCCTAGGGGGACCTTCTCGAGCCTGCGAGACGATCGCAGCACCAAGATCAAGAAGCACGAGCAGGGCATACGGACGCCGAGAAGGCGGACATCCCAACGAAGGCACTTGGTTGCGCCGAGTTCCGAAGCCAGCGACAAGATAGGGATCATGGAAACAAGCTCCTTCGACAAGGTTGAGGGGGAGATTGTTGGGTCAAACCTTGTCTCCGATGCATTCATGGCTATGCATGCATGGCTACAGCGGCGGCAGCAGCAGCATGAGCGGTCACAGCTTGCATGCAACGGCAGTAGTAGTTATTACTTAGCCAGGAGGTGGAAATGACATGCAGCTGCATGTCGGCAAGAAAAGGTAGTAGTATCTGCATGTCGGCAGCATGCAGCACCAGCGGCAGTAGTAAATTTGCTTACCTAAGAAGTAAATAAGCAGTTCGGCACGTCGGCAACATTTACGTTGCTTAGTAGTTAAGGTAGCTAATGTTGAGCTGTACCTAGTGTCTAGGCTGGTACACGTATGTGATGAGGTGGGCAGCAGTAGAAATATCTCAGCTGCCATAGTCGGTTTTGCTGCCTATAAAAGGAGCTGTGTACCCCCCGGTTGTAAAAAGAATTCCACTCCTATCAATTCAAGTAGTATCCTTTCTCAAGTGTAGCTCCATCGGTGCATACTTCACAAGTGTGTGTGTGCGTACTAGCCTAGAGAGCCTGAGCGTACCATCACTTTGCTCTTCCACCGGTCATCTATCAGTATACTCGAGTGCTAGCGAGTAGTTCTGGGCTGACAAACCATACAAAGTAAATCATTTTTGTACATTGGAGGAATGGAAATGCACTCCCAAGTGATGAGGTAGAATGGTGGTCGAGCACGCATCCTATGCGGCTGAAGCCGGGACGTCGGCGGTGACAGCAAACCATGGGCATTGGAGCGCCATGGCCGCTGACGGACGCTCGCCGGTCGCACCTGAGGAGCCCCTCTAAAACCTTGAACCCGTCGCGCGACAGGCGCTCCTCGGGGAACAGCTCACGAAGCCGGCTGCCGCCTCGGCGGGTCAGCAGCTTCTGCCCCGCGGCGGCGAGCGGCGTGGATGCCATACACGTGCCGCCGAGCGCGCGGAAGATTCTCAGGAGCTGGTCGGTCGCGCTGTGGCCAGGGAACAATGGCTCGCCGGCGAGCAGCTCCGCCATGACCCAGCGGCGTCCACGAGCTCGTCCTAGCTCGGCTTCCCCAGGAGCATCTCGGGAGCCATGTACCAGAGCGTGCCGGCCTGGCCGCGCGGCGGCGTCGCGCTCACCATGGAAATGGGCAGCCCGAGATCGCATATCTTTACCACGCCCTCGCCGCCGACGAGGATGTTCCCGGGCTTGATGTACCGGTGGCGACCACGCAGAACGTGGCGAAGGCTCGGGCCGACGTGCTCCAGGACGAGGCTGCACTGCCGACGACGACGGAGGGATGGCCGCGACACGCCGCGAGGTAGTACGCTTCACGCAGCAAGTCGCGGTGAAGCGCGTGGGCAGTGGCACGGCGCCTCCTCTTGCCGCTGCCGTCGTCGGGTGAGCGGATGAGGCATTTGAGGGCGACGTCCGCGCCTTGACGACGACGCCGAAGCCGCCCTTCCCCAGCACGCGCGTCAGCTTGTGGTGCTCCCGACGCGCCGTCTCTTGCGGGAGCCGGCGGCGTGGTCGTGGGCTTCAGCAGCGGCGATTCGCGAGACGGTGGGCATGGGGTTCCCGCCCCCTCTGCTGGTGCGTGTCGGAGAGCAAGCGAGGGGAGTACATGCCAAGTTTTCGTGGCGCGCGCGCAACGAGTGGAGCGCGTTTGCCGCGGTTCAGTCGGATTCCGAATTCGACCGGGAGTGGCGCGCTGCTCGCCTCCGACTGGAGTACGGCCACCGCCTCGGCGGGAGATATAAGCTCCATTGGGGGCCTCGTGGTAGGCGATCGCCTTCTTCCTTCCCAATCTCTCCATCCAATCCTCCCCACTTCTCCATCCACTCCAAAACCGATCACAGGAGCTCGCGTCGCCATGGCCGGGCAGATGCTCCGTCGGTGGGAGAGCTTCTACGGCGCCTTCGACCCCGTGGACGCCGCCATCGAGGCCGCCGACCCAGACCAATTTTCACGCCACGTGTTCCGGCGCGCGAGGGGGGACCTGTTGGGACGGCTCTGCAGCGCCACCGACGACGACCAGGCGGAGTGCATCTGCGGGATTCTCGACGACGTCATGGCAGAGTCTCTCGAGACGCTGAGGCTGGTTCCATCAGCGCCAGAGGTGCCCATCTCCACGGAGCTCGCCGAGTCTGTGCGCGCGCTGCGGGGGCACGACTCGGAGCGCGTCCGCCTCCTCGCGCGCGGCATCGTGAGCGCGTGGGAGGCCTCCGCCCAGGACCAGGACGACGGCCCCAAGGTCACACCAGCCACGTCCATGAAGCAGCTGCCGCGGCCCAAGGCGGCCGGCGGCCAGCAACATGCCTCCGCCGATCCTGACGCAAAGACGAAGCGACCTCCCAAGATCAAGCGGTTGGCGGAAATCATCAAAAAGGCGTCAGATCCCGCCGCCAGCTTCGTTGACGCTGACCGTGCCGGGTTCTGCTCGGAGGAGAAGATGGAAGCCGCGAAGCGCAAGCTCCGCGAAGGTTATCAAGAAGCAGAGGACGCCAAACGGCGGCGCAGGACGCAGTTGGTGCAGGCGCCCAAGATGATGCAGCCGGCGTCTCAGAGGCAGCCAATCAGGAGGTGCACCAGCTCCATGGTCAAGAACACCTTCTCGGTCAGGACGCAGCTTCACATGGCGTAGGGCTCTAGTCATGAAAACAGACTAAACAGTTGATCCAGAACTGGTGTCCTCGTCACTTTGTATACGTATATCCTTCTTCTTGAAACATGCCATACTGCAGTTGTAACTAGCACTAGTGCAAAGCAGTTGCTCGTAGCTCGTACGCACATGATCGAAAGAAGTTGATGAATTGGAAAGCAGGATTTAGTGTTAAAAATCTTTGAAATCTGCGAAGAACTTGCAAAGAAATTGCTCGTCGTGGTGGGAAAGATGTGTTTGCGTTGAATTATATAATTCTGAACGCACCTAAGCAATCAACAAAGCTCTCCCTTACAATTTTGTGTTCAGAGTTGAAGTCCAAGTTGCAATTTGAATTCAATCAAAATTGGAGAAATTCTCCTCTTGTTGTTTTCTTGATATGGAATACATATGTACGATAAACCGTGCTATACATTCACAAAAATATAAATATTTTCTGAGGTTTGCAAGTTGGATTGTACCAACACAGATTCAATACAAAGCAGCGGCAACGAAGATCTGGACCAGCGTATATCAGCTTTACACTTATATTTATATACAACATTTGTGTTAAAACTTATATTTACATACAGCATGCCATTTTTGAAGTTTTTTTTGCTTTTTAATTCGTCCCAAAAATATTGATTTTTTTTTACTTTCTCACTGGGCATTTTTTTTATAAGAGGATGGCATTTTTATTATTGAGAGGATGACAGTTTTTTAAACGACATGACAATTTTATTAATAATAGGGTGGCATTTTTATTATTATGGTGATGGCATTTTTTTGTCATTAAGATGATGGCATTTTTAATAGTGAGAGGATGGTATTTTCTATTTTTAATGACAATACAGTTTTTATTAACAAGAGCATGATATTAAATTTTTTTATAATAATATAGCATTTATAATAGTGAAAGGATGACATTTTTTATTTTTAATGGCATGGCATATATTAATAAGAGCATGGGATTTTTATATTAGTAGAATGGAATTTTTTATTGTGAGGATGTTATTTTTATTATTTAAGATGGTGGCATCTTTTTATATTGAGAGGTGGCATTTTTCTCTGCCACTTTTTTTACACACAAGATTTTTGGGTGATGGCTCAGAACATGGCAACTTTTGTCGCGTTTTTTTTTTCATTTTTTTGTTTTTTGTGTATGGCATTTTTTAAAAGAAAAAGTACTTAATGGCCTAGGCCAATTGGGGGGTCGCCATGGCCCTCCTGCTGGAAGGACCTTCCCCTGGCGAACGAATGCGTTCGATGGGGGTGTCGTGCATACGACGATCTATGGGATCAGCAAAGGCCCATTTGCGGTTCGACAAAGGAGATCGGCGAGCACAGAGAGCAGAACTAGCAGAACGCACGAGGTTTACTCAGGTTCAGGCCGTTGTGAAGCGTAAAACTCTACTCCTGCCTTTGTGGATTGATTATATGAGCACAAGTACAAGGGAGCGCAATCCCGGCAAGGTTGCGGGGGGGGGGGGAGGATGTTGCTATGCGCGTTTTTGTGCAAAGTGTCGACCTTTGTAAAAGGTAGCCATGAGCCTCCTTTTATAGGGAATGGGGTAATCACAGTGGCAAAATGGTAAACATACACTGTAAATAGTGGCTACAGTGCCATGCACCTAACTCTGACGGGTTAAGATAAAAGCATTGAATGCACCGTGAGGTGTCTTGTGGATGGAACTCCTCGGCAAGGATTGCCTCTCTTTCTGTGTCGTCTGTCCATCTACCCCTTATTCCTTTGACACGCCCCTGGGACGGGTGTCATTAAAGTTGTCTTCAAAGTGGCGAGCTGACACGTGCCCAGGCATATCTTACCTAACTACATTCCCGCTCGACACCTACGCGACAAGTGACAAGCTAATCGCTGAGGTAGAGCGGTGACGACGTAGTAGGATCGCGCCGGACTCGAAGCTTGCCAGGTCTTCGCTATCTTGCCAACAAGTGGGCTTGCCGGGCATTCCAAGCCTGATCTTCTGTACTCTTCTGTAGTACTTCTCAATCACCTGCCTGGAGGTCTTCTTTGTATCTATGGATTAGCTTACTGTAGTTCTCCGACAAGCCTTGGCACTAGGGAGGCTGCTACCATTTTTGCAGAAGTCCGGGGTACTGAAATACCCAAACTTTAGTACACCGACAGGGGGGCTCCTCCTAGCGACTGTTCGACAGCTAAAGGGTCCTAATTTTAATGTAGAAAAGGTTATGTTACAAAGAATAAAATCCAAGCTCGTGCCATCTTTCATGTAGAAGTAATATTTACAGCTGTACACGATTGCCCTTTTATACATGACGTGATGACAATGTTCACATTCCAACCCCTGATTCAGTTCATATCCGCATACCAAGAGCACATAAACAAGGGCACAGATGTTGGAAATATGCCCTAGAGGCAATAATAAAATGGTTATTATTGTATTTCCTTGTTCATGATAATTGTCTATTGTTCATGCTATAATTGTATTAACCGGAAACCGTAATACATGTGCGAATACATAGACCACAACATGTCCCTAGTGAGCCTCTAGTTGACTAGCTCGTTGATCAATAGATGGTTACGGTTTCCTGACCATGGACATTGGATGTCGTTGATAACGGGATCACATCATTAGGAGAATGATGTGATGGACAAGACCCAATCCTAAGCATAGCACAAGATCGTAGTTCGCTTGCTAAGAGCTTTTCTAATGTCAAGTATCATTTCCTTAGACCATGAGATTGTGCAACTCCCGGATACCGAGGAATGCTTTGGTGTACCAAACGTCACAACGAATCGGGTGGCTATAAAGGTGCACTACAGGTATCTCTCGAAAGTGTCTGGGTTGGCACGAATCGAGACTGGGATTTGTCACTCCGTATGACGGAGAGGTATCTCTGGGCCCACTCGGTAATGCATTATCATAATGAGCTCGATGTGACTAAAGAGTTAGCCACGGGATCATGCATTACGGAACGAGTAAAGTGACTTGCCGGTAACGAGATTGAACGAGGTATTGGCATACCGACGATCGAATCTCGGGCAAGTAACGTACCGATTGACAAAGGGAATTGTATACGGGATTGCTTGAATCCTCGACATTGTGGTTCATCCGATGAGATCATCATGGAACATGTGGGAGCCAACATGGGTATCCAGATCCCGCTATTGGTTATTGGCCGGAGAGATGTCTCGGTCATGTCTGCATGGTTCCCGAACCCGTAGGGTCTACACACTTAAGGTTCGGTGACGCTAGGGTTATAGGGAAGGTATGTACGCGGTTACCGAATGTTGTTCGGAGTCCCGGATGAGATCCCGGACGTCACGAGGAGTTCCGGAATGGTCCGGAGGTGAATATTGATATATTGGACGAAGGGTTTTGGAGTCCGGAAGTGTTACGGAACTACCGGGTAATGACCAGCATGACCGAAAGGTATTTCAGGAGCCCCGGCAAGTATTGGGGGGCTTCATGGGCCAAGGGAAGGGGGAAAACCAGCCCACTAAGGGGTTGTGCGCCCCCCTCACCTATTCCCACGTGACCAAGGGGTTTGGGGCGCCCCATCTAGGGTTCCCACCTCCTGGCTTGGGGGCCAAGTCACCCAAAGGGGAGATCCCATCTGCCCTGTCCGCCGCCCCCCTAGGGGAAACCCTAGGGCGCCTCCCCTCCCCCTTGCCCCTATATATAGTGGAGGTTTTGGGGCTGCCCAACACACGAGTCTCTCTCTCCCAAGGCGCAGCCCTACCTCTCTCCATCCTCGCTCTCGTAGTGCTTGGCGGCCTCGCTGGCGCATTGCCACGCCCTCCACCACCACCACGCCATCGTGCTGCTGCTGGACGGAGTCTTCCCCAACCTCTCCCTCTCTCCTTGCTGGATCAAGGCATGGGAGACGTCACTGGGCTGCACGTGTGTTGAACGCGGAGGCACCGTCCATTCGGCGCTAGATCGGATCTTCCGCGATTTGACTCGCCGCGAGTACGACTCCATCAACCGCGTTCTTGTAACGCTTCCGCATCGCGATCTTCAAGGGTATGAAGATCAACTCATCCTCTCCCTCTCTTGTTGCTAGAATCTCCATAGATTGATCTTGGTGATGCGTAGAAAATTTTGAATTATTGCTACGTTCCCCAACAACAGAGACCCTCAAGCACCTCTCTCTCTATCCTTTCTATCACCAAATGGTCCGCAATACCTGAACTTCAAACTAGAGACGCAGTGTCCCACCATAATGTTGAGTGATGGAATCCTACAAGAGGAACAAACAGTTACTGGGATGGGCTTTCACTCGATCGGTTTGACAAGTTTGTGGTCAAAAAATGTCCAGAATCTGAATTACTGAGTTGATGTGTCTAGTTGCATCCACCTTGCAAATTTATGTACGTGCAGCGCAATTTACTCGAATTTCAAAATATAGTAGACATTTAAAACTTAAATAGAAACAACTATAAAGTTTATAATCAGAACAAAGATGAAGGTGGACAAATCTCTAGTTCCATCTAAAAACTAAGAAGGTAGTTTATCCCTCAAAATTGTGAAAGCCAAAAGTGATAAATCAAAGGACTCAAAGGCCAACCATAACAAATACAGAGGTAAATCTTAACAATATCGTCCACAAACAATTTTGTAACGCCCAGTATGTGGTATTATCCTCAAGGAACTTGGAAGTCCCGCCAAGGATAGAAGCGCATATCAGAGACGCTTCACAAGGTGGATATCATTACAACATACCATATACCGAATAGATGAGAATATCATATAAAGGCTTACACTCGCCACAAGCTACAACATGAATATCTCAATACATCAATATATATCAATCATCATACAAAAGAACAGGATCTGCCTACGGATGAAATCAAATGAAAAGAAGAATGACGTCCACCCTGCTAATCACGGGCTGCCAACCGGGAACCCATCTTGTGATCGTCGAAGAAGAAGAAGAACTCCAAATAGAACAAGCATCGCTCTCACGTCAAAGCATCGCTTTACTTGTACCTGCACCTGTTGTTGTAATAATCTGTGAGCCATGGGAATTCAGCAATCTCATTACCATGGGTGTCAAAACTAGCAAAGCTTAATGGGTGTGGAATGGTTAAGTGGTGAGGTTGCAACAAGCACTAAGCATTTGTATGTGGCTAACTTACAAGTACAAGAATAAGAAGAGTAAACTACGCATAAACGGGCATGAACTAGCAATGATCAAGAAGCGATCCTAAACACCTACTCATGAGTCATATCATAACCCCACTGTGTTCTCTTCTCGAATCCCCTCAAAAATAGATGATCATGGTTACGCACACGGTTGGTGTATCTTAGTTGAGTTTAGTTAAGTTCTCTACAACCAGATATTATAAATTTTCAAGTCGCCACATAACTGCAGGCACAGCTTTCCAAAATATTTAACCATGCAGGGATGCTCCAACTCGCCCATCATAAATTAACAGAAGTTGCGTTGAAAGACCTCAACCTCGGGATAGCCCGAAGTATCCTTGAAATCCTGGTGCACAAGACATTCGGCTAAGGTAAAACAAAACCAGCAAGACCTCCCGACGTGCCGATAAGGCTAGGAGCAAGGAGACTAGAAGCAAGGAGACCGTGAAGTGTTATACCGAACACCGATGACAGTAAGGTTTGGTAGGTTAACATGGATCATATCCTTGGGGATACATGAGGTGTAGTCACTAAACGTCGAAAGCTCTTGTTTGATTTTATTATCTTAATTACCGAGGCAACCCCGCGCGACAGATAGGGCTTCCAGTCAATGGCGGACCCAGGAATGAGGCAAGGCTCAGCGAATCGGGCCAAGGCCCCAGCAGCTCATCGATCAGTAGCAATTTCATCAGAAGCTAAAGGCACAATATGAAGGACATGGGCCCTCATGCTCCAGGCCGCCACCCCTTCTGCCTAGGGCCTAAATCCGCCCATGCTTGCAGTAGACAACTGATCCTTGATGCAGGCACTTGTGTCGGTCAAGATGTTATTTGGACACATCCTTCACTTTGATCCGTAACAAGCACATCTCGATGGGTGACTTCCAGCGCACAAATTAAGATCATATCTGGTCCCAACACAAATACATGGTTTGAATCACTGTTTGCTTACTTGATCCGGTCGAAAGCTGGATTTGACACTTTGGACAAAAGCTTGCTAGAGACCATCGCTTCAAGGGAATCTTCCTCTCGTGGGTTCGATAACCCAGGGTCACCTCTTTGAAATAGGTGTGGATACACTTTTTTTGTTCCATTATGGGATCAATAAAAGGAGGTATCATTAACCCACTGTCGTGGTTCTAAGCTTGACAGTAGAATAGGGGGTAGGTAATGTAGAGGCAAGATCTCAGCTATGGAGGAGTTGTACACGCATGTTTTATGAGTTCAGGCCCTTCTCGGAGGAAGTAACAGCCCTACGTCTCGGAGCCCGGAGGCGGTCGACTGGATTATATGCGTGTGAGTTACAGAGGGTGCGAACCCCTGTCCCAGAGGAGGGGGGTGGCTTATATATAGTGCGCTAGGACCCCAGCTCCCCTCCGTTACATAGAATTCAATGTACATAAAGAGGTGGCGTTACAAGTAACACATGTATTGAAGTGCTACAAATGATAATTAAGTATATGAATAAATGCCCGACCGTTGCTGCGTAGAGCGGCTTTAGGTCTTCTTATATGTCGAGTGGTTTTATGGTCGAGTGCCCTGGATAGCGAGAGGTCTCCGAGTGAATGGTTGGTCGAGTGGACTTTACTCGACACCTTTGCTGGATCCCTTCTTCTGATTCTTGAACTTCTTTGTTCTTAGGACAAGGACCTTAGGTAGGACGTATAGGTCAGGCCTATTACCCTACCCCAGGTTTGTGTCCTCATCATTAGCCCCCGAATGGATCGAGGTTTGAGTGAAAAAGAAAGATGAAGTTGACCTTGCTTTTGCTCTTGCTTTGTCTTGTCTTTATCTCCAAGTGGAGGCCAGTTGTTAGAACTTCAGCTTCATTTCAGTCGCCTTAATCGATTCAGAAATTGCCGACTCGTTTGTACAAATGGCATCCATCGAGTGATATCTCTGACATGGAATCTTTGGCGTGATCGGTTGTAAAGGATCCCGGATTTCACGGGATTCGAAATTTTGGTGGAAGCGCGCCAGGCGGAGCGCTCCGCAGTAAGTGGAGTAGATAAATAGGACGTTTCGATTTCCGTGCCACCTTTTTTGCCACGTATCCCGTGCGCGACTGCTGGGGGATTTGACAGGATAGCTCGGGCCCACACGTCAGCCACTCGGAAGCGATCCTTTAAAAGCGGCGAGGCCGAGGTGTTTGCACTGTGCGCGTCCATTCTCTTCTTCTTCTTCTCGCATCTCCACTTCGTCCAGCCCATCCACCCTTGACGCCGCTGTTCCGCTGCCATGGGGAAGGAAAAAACGGCGGCGCTAGAGCGTGCGAAGAAGGCTACGGGTGCGGCGAAGAGCAAGAAGATGAATCGGGGGTCTTCTTCGCGCTCGGGGCTGCCGTCGGGTTGGATCCAAGGAGACTGGATCCGATCTTCGCTTCGGCAAGAGGACTTGGATGATATGGCCGAGTTAGGGCTGATCGTCCATAAGTCTGCGCGTCTGCCGAAGGGGGAAATGGAGCCTCGGCCGCGACCGGGTGAGTGTGTTCTGCTCGCCACTCATGTCGACCGCGGCTTCTCACTTCCACCACATCCCTTCTTTTGAGGTTTCCTGAATTTCTTTGGTGCCCAACTCCACCATTTTACCCCCAATACCATCACATATCTTGCTGCATTCGTCTCCATGTGTGAGAATTTCCTGGGGTGCCGACCGCACTGGGGTCTTTTCAAGCACATCTTTACCATCCGATCCCAAACTGTGAAGAAAGCGAACTCGAACGACGAGAAGACCCACGTTATTCAGATGTGTGGGGATCTGGGCATTCAGAAGAGGAAGAGGACTTCTTTCCCCCCGATGACTCTTCCAGAGTCGGTCAGGGGATGGTAGTCGACCTGGTTCTACTGCCAGGATATTGCGACCCCAGGCCAGTCGACCGGGCTTCCTCCTTTCTCATTTGACCGTGTTCAAACTCCATCCTCATTGAAAGTGACTGCTGCGGAGGAGGCGGAGACAGGCATGCTGGTCGAGAAAGTAGTCCAACTGATCAACCAAGGTGTCACCGGTATGGACCTGCTCGAGGTGTTCCTCAGTCGGCGGATCCAACCTCTCCAAGCCCGAGACCACTCCATGTGGATGTACTCTAGGGCTGGCGACACTGCTTGGGTTCATCCGGAGGAGGTGGAGGCCAAAACAGTGGCCGAGTGGTTGATGGGGATCACCGAGAACAAGGACAACCCCAGGGGCGCTAGGAGAGTAGACCCTTTCAGCGACAGCAACCTGCCGGACAAAGTTTGGTCATCATAACTGAATTTTTGAACGTATTTTCCGACTGATTGTTGATCCGACTGACTTATGATCGGTCCCTTGTTTTGCAGATCTACACGGAGATGTATTCAATGCCCAATGGTGAACAAGCTCTGGAGCAAGACCAAGAGGGCGAGGACAGTGCCGAGGAGAGCGGCGAGCGGGAGTCCCCAGCTGACGATGATGAAGACGAGAGCAACGAGTCGGACGATGAGGAAGTGGCCGACTCACCGCCTCGTTCTGAACATCGATCCAAGGTGCGCTCGATCCCATGAAAGCAAGCGCTGCAAAGCTGTGGCGCCGAGTGCTCCATCTCACAAGCGCCGGTCCTCGACTCTGAATTGATCGAGAAAGTTGCCAAGCAGCCCAAAATTTATCTTTCGAAGGCTCGGAAGACCTTGCCTAGAATCAAGATGGACGTCCCTGTTGCCTCTGGGTAAACGTTCTTCTCGTATTTTCTTGTTCCGACCGATTTTCCTGTTCCGGCCGGTTTTCTTGTTCTGACCGAGTGGATGATGAACTTGTATAGCCCGACCTCAGCTGCGACTGATATGGATATTGACATGACTCCGGCCGACGAGGAAGCTGACAACGTCGTCACCTCCAAGTCTGCCCGACTCGAATTTATTTGGTCGACTGGATGGTTTGTCAGTTATCCTTATGGCTTTCTCTGTTTATTGCAGTTCCACGAGACGTTGTTGTGCTCCCGGACGATGAAGAAGAGGTACCGCTGAGAGGGAGGTGGAGGAAGGACAAGGAACTGGGCGGGAAGGCGCCTGAAGTCCAGGTTCCTCGGTCGACTGTGATGCCTGGAACGACAGTCGAGCGATCGGCAGATCCGGCTCGAACCAACGTCACCTTCGTTGTTCCGCTGTCGACTAATTGCCCCTCAGGATCAGCTGCTCAGACTTCTGCTGCACCGATACAACTCCCTGCTTCAGATCCGGCGGCTGCTTCGATTGCTCGCCTTCATCACTTTTTATCAGATATCAAACTCCGGACGATCCACCGGCTGCTGCCAAGGAAGCTCTTCTTCAGTTGAATCTTGTGATGGGACAAATGAAAGTGGTGCATGAGGCTAGTCAGGTAGCCTTCAACGCAGGAGCTGCTCTGCAAGCCAATGTCCAGGTTAGTTGATTTTCCGATCGACCGTATTTCTTGTCTGATCGCCCACTGGGGTGTGGTTGTTTTGAAATTTCATGTCTCTTTGTGCCGATTCGAGCTGAATCTTTGCACTAGTGGGGGCACGCTGAGTGCTCCCACTGGGTGTAGTCCCCGAGACCATAGTTGACTGCAGGCAGTCGACTGTGGTCTGAGAATAGGAACTCTCTTTTTTTTAGAAAATTAGTGGGGGCATGCTAAGTGCACCCACTGGGTGTAGTCCCCGAGACTGCCGTTGAATGTTTGATTCGGTGGTAGTCTTAGAGTAGCTATCATTGTGATGTCTTTTATCTCTGCCGATCGATATGGCTTTAATCGGAAATCTTGTGATATTGGGGCTCAGCTTTCCGCAAAGAACAAACAGCAAATCAGCCTCAACCTTGATCTGAATTGGCCAAGAAGAATCTCAAGACAGCTCGTGATTGAAGTAGCTGCCATGGAGGTAACCAATCGCCAATCAGATATCCTGCTGCTGGCACTTTTCCTTTCCATTTTTTTTGAACCGAGTGACTCCACTCGAGCAGATGTATGTAGTGAAACCGCCAACTCCAAGCCCGTCTCAAGAATGTTATTTCTTTAGAGAAAATGAAGCAGGCTTTGGAGAAGAAGGATCTGGATCTTGCTGCAGCACAGAAGGAGGCACGCAAGAAAACAACGCTTGCTGACAAGAAGCTTGCTTCAGTCGGCAAGTTAGAAGAAGAAAACTCCAAGCTGAGGACTGTTGTTTCTGACGCCAATCGGGAGGTTGAGCAACTGAAGAAGGACAAGGAGAATTTGACCGACGAGCTTGGGAGTCTCAAGACCAAGAATGGCGAGCTGGAGTCTTACGTGGGCCAGCTTGCTGCAAAGCTGGTCTTAAAACTTGAAGGTACTGATTAATTTGTCTTATTTCTGTCGACTGCCAAGTCTAATTATACCGTCGACTCACCATTCACTCAACTGTGCAGAATTTTGCCAAGACTTTGAAGCAGAAACTGGGCGGGTCGAGATGGGTCTTGATCCCATAAACTGTCCAGTTAAGGATGTGTTGGGGAACGTAGTAATTTCAAAAAAAATTCCTACGCACACACAAGATCATGGTGATGGCATAGCAACGAGAGGGGAGAGTGTATGTCCACGCACTGTGAGACCGTGAAGAAGCGAAGCGCCAGACAACGCTGTTGATGTAGTCGACGCCTTCACGATTCGACCGATCCAAGTACCGAACGACGGCACCTCCGAAGTTCAGCACACGCTCAGCTCGATGACGATTCCTGACTCGATCCAGCAAAGTGTCGGGATGAGTTCCACAAGACAACGGCGTGGGGCGATGATGATGCTCTATCGCGCAGGGCTTCGCCTAAACTCCGCGACGATATGACCGAGGTGGAATATGGTGGAGGGGCACCGACACGGCTAAGGAACGATCACGAGATCAACTTGTGTGTTCAGGGTGCCCCCTGCCCCTCAGAAGGAGGGAGGGGAGGTGCGGCCGCCCTCATAGGGTGCGCCGAGGAGTCCTACTCCCACCGAGTAGGACTCCCCTCTTGCCTTGTTGGAGAAGGAAAGGGGAGGGAAAGAGGAGGGGCGCCGCCCTCTCCTTGTCCTATTCGGACTAGGGGAGGGGCGCGCGCCTGCCCTGGCCGCCCTCCTCTTCTCCCTCATGGCCCACTAAGGCCCAACATCCCCGGAGGGTTCCGTAACCCCTGTTCCTAAGAAAATCCCGATTTCATCCGAACCATTCCGATATCCAAATATAGGCTTCCAATATATCAATCTTTATGTCTCGACCATTTCGAGACTCCTCGTCATGTCCGTGATCACATCCGGACTCCAACAAACTTCAGACATCAAAACTTATAAACTCATAATAAACTGTCATCGTAACGTTAAGCGTGCGGACCCTACGGGTTCGAGAACTATGTAGACATGACCTAGAACTATTCTCGGTCAATAACCAATAGCGTAACCTGGATGCCCATATTGGTTCCTACATATTCTACGAAGATCTTTATCGGCCAAACCGCATAACAACATACGTTGTTCCTTTGTCATCGGTATGTTACTTGCCCGAGATTTGATCGTCGGTATCCAATACCTAGTTCAATCTCACATCGGCAAGTCTCTTTACTCGTTACGTAATGCATCATTCCGTAACTAACTCATTAGCTACATTGCTTGCAAGGCTTATAGTGATGTGCATTACCGAGAGGGCCAGAGATACCTCTCCGACAATCGGAGTGACAAAACCTAATCTCAAATACGCCAACCCAACATGTACCTTTGGAGACACCTGTAGTACTCCTTTATAATCACCCGATTACGTTGTGACGCTTGGTAGCACCCAAAGTGTTCCTCCGGTAAACGGGAGTTGCATAATCTCATAGTTACAGGAACATGTAGAAGTCATGAAGAAAGCAATAGCAACATACTAAACGATCAAGTGCTAGGCTAACGGAATGGGTCAAGTCAATCTCATCATTCTCCTAATGATGTGATCCCGTTAATCAAATGACAACTCTTTGTCCATGGCTAGGAAACATAACCATCTTTGATTAATGAGCTAGTCAAGTAGAGGCATACTAGTGACACTCAGTTTGTCTATGTATTCACACATGTATCATGTTTCCGGTTAATACAATTCTAGCATGAATAATAAACATTTATCATGAAATAAGGAAATAAATAATAACTTTATTATTGCCTCTAGGGCATATTTCCTTCAGTCTCCCACTTGCACTAGAGTCAATAATCTAGTTCACATCACCATGTGATTTAACACCAATATTCATATCTCAGATATGATTAACACCCATAGTTCACATCGTCATGTGACCAACACACAAAGGGTTTACTAGAGTCAATAATCTAGTTCACATCGCTATGTGATTAACACCCAAAGAGTACTAAGGTGTGATCATGTTTTGCTTGTGAGAGAAGCTTAGTCAACGGGTCTGTCATATTCAGAGCCATATGTATTTTGCAAATATTTTATGTCTACAATGCCCTGCACGGAGCCACTTTCAATATTTTATGTCTATAATGCCCTGCAAATATTTTATTTTATGTCATCTGGATCAGTGTAAAAAGCTTGCATCGATGTAACTCTTTACGACGGGCCTTTTTATCACCTCCATAATCGAGAAATATTTCATTAGTCCTCACTAAGGATGTTCTTGACCAATGTCCAGTGATCTACTCCTAGATCACTAGTGTACTCCCTTGCCAAATTCAGAGCAAGGTATACAATATGTCTGGTACATAGCATAGCATACTTTATAGAACCTATGACTGAGGTATAGGGAATGACTTTCATTCTCTTTTCTATTTTCTATCGTGGTCGGGATTTGAGTCTTTACTCAATTTCACACCTTTGCAACACAGGCAAGAACTCTTTCTTTGACTGTTCCATTTTGAACTATTTCAAAATCTTGACAAGGTATGTACTTATTGAAAAACTTATCAAGCGTCTTGATCTATCTCAATAGATCTTGATGCTCAATATGTAAGCAGCTTCACCGAGGCCCTTCTTTGAAAAACTCCTTTCAAATACTCCTTTATGCTTTGCGAATAATTCTACATTATTTCCGATCAACAATATGTCATTCACATATACTTATCGAAATGTCAGAGCGCCCCACTCACTTTCTTGTAAATACAGCTTCACGGCAAGTCTGTATAAAACTATATGCTTTGATCAACTTATCAAAGCGTGTATTCCAACTCTGAGATGCTTGCACCAGTCCATAGATGGATCGCTGGAGCTTGCACATTTTGCTAGCTCCTTTAGGATTGTCAAAACCTTCTGGTTGCATCATATACAACTCTTCCTTAATAAATCCATTAAAAAAAGTAGTTTTGACATCCATTTGCCAGATTTCATAAAATGTGGCAATTGCTAACATGATTCGGACAGACTTAAGCATCGCTACGGTTGAGAAAATCTCATTGTAGTCAACACCTTGAACTTGTCGAAAACCTTTTTGTGACAAGTCGAGCTTTGTAGATAGTAACACTACTATCAGTGTCCGTCTTCCTCTTGAAGATCCATTTATTTAACATGGCTTGCTGATCATCGAGCAAGTCAATCAAAGTCTATACTTTGTTTTCATACATGGATCCTAGCTCAGATTTCATGGCCTCAAGCCATTTCGCGGAATCTGGGCTCATCATCGCTTCCTCATAGTTCGTAGGTTCATCATGGTCTAGTAACATGACTTCCAGAACACTATTACCGTACCACTCGGGTGCGGATCTTAATCTAGAAGACCTACGAGGTTTGGTAGCAACTTGATCTGAAGTTTCATGATCATCATCATTAACTTCCTCACTAATTGGTGTAGGAATTACTGGAACTGATTTCTGTGATGAACTACTTTCCAATAAGGGAGAAGGTACAATTACCTCATCAAGTTCTACTTTCCTCCCACTCACTTCTTTCGAGAGAAACTCCTTCTCTAGAAAGGATCCATTCTTAGCAACGAATGTTTTGCCTTCGGATCTGTGATAGAAGGTATACCCAACAGTTTCCTTTGGGTATTCTATGAAGACGCACTTTCCGAGTTGGGTTCGAGCTTATCAGGCTGAAAACCTTTTTCATATAAGCATCGCAACTCCAAACTTTAAGAAATGATAGCTTAGGTTTACTGCTAAACCATAGTTCATACGGTGTCGTCTCAACGGATTTATATGGTGCCCTATTTAAACGTGAATGCAGCTGTCTCTAATGCATAACCCCAAAACGATAGTGGTAAACCGATAAGAGACATCATAGATCACACCATATCTAGTAAAGTACGATTACGACGTTCGGACACACCATCACATTGTGGTGTTCCAGGTGGCGTGAGTTGTGAAACTATTTCACATTGTTTCAAATGAAGACCAAACTCAGAACTCAAAAATTCATCTCCACAATCAGATCGTAGAAACTTTATTTTTCTTGTTATGATGATTTTGCACTTCACTCTGAAATTCTTTGAACTTTTCAAATGTTTCAGACTTATGTTTCATCAAGTAGATATACCCATATCTGCTCAAATCATCTGTGAAGGTCAGAAAATAACGATACACGCCGCGAGCCTTAACACTCATTGAATCGCAAACATCAGTATGTATTATTTCCAATAAGTCAGTAGCTCGTTCCATTGTTCCGGGGAACGGAGTTTTAGTCATCTTGCCCAAAAGGCACGGTTCGCAAGCATCAAATGATTCATAATCAAGTGATTCCGAAAATCCATCTTTTATGGAGTTTCTTCATGCGTTTTACACCGATATGACCCAAACGGCAGTGCCACAAATAAGTTGCACTATCATTATTAACTTTGCATCTTTTGGCATCAATATTATGAATATGTGTATTACTACGATCGAGATCCAACAAACTATTTTCATTGGGTGTATAACCATCGAAGGTTTTATTCATGTAAACAGAATAACAATTATTCTTTAACTTTAAATGAGTAACCGTTTTGCAATAAACATGATCAAATCATATTCATGCTCAACGCAAACGCAAAATAACATTTATTTGGCTTTTAACACTAATCTCGAAAATATAGGGAGTGTGTGATGATGATCATATCAATCTTGGAACTATTTCCAACGCTCATCGTCACTTCCCCTCAACTAGTCTCTGTTTGTTATGTAACTCCTGTTTCGAGTTACTAATCTTAGCAACCTAACAAGTATCAAATACTCAGGGCTACTATAAACACTAGTAAGGCACACATCAAACACCTGTATATCAAATATACCTTTGTTCACTTTGCCACCCTTCTTATCTACCAAATATTCAGGTTATTTCGCTCCCGTGATCATTTCCTTTGCAGAGAAGCACTCGGTTTCAGGCTTTGGTCCAGCTTTGGGCTTCTTCGGGAGCGACAACTTGCTTGTCATTCTACTTGAAGTTCCCTTTCTTTCCCTTTGCCCTTTTCTTGAAACTAGCGGTCTTGTCAATCATCAACCCTTGATGCTCTTTTCTTGATTTCTACCTTCGTCGATTTCAGCATCACGTAAGAGCTTGGGAATTACTTTTGTCATCCCTTGCATATTATAGTTCATCACGAAGTTCTACTAACTTGGCGATGGTGACTAGAGAATTCTGTCAATCACTATCTTATCGGAAGATTAACTCCCACTTGATTCAAGCGATTGAAGTATCCGCACAATCTGAGCACATGCTCACTAGTTGAGCGATTCTCCTCCATCTTTTAGCTATAGAACTTGTTGGAGACTTCGTATCTCTCAACTCGGTATTTGCTTGAAATATTAACTTCAACTCTGGAACATCTCATATGGTCCATGACGCTCAAAACGCCTTTGAAGTCCCGATTCTAAGCCGTTAAGTATGGTGCACTAAACTATCAAGTAGTCATCATATTGAGCTAGCCAAACGCTCATAACGCCCGCATTTGCTCCTGCAATAGGTCTGTCACCTAGCGGTGCATTAAGGACATAATTCTTCATGCAGCAATGAGGATAAACCTCAGATCACGGATCCAATCCGCATCATTGCTACTAACATTTTTCAATACAATTATCTCTAGGAACACATATAAAAACATAGGGAAGCAAAACATAGGGAAGCAACAACGCGAGCTATTGATCTACAACACAATTTGCAAAATACTACCGGGACTAAGTTCATGATAAATTAAAGTTCAATTAATCATATTACTTAAGAACTCCCACTTAGATAGACATCCTCTAATCTTCTAAGTGATTACGTGATCCATATTAACTACACCATGTCCAATCATCACGTGAGATGGAGTAGTTTGAACGGTGAACATCAATATGTTGATCATATCTACTATATGATTCACGCCGACCTTTCGGTCTCCGTGTTCCGAGGCCATATCTGTTATATGATAGGCTCATCAAGTTTAACTCGAGTATTCTGCGTGTGCAACTGTTTTGCACCCGCTGTATTTGAACGTAGAGCCTATCACACCCGATCATCACGTGGTGTCTCAAAGACGAAGAACTTTCGCAACGGTGCATACTGTGGAGAACACTTCTTGATAATTTTAGTGAGAGATCATCTTAAAATGCTACCGCCAATCAAAGCAAGATAAGATGCATAAAGGATAAACATCACATGCAATCAATATAAGTGATATGATATGGCCATCATCGTCTTGTGCTTGTGATTCCATCTCAAGCACCGTCGTGATCACCATCGCCACCGCGCGACACCTTGATCTCCATCGTAGCATCGTTGTCGCCTCGCCAACTATTGCTTCTACGACTATCGCTACCGCTTAGTGATAAAGTAAAGCAATTACATGGCGCTTGCATTTCATACAATAAAGCGACAACCATATGGCTCTCGCCAGCTGTCGATAACTCGGTTACAAAACATGATCATCTCATACAATAAAATATAGCATCACGCCTTGACCATATCACATCACAACATGCCCTGCAAAAACAAGTTAGACGTCCTCTACTTTGTTGTTGCAAGTTTTACGTGGCTGCTACGGGCTGAGCAAGAACCGTTTTACCTACGCATCAAAACCACAACGATAGTTTGTCAAGTTGGTGATGTTTTAACCTTCGCAAGGACCGGCGAGCCACACTCGGTTCAACTAAAGTGAGAGAGACAGACACCCGCCGGTCACCTTTAAGCACGAGTGCTCAAGCGGTGAAACCAGTCTCGCGAAGCGTGCACGCGTAATGTCGGTCCGGGCCGCCTCATCTCACAATACCGCCAACCAAAGTATGACATGCTGGTAAGCAAGATGACTTGTATCGCCCACAACTCACTTGTGTTCTACTCGTGCATATGACATCAACGCATAAAACCAGGCTCGATACCATGTTGGGGAACGAGTAATTTCAAAAAATTCTACGCACACGCAAGATCATGGTGATGGCATAGCAACGAGAGGGAGAGTGTATGTCCACGCACTCTCGAGACCGAAGCGAAGCGCCAGACAACGCTGTTGATGTAGTCGACGCCTTCACGATTCGACCGATCCAAGTACCGAACGCACGGCACCTCCGAAGTTCAGCACACGCTCAGCTCGATGACGATCCCTGACTCCGATCCAGAAAGTGTCGGGATGAGTTCCACAAGACGATGGCGCAGGACGATGATGATGCTCTATCGGCGCAGGCTTCGCCTAAACTCCGCGACGATATGACCGAGGTGGAATATGGTGGAGGGGGCACCGACACGGCTAAGGAACGATCACGAGATCAACTTGTGTGTTGGGGTGCCCCCTGCCCCGTATATAAAGGAGGGAGGGGAGGTGCGGCCGCCCTCATAGGGTGCGCCGAGGAGTCCTACTCCCACGGAGTAGGACTCCCCTCTTGCCTTGTTGGAGAAGGAAAGGGGAGGGAAAGAGGAAGGGGCGCCGCCCCCTCTCCTGTCCTATTCAGACTAGGGGGGGGGCGCGGCCTGCCCTGGCCGCCCTCCTCTTCTCCCTCATGGCCCACTAAGGCTCAACATCCCCGGAGGGTTCCGTAACCCCGGTGTTCCGTAAAATCCCGATTTCATCCGAACCATTCCGATATCCAAATATAGGCTTCCAATATATCAATCTTTATGTCTCGACCATTTCGAGACTCCTCGTCATGTCCGTGATCACATCCGGACTCAACAAACTTCGTACATCAAAACTTATAAACTCATAATAAACCGTCATCGTAACGTTAAGCGCATGGACCCTACGGGTTCGAGAACTATGTAGACATGACCTAGAACTATTCTCGGTCAATAACCAATAGCGGAACCTGGATGCCCATATTGGTTCCTACATATTCTACGAAGATCTTTATCGGTCAAACCGCATAACAACATACGTTGTTCCCTTTGTCATCGGTATGTTACTTGCCCGATATTTGATCGTCGGTATCCAATACCTAGTTCAATCTCAGCATCGGCAAGTCTCTTTACTCGTTACGTAATGCATCATTCCGTAACTAACTCATTAGCTACATTGCTTGCAAGGCTTATAGTGATGTGCATTACCGAGAGGGCCCAGAGATACCTCTCCGACAATCGGAGTGACAAAACCTAATCTCAAATACGCCAACCCAACATGTACCTTTGGAGACACCTGTAGTACTCCTTTATAATCACCCGAGCACGTTAGACGTTTGGTAGCACCCAAAGTGTTCCTCCGTAAACGGAGTTGCATAATCTCATAGTTACAGGAACATGTATAAGTCATGAAGAAAGCAATAGCAACATACTAAACGATCAAGTGTTAGGCTAACGGAATGGGTCAAGTCAATCTCATCATTCTCCTAATGATGTGATCCCGTTAATCAAATGACAACTCTTTGTCCATGGCTAGGAAACATAACCATCTTTGATTAATGAGCTAGTCAAGTAGAGGCATACTAGTGACACTCAGTTTGTCTATGTATTCACACATGTATCATGTTTCCGGTTAATACAATTCTAGCATGAATAATAAACATTTATCATGAAATAAGGAAATAAATAATAACTTTATTATTGCCTCTAGGGCATATTTCCTTCAGGATGATGTTGCGATGAACGTGTTGCGGTTGGAATCTCGTATGGACAGCGCGGTTGCTTATCTTGCCCACCTGAAAGTTGCGATGACTCGGGTGGATGATGAACTCTGGCCTCAAGCGGAACTGTCTCAAGATCTTGAGTCCCTGATGGCTCGACTGAATCAAATCCCTGAGCGAGTGCAAGAATGGAAGAAGTCATCCGCTCGCTGTGGCGCAGATGTCGCGTTGTCCTTGGTCCGGGTGCACTGCAAGGACGTCAATAAAAACAAGATGGTTGCTAACACGAAGAGGCACACTTTCCAGTCTTTCATGGACACCTTCCTTGATGCCGCCACTCGTATTGCAGACAACATTGACCTTGACAGTTTCTGCGACCCAGCCAGTCCTTCTCCTAATGCGTGACCGAAAAACACTATGCTTCACCTTTATTTGCCTCGGAATGCCGAGTGATTGTGT
Organism: Aegilops longissima; assembly: GCA_021605205.1. NCBI lineage: Eukaryota > Viridiplantae > Streptophyta > Magnoliopsida > Poales > Poaceae > Aegilops > Aegilops longissima. The sequence goes on along the minus strand of CM038682.1, from coordinate 677,696,672 downwards.
AACCGTTAAACTTCTTCGGGCTTGATGCTCGAATACTTTTGATTCGTCGTCCGGAACTTTAGGATTTATCCGAACTTGGCTTATTTCTGAATATGCTTGCGTTTGCCTTCGAGTGGGCTTTGTTCTTCACTCGGAATAATCTTTGTGCTTGAGATGCAGCTCTGAGGTGGTGACTCCAGTCGACCTGCACCTCGTCGTCCTTGCGGATAGGGATGGAGCGCACGTAGTATTTGTGGCGTAGCTCCGAAGGAGAAGGTTGCAGTCGACCTGCACCTCGTCGTCCTTACGGATTGGGATGGAGCGCACATTGTATTTGTGGCGTAGCTCCAAAGGAGAAGGTTGCAGTCGACCTGCACCTCGTCGTCCTTACGGATAGGGATGGAGCGCACGTAGTATTTGTGGCGTAGCTCTGAAGGAGAAGGTTGCAGTCGACCTGCACCTCGTCGTCCTTGAGGATTGGGATGGAGCGCACATTGTATTTGTGGTGTAGCTCCGAAGGAGAAGGTTGCAGTCGACCTGCACCTCGTCGTCCTTGCGGATTGGGATGGAGCGCACATTGTATTTGTGGCGAGTTCAAGGAGAAGGTTGCGATCGACCTGCACCTCGTCGTCCTTACAGATAGGGATGGAGCGTACGTAGTATTTGTGGCGTAGCTCCGAAGGAGAAGGTTGCAGTCGACATGCACCTCGTCGTCCTTGCGGATTGGGATGGAGCGCACATTGTATTTGTGGTGTAGCTCTGAAGGAGAAGGTTGCGGTCGACCTGCACCTCGTCGTCCTTGCGGATAGGGATGTGTTTCAAACTTAGGCGAGTTCTGGACTACAGCTAAGCCTCCGAGTGGGAGGGTTGCTCTCCACTCGGTAGGATTTTTCAAACTGAGGCGAGCACTGGACTGCAGCTAAGCCCCCGAGTGGGAGGGTTGCTCTCCACTCGGTAGGATTTTTCAAACTTAGGCGAGTATTGGACTGCAGCTAAGCCCCCGAGTGGGAGGGTTGCTCTCCACTCGGTAGGATTTTTCAAACTTAGGCTAGCACTGGACTGCAGCTAAGCCCCGAGTGGGAGGGTTGCTCTCACTTGGTAGGAATTTTCAAACTTAGGCGAGTATTGGACTGCAGCTAAGCCCCCGAGTGAGAGGCTTGCTCATCGCTCGGTAGGATTTTTTAAACTTAGGCTAGCTTGGACTGCAGCTAAGCCCCGAGTGAGAGGCTTGCTCATCACTCGGTAGGATTTTTAAACTTAGGCAAGTACTTGGACTGCAGCTAAGCCCCCAGTGAGAGGCTTGCTCATCACTCTGTAGGATTTTTCAAACTTAGGTAGTCTTGGACTGCAGCTAAGCCTCCGAGTGAGAGGCTTGCTCATCACTCAGAGGATTTTTAAACCTAGGCGTAGTCATGGACTACAGCTAAGCCTCCCAGTGAGAGGCTTGCTCATCACTCAAGAGGATATTTTAAACTTAGGCGTAGTCTTGGACTGCAGCTAAGCCCCGAGTGAGAGGCTTGCTCATCACTCGGTGAGGATTTTTCAAACTTAGGCTAGTATCGACTGCAGCTAAGCCTCCCGAGTGAGAGGCTTGCTCATCACTCAAGAGGATTTTTAAACTTAGGCGTAGTACTAGACTGCAGCTAAGCCTCCGAGTGAGAGGCTTGCTCATCACTCGGTAGGATTTTTTAAACTTAGGTGAAACGGATTCGCAGCTAAGCCCCCGAGTGAGAGGCTTTCTCATCACTCGGTAGGATTTTTTGAACTTAGGCGAAACGGATTCGCAGCGAAGTCACCCACTGGGGGATTTCAAACGTAAGCAGAGGCAACAATAGATTGCTCAGAAAGACTATAAAGCTCTTGTCATTGATAAACAAACTACAAAGGTATTTCTTATTACATCTCATCCGAGTGAGTACTTAAGTATAAAAGGGGCGGAGCAGCTCCGCGTTCCAAGCCCGTGGCTCGTCTTTCTGATGCTCGACATTATAAAGGTGGTATGCTCCATTGTGGAGAACTCGTGACAATGAAGGGCCTTCCAAGCAGGGGTGAGCTTGTGTGGTTTCTGCTGATCCACTCAAGAACCAAGTCTCCCTCCGAAAGGCTCGACCTCTCACGCTTTCTGGCGTGGAATCGACGCAAGTCTTGTTGATAAATAGTCGATCGGGTCAGGGCCATCTCTCTTTCCTCCTCTAAAAGGTCGACTGCGTCTTGCCGAGCCTGTTCTGCTTCAACTTCAAAGAAGAGCTCGACTCGTGGTGCATTGTGAAGTAAGTCACTCGGCAGAACGGCTTCAGCTCCGTAAACCAAGAAGAATGGAGTTCGGCCAGTCGACCGATTGGGAGTTGTCCTTAGTCCCCAAAGAACTGACGGAAGTTCATCAACCCAGGCGCCTGTTGTGTGCTTGAGATCATGCATCATTCGAGGTTTCAGTCCTTTGAGAATTAGGCCATTTGCTCTTTCTGCTTGTCCATTCAACTGTGGGTGAGCGACTGAAGCATAGTCGACTCGTGTGCCTTGAGAAGCGCAGAAGGCTCTAAACCCATCAGAATCGAAGTTCGACCCGTTGTCAATGATGATGTTGTGCGGAACCCCGTATCTGAATGTCAATTCTCTGATGAAACTGACAGCAGTGCTAGCTTCAAGATTCTTGATAGGCTTGGCTTCAATCCACTTGGTAAACTTGTCGACTGCTACAAGCATGTGGGTGAAGCCACTCCTACCGGTTCTCAGTGGTCCAACCATATCCAATCCCCAAACGGCAAAGGGCCAGACGAGTGGAATGGTCTTCAGGGATGACGCAGGTTTGTGCGACATGTTGGAGTAAAATTGGCAACCCTCACATTTGTCGACTATAACTTTCGCCATTTCATTTGCTCGAGGCCAGTAAAATCCAGCTCGGTATGCTTTAGCCATGATGGTCCGAGAGGACGCATGGTGACCACAGGTCCTCGAGTGGATGTCGTTGAGCATCATTTGACCTTCTTCTGGCGTTATGCATTTCTGACTGACTCCTGTCACTCCTTCCCTGAACAGTTGTCCTCCTATCACAGTAAAGGCTTTGGATCGATGGACGATCTGTCGAGCCTCTTCTTCGTCTTCTGGGAGTTCCTTCCTAAGAATATATGCAATGTACGGCAATGTCCAGTCGAGAGTGATGACCAAAACCTCCATGATCAGGTCGACCATGGCTGGGATCTCGACTTCAGTCGGATCTGTGTTACTCTTAGGCTGCGGGGGTTCTTCAGTGAAAGGATCTTCTTGAACTGACGGTGTGTGAATGTGTTCCAAAAACACGTTGCTGGGAATGGCTTCTCTGTTGGAACCTATCTTTGCCAAATCGTCGGCAGCTTGATTTTTCAGTCGGGGTATATGATGGAGCTCTAACCCCTCAAACTTCTTTTCCAATTTCCTCACTACATTGCAGTAACCAGTCATGGCTGGGCTTCTGACGTCCCACTCCTTCATCACTTGGTTGACGACCAAATCTGAGTCGCCATAGACCATAAGCGATGGACGCCGAGTGAAATGGCCATACGTAATCCATACAGGAGTGCCTCATATTCTGCTTCATTGTTGGAGGAGTCAAAGTGAATCTGGAGGACATATCTGAGCTTGTCTCCTCGGGGGGATACCAGTACCACCCCAGCACCGGAACCGTTCAGCATATTGGAGCCATCAAAAAACATGGTCCAATGCTCCGAGTGAACTTGAGTCGGCAGTTGCTGTTCAATCCACTCGGCGAGCAAATCTGCTATTGCTTGGGACTTGATAGCTTTCTTTGCCTCAAACTTGATATCTAAGGGAAGGAGTTCAATCACCCACTTTGCCACTCGACCAGTTGCATCTCTGTTGTGTAGAATCTCTGACAATGGAGCGTCGTTGACGACTGTAATTAAATGATCAGAGAAGTAATGTGCAACCTTCTTCGTGGTCATATAAATCCCATAGACCAGTTTCTGATAATGCGGATATCTTTGCTTTGATGGAGTAAAAACTTCAGAAACATAATATACTGGGCGCTGAACTTTATAGGCTTTTCCTTCTTCTTCCCGCTCGACCGTAAGTACAGTACTGACGACTTGTCCAGTGGCTGCAATGTAAAGCAGCAAAGGTTCTTTGCTGATTGGGGCAGCAAGCACTAGCTGGGTGGAAAGCGGGGCTTTTAGCTCTGCGAATGCTGCATCAGCTTCAGGGGTCCACTCGAACTTATTAGACTTCTTCATCAGTCGGTAAAGAGGCAACGCCTTTTCACCGAGGCGAGAAATGAATCGACTTAGGGCGGCCAAGCAACCAGTAAGCTTCTGGACATCATGTACACGCACGGGGCATTTCATTCGGAGTATGGCCCCCACTTTCTCTGGGTTAGCGTCAATCCCTCGTTCTGAAACGAGAAAACCGAGCAATTTTCCGCCTGGGACTCCGAATGTGCACTTTGATGGATTAAGCTTGATATCATACCTTCTAAGGTTGGCAAAGGTTTCAGCAAGGTCAGCCAAGATGGGTCGGAACCTTTACGTGACTTAACCACAATATCATCCATGTATGCTTCCACATTCCGACTGATTTGAGTGAGTAAACACTTCTGAATCATCCGCATGAATGTGGCTCCAGCGTTCTTCAAGCCGAATGGCATGGTGACATAACAGAAGCATCCAAATGGAGTAATGAAAGTTGTTTTTATCTCGTCGGGTCCATATAGACGGATCTGATGATACCCCGAATAAGCGTCCAAAAAGGAGAAACGCTCACACCCCGCAGTTGAGTCGACTATTTGGTTGATGCGAGGGAGAGGAAAGTGATCATTCGGGTAGGCCCGATTGATATGCTTAAAGTCAATGCACATGCGAAGTGAGTCATCCTTCTTAGGGACCATGACAACATTGGCTAGCCACCCAGAGTGGTAAATCTCTCGGATAAACTCAGCTGCCAGGAGCCGAGCCACTTCTTCCCCGATTGCCTTCCTCTTCTACACGGCGGACCGTCGAAGATGTTCTTTGACTGGTTTCACTTTTGGGTCGACTCGCAGATGATGCTCAGCCAGCTCCCTGGGAACACCAGGCATGTCGGAAGGTTTCCATGCAAAGATGTCCCAGTTCTCACGGAGGAACTGGATGAGCGCTTCTTCCTATTTGGAGTCGAGTGTTGTTGAAATGTGAGTCGGGCAGCATTGGGATCCATCGGGTGGATATGAATAAACCCGTTTCGCAGACGATGAAATGTCAATCTGTGGCGGCTTCTTAGCTCATAACAAATCACTCGGATCTGCATTTTTTCGATACTCTGCAATTCCACTATCGCCATCTCGCATCGGCGATCTTCGAGCCTTTCCGAAGCACTCTTCCGCCTTCTTCCGATTGCCAGTGATAGTGATCACACCTTTAGGGCCAGGCATCTTCAACTTGAGATACTCGTAGCATGGTCGAGCCATAAAATGCGCGTAAGCCAGCCTCCACATAATAGCGTGATAAGCACTCTGGAAATCCACAACTTTGAATGTCAACTTTTCTTTGCGATAATTCTTGTAATCACCGAAAACTACATCAAGGGCGATCTGGCCGAGTGACTCAGCCTTCTTGCCAGGGATGACTCCATGGAAACTCATGTTGCTTTCGCTGAGTCTGTGTAACACCCCCGGTGTAATGACGCTACAGTAACCCTGGGGTTAAGTTAATTGTTTTGCTAAACATATGCCTGATCATTATTGTCTCATGCTCTTTCACATTCCAGTTGAATTCAAATTCAAATTCTGTGTGAAATTCAAAATTCTCAAACATGAAAACTAAAATGTTCATCATGTGCCAAATAATCCACAACTAATATTGGTGGTGAACCAACATTTTTGCAAAAGGTTTAAGTGGCCTAAGCTACTTAAAGCAGTGACCTAAGCAATAAATTAAATGCCTTTTTTTTAATTTATAAAATTGGCAGCTATTCCAAAAGCCTCCCACCCTTTTTGTGGCAGTGCATTATACTTCTTTGAAATTATTTTGGCCAATGGCATAATTTTGGCAAAATCTTTATTGGCTAAAAGGAAAAGGCAAAATCTGCTGGAAAAAGAAAAAGGGAAAGCAAAAAAAAAGGGAAAGGGGCCCGAGCCCCTGGCCTCCCAGTGGGCTTCGGCCCACCCGAGCCAACCGCCTGTGCTAGGACGGCCCACTCCCCCTGTCGTCTTCCCCCTCCTCCCTCAGGCGAAGCGACCACGCCACAAGACGCCGCCGCCAACCACCTCGTCGGCCACGCCGCCTCTGCGCCAAGGGGAGGATAAGGGCAGCCTCACGCCTCGGGCTCCCTCCCCACTCGCCCACTTGCCCCTCACCCACTCTCCCTCTCTCTCTCTCTCCTTCGTTTTGGAGAGGAGGCCGACGTGATCGCCGCCGTGCCTCGCCCGTCCTCGCGCCATCGGCGTCGTTCGCCTCGCCATCGTGCCCATCGTCTCGCTGCCGTTGTTTACCCGCCCCGTCCGTGGCGCGAGCCGAGCCATCGCGGGAGCGGATCGAGCCGCTTTCGCCTCGCCGCCGGCGGAACTCCGCCGACCTCCCCGATCGCATCTTCTACTAAATCGAGCACCGCCTTCGTGAGCCCCTACGTGAGCGCTCTCCTCTCCTCTTCCTCTGCTTATGAAGCCGCCCCTATAGCTACCCGACATCGACGCCACGAGCTGCCGCCCGCCATTCTTTGGCGCGCAGCTCGAAGCGCAGCCGAGCCCTTCCGTCTTGCCCGCATGCTTACGGCGCGCCCAGGAAACCGCCCAGCCACCTAGCTCTCTCAAAACACCCCAGAGCCGCGTTCGTTCACACGAAGGACCGCCGCCCGCAAACCTCGTCGCCGGTGCTGCTTCCGCCAAGTCCGCCGTGCCTCTCGCCACTGCTCGACGCGGCCGTTTCGCTTGTTTGAACGCGACGCCGCTGCGAAACGACTTCGTGGACGAATCCCGCCGCTCTCCCGCTTGCTCGGCCGTCGGAATGGTCGCCGGAGTTAGCTCCGCGCGTCTCCGGCCGTGCCGAAGCTTGGCACCCACGCGGCACCGCCCCGTGCCATCGACCGGTGGCCCCAAGTGGACCCGCTGACCCGCTGACTGGTTTGACGGTCAACCGTCGGCCGACGGGCAGCCCGAGTGCACCGACATGTGGGCCCCTCTGTTAAATTAGTCTAATAACGTTTTATAAATAAAATGATTAGTTAACCTAAAACACTCGCTGACGCCCGGGGCCCACGCCCCTAATTAACCCTGTTAGTTTAGTTAATCCACTATTAAGCCAGCAGAGGCTGACATGTGGGTCCCAGTGGCCCCATTGGTCAGCTTTGACCAGTCAACCGGACTGTTGACTGCTGACGTCACACCTATGTCATGCTGATGTCATAATTCCTTTTCTGTTAATTTAAGTAATTCCAAAAAAGGCTTTAATCTTTAGAAATTCATCGAAAATAAACCGTGCCTCGGATGAAAATGTTTTCTATATGAAAGTTGCTCAGAAAAATCCAACGAATCAGGATACGTGGTCCGTTCATCTGTCACATGCCCCTAGCATGCTGAACATGGAACTTTCCCCCTCTTTTCCTTTGTCCGGAATCCACCTAACGTCGGGAATTCACCCTCGGATGTTTCCCCCCTTCGTCTGCAACGTGTAGTACCGCGTTAGAGCACGCCTAGCGCTACGTATCGTCATGTCATGCTTAGTGTTACCTCTGTTTGCAATGTATTTACTGTTTCTTCCCCTCTTCTCTCCGGTAGACCCCGAGGTCAGCGATGTTCTTGATCGACTACGCCGACGATGACCCCTCCTTGCGAGCAACAGGCAAGCCCCTTTGATCATCCCGATATCGCCCATTCCATTCTCTCATGCTTGCATTAGATTTTGCTATTGTTATTGTTTGCTCCTATTCGATGCATAGCTTTGCTTTTGTAACTCGCTTATTGTTACCTTACCGCTTATCCAAAACTGATTAGTATAGGTTGGTTAGTGATCGTGACCCCCCACCTTGTCCTTGTTGCCCCGCTTCATCATCGAAGACCCGATCAACGGGATCAAGACCAGGCCCCAGATCGCACATCACTTCCCCCTTAGTTGCTCGACACTACTGGGTTACTATCGAGTACCGAGGGTGAACCTCTTCAGCACTTCTGATGTTAACCCTGTAGTGTAGTCGTTCGGTCGTGGTCATCAAGGGTGATTTCCTCCTTAACCACTTCCGATACGACTCTGTCGGGCAACCCCTCAAGTGTGAACCTCGGGGGTGATTCCTCTTACGTTCACCTTGATGATTACATCTAGTGGAATTCATCGGGGGTGATTCCTCGGGTTTTCCCCTTGATGTTTATACACACAGTTACTATGATCACTATGACTTTACGCTGAGCCATGTTACTAAAGACGGGTCGACCCGAGGGGTACCTGCGAGCTTAATTGCGAGTGATGTGGAGACGGTTGACTCGGAGGGTGCCCGCGAGATAATTACGGCGTGGCGGGCATTCCTAGCCCTTTCCGCAAGTCCTCGAGACGGGCAACGGGTCACATCTTTCGTGAGTCTCTTGCTTGTTACCGCGCGTTCCTAATCCACTCACGATTTGGATATTTGATCCGAGGGGCCTCGTGCGATAGCACTAACCATCACGTGGGCATAGTATGGGCGTTACGTCGTATGCATCAGCCGAAGCTTAATAGACGTCGATCGAGCGGCGAGCGCGTCGGGTTGGACTGCGTGGCGCCGCCTTGTTGAAGGAGGTAGCTAGGTCTGCTCACCGGCAGCGACACAACGTCACGGAGTTCCCGGGAGATGGCCCATGACCCCGGGGCATAGGTTTAGTCCGCTGGCCTCTCTATTAAGCCTAGGTCGGGTTGCGGCGTATTGTTTGCCGAGGCGGGCATGACCCCGGAAAGTGTGTCGGCGGAGTTAAGCGTAGCGTGGTGGGTAAGTTGGTGCACCCTGCAGGGAAGAAAACATCTATCGATAGCCTATCCTACGGTAACGGACACTTGGAGTTGTATCCCGATCGATACAACTAGAACTGGATACTTGTGACGAGAATTGGATGGTGATGAGAACTGGATTGTGATGATAACTGGATAGTATGGCTCTGGGACTTCTTTCTCGCAGGGACTCGAGAAAGGATCTCTGGCCGAGGTTGATAACACTTCTACTTCTTACTTTATGCTACTCTACTCCCTCCTGTTGCTGCAAGATGGTGGGTTCGAGAAGATGCTAGTCTTGGATAGGACTAGGCCTTCTCTCTATTCTCGCATTTCGCAGCCCAGTCCACATATACTGCCTTCCTTTGATAATGTTGCATATGTAGTGTAGATCCTTGCTTGTAGTACTTTGATGAGTACTCACGGTTGCTTTGCTCCCCCGTTTCCCCTTTCTTCTTCTTTTCGGTTGATGCAACGAGATCTCGGAGCCAGTCGGATGCCACCGCCGATGTCTACTACTACGTGGAGACCGTCGACCACCGAGGAGTAGTTAGGAGGCTCCTGCGGGAGGCCTTGCCTTTTCGATCGTTATTGCTTTTGTGCTAGCCTTCTTAAGGCAAACTTGTCTAACTTATGTCGTACTCAGATATTGTTGCTTCCACGACTCTTGTGTATTCGAGCTTATGTATTCGAGCCCTCGAGGCCCCTGGCTTGTATTATTTTAATTTGTGTCTAGAGTTGTGTTGTGATATCTTCCCGTGAGTCCTTGATCTTGATCGTACACATTTGCGTGCATGATTAGTGTACGATTGAATCGGGGCGTTGGTATCGAGCCGATCGCCTGTAGGTTGCCCCTTTCCAACTCCTTGGCGAAGTTGAGTCTAGTCACCGAAAAACTTTTACTAACATTGGCTGTGTGGCTTACGGTCCCACGTCGCCATTGGGTGGTATTAGCATCTTTTACTCCTCGCTCTATACTCGACTCTGAACTCTTCTACTCGGGTTAAACGAATTTACTAACATTAGGATCCCGTGACCACATTCACCCCGAAGTTGGATAAAGCCATAGTTATCCCTTAGAATAGCCTCTTGAATAGTACACACACCTGTCGCGTTGACCACGAAGTGGAATCCATCGTACATCTTTCCTTATGCATGTTTCATCATGAGTGATCCTTGTCTTTGCAAATGCTCAATGCTGAACTACCCCCTGTTACATGTTAGCAGGATGGTTAGACCCGCTGGTCGTGGCCGTGGTGCCAATGATCCACCACCTCCTGAATTCTTTGCTGGAATGATGCAACAGTTTGAGTTGAATCGCCAGTTCATGGAAGGAATGATGGCTCAGTTTCCTCGTCCAAACATGAACCACAGCCAGCCCCAGTAACTCTGCAGGACTTCATGCGCCTCAACCCAACTATCTACCGCAGCTCAACTCAACCCCTTGATGTGATGGTGGCGCCCGCGACATCACGTATGAAATGGAGTCTGCTAGTGTGGCCCCGCCACTATGTCACCTTTGCATCTTTCTTTCAAGGGTCCCGCGATCAATGGTGGGACAGCCATGGCGTACCCTACCCATCGAACGGTCATTACTTGGCGGATTTCCAAGCTGCCTTCCGTGCCTGTTTCATTCCTCGTGGAACCATGGCGGGAAGAAGCGAGAGTTCCATAACCTCACCCAAGGCAACAAGTCTAGATGCTTATCAACGGAATTTCTGGACTTGTCACATTATGTCAAGAAGACATTGCAACCGATGCTCGTAAGCAAGAGAAGTTTCGTGATGGACTTCACCCTGATATCAAGCTAGCATTGCTCGTTCATGACTTTGCCGACTTTGCCACCTTGGTGAACAAGGCTATTCAGGTTGAGACTGTTCTTCAGGAACACCAGGGATCCCTTAGGCGTAGTCACGACCTTGGCTCATCTTCGGGCCCGTCAGCACAGAAGCGTCGGATATGGATTCCCCACAGCATGTATCGCCCAACCGCACTCGCACTAAGACAGTCCTATGTTGCCCCTCGCCCGCCTCCTCCACCGCAGAGGCAGCCCCTTCAGCTGTACCACCCCAAGCTTCGCTCCCAATCCCAATGATGGTCTATGCTTCAAGTGTGGCCTTCGGTCACCGCCCAGAAATGCCCTCGTAATCGTAATCGGTGGCTCTGTCTTCAATCGACCGTAATAATCAGCCCCATAACAACAATGCCAGACCTTATGGTCGTGGTCGCTAATCATGTTGATCTGAATGAAGCTCAAGACCAGCCGCCATCGTGATGGGTACTCTCCTTGTTAATTCATTACCAGCTTCGCTTTTGTTTGATTCAGAGCATCACATTCATTTATGTCGAAAGGTTTGCATACACACACGACATTCGATGCGAGGCCATGAACACCCCGATAGTAGTACGCACCCCTGGGCCGATGTCAAACTACCATGATTGGTCGCGACGTTCCCGTTGAGATTGAAGGGCTGGAGTTCCTTGTTTCTCCCATTATTCTGGAGTCTTCCAATATTGACCTCATTCGGGAATGGAATGGTTGAAAGCATAACGCCTCTATCGCTTGCGCCACCAAGGTTGTTCACCTCCTACATCCTTCCAATGAAATAGTAGCTACCATGCTCAGCTTGTTCAGACGTGAAGCACGACTTTATGCTTTGAATGCGTTGAACGCAGCACCTCTTGAGGAATTGAAAAGATTCCAGTTGTTCGCGATTTCCAAGACGTATTTCCGTAAGAACTTCCAGAATACCCCTGCCCGGGCTGTTGAGTTCGTCATCGATTTGAAACCAGGCACCGTTCCTATCGCCAAATGGCCCTATTGCCGCCTCATGAGCTCCTTGAACTGAAGGAGGAAATCGACAAATCTCTTCGCAGTGATTTCATTCGTCCAAGTTCCTCTCGCTTGGGGAGCTTCTCTCTTCGTCAAGAAGAAGGACGGTACGAACCGCTTGGTCCAAGACTATCGCCCTATCAACCAAGCTACAATTCGAACAAATATCCCCTTCCTCGGATCAATGATCTGTATGATCAACTAGCTGGATCATCGATATTCTCTAAACTCGACTTGAGGTTGGGTTACCATCAGATCCGTGTTCGTGAAGAGGATATTCCAAAGACCGCATTCGTCACTCGTTATGGTTCTTACGAGTACACCGTCATGTCATTTGGTTTAACCAATGCTCCAGCTACATTCTCTCGCCCCGATGAACTACATATTCATGGATTACCTCGACAAGTTCGTCAGTAGTCTATCCGGATGATATCCGGTATATTCAAGAATAAAGAAGAACATCTTGAACATCTTCGCCTTGTTCGAGAAGCTTCGAGAGCATCAACTTTATGCCAAGTATTCCAAGTGTGAATTCTAGTTACCCAAGTCACCTACCTTGGTCATGTTATCTCCAATGATGGTATTGCCGTCAACCCAGAGCTGCTCAGCTATTCTTGATCGACCCTCCTAAGACTATCAAGCAAGTCGAAGCTTTCTCGGACTAGCCAGCTATTGTCGCTGCTTTGTTGAGAATTTCTCCAAGATCGCCAAGCCACTGACTAATCTGCTTCACAAAGGCGTTAAGTTCGACCGATGATAAATGTCGAGAAAGTTTCCAGACACTCAAGGACAAGCTGACTTACGCGGTGCTTACTCCCCGATTCTCGCAAGGACTTCGCCATCTATTGCGACGCATCACGACAAGGATTAGGCTGTGTTCTAATGCAAGAGCGCAGGTGATTGCTTATGCTTCCCGTCAAGTGCGCCCTCACGAGGAAAACTACCCGTTCATGACCTTGAGCTTGCAGCGGTTATCTTTGCATTAAAGCTATGGCGATAAAGACCTTCTCGTAATCGCTATAGATCTTCACCGATCATCGAGTCTGAAGTACCTATTTACTCAACCAGATCTGAACCTCCGTCAGCAGCGGTGGATGGAAGCAATTGCGGACTACAACTGCGGTATATCTTATACCCCTGGTAAGGCTAATGTAATGGCCGATGCCCTGAGCTGCAAGTCTTATTGCAATAATCACATGGTCTACAAAGCTCAACCCCACCTTTATGAAGAGCTATGCAAGCTAAACCTTCAACTAGTTCCACAGGGTTCTCTGAATAACCTTGTACTGGAACCAACTCTTCTAAAAGCAATTAAGTCTGCTCAAGCCAAAGATGCTCACATTGATTTGATGAAAAAGGATCTTGCCTTAGAGAAATATAGAGATTTCTCACTTGGTGAAGATGGAACCTTATACTTCAGAGATCGCATTGTAGTACCCCGGTTCGAGCTTATGATAGAGAAGGTGATGAAAGAAGCGCATGACACCCCTCTCTCTATTCATCCGGGAAGTACCAAGATGTATCTAGACATCCGTCAAGAAATCGGTGGTCTAAAATGAAGCAAGACATTGCTCGATATATCGAAGAATGTGACGTTTGCCGTCGCGTCAAAGGTAACATCATAAACCGGCTGGACTTCTACAACCGCTTCCGATTCTCGAATGGAAGTGGATAAGATCCAAATGGATTTCGTCACAGCCTTCCCAAGTCTCGTAAAGGTAACGATACTATCTTTGTTGTCATCGACCAATTCTCGAAAGTTGCTCACTTTACGCCACCAAGGAGACAATCACCGCTAGTCAATTAGCAAACTTGTATATCTCCGAATTGTGTCACCCATGGAATTCAAGGAGATCAGTTCAGATCATGGCAAGATCTTCACTTCAAGTTAGGATAGTTTCAAGAGGCAATGGGGACTCATATAACCTGGAGCACTGCTTATCATCCCCAATCCCAAGGCCAAGTCGAACGAGTCAATCAAATTCTTGAAGACATGCTTAGAGCTTGTGTTATTTCCTTCGGCAAGAAGTGGGAAGAATCTCTCCCTTATGCGGAGTTATCTTATAACAACAGCTATCAAGCCAGCTTGAAGATGGCACCCTTCGAAGTGCTCTATGGACGTAAGTGCCGAACCCCTCTGAATTGGTCAGAAACTGGGGAACGGGCACTCATTGGTCCGACATTATTCAACAAGTCAAGAGCAGGTTCGCATTGTCCGGGAAAATCTCAAAGCGGCCAGCCCCGCCAAGAGCAACTATGACCGAAACACCGGGTTCAACTTATCAACCTGGTGAATAAGCTTATCTGCGTGTCACTCCTTTGAGAGGCACTCATCGATTCGAAGTCAAGGGCAAGCTAGCTCCGCGCTACATTGGTCCTTTCCGCATTCTGGCCCGTCGTGGACTGGTGGCTTATCAACTTGAGTTGCCACCTCAGTTCTCTCATGTTCATGATGTCTTCCACGTGTCGCAACTTCGTCGATGCTTCAAGGATCCGGAACGTGAAGTGGATCCGGAATTGATTGAAGTTCAAGATGATCTCACATACAAAGAGCATCCTATCCGCATTCTTGAAGAAGCTGAACGTCGAACCCGCCAGAAGGTTACCAAGTTCCTCAAGGTGCAATGGTCAAATCATTCTAAGGATGAAGCCACTTGGGAACGCGAGGATAACCTCCGTGCTGAATACCCCGACCTGTTCCCTTCTACCTCTTAATTCTCGGGACGAGAATTTCTTTTAGAGGAGGAGAGTTGTAACACCCCCGGTGTAATGATGCTACAGTAACCCCTGGGGTTAAGTTAATTGTTTTGCTAAACATGTGCACGATCATTATTGTCTCATGCTCTTTCACATTCCAGTTGAATTCAAATTCAAATTCGTGTGAAATTCAAAATGCTCAAACATGAAAACTAAAATGTTCATCATGTGCCAAATAATCCACAACTAATATTGGTGGTGAACCAACATTTTGCAAAAGGTTTAAGTGGCCTAAGCTACTTAAAGCAAAGGACCTAAGCAATAAATTAAATGCCTTTTTTTTTTAATTTATAAAATTGGCAGCTATTCCAAAAGCCTCCCACCCTTTTTGTGGCAGTGCATTATACTTCTTTGAAATTATTTTGGCCAATGGCATAATTTTGCAAAATCTTTATTGGCTAAAAGGAAAGGCAAAAGCTGCTAGAAAAGAAAAAGGAAAGCAAAAAAGGAAAGGGGCCCGAGCCTCGGCCTCCCAAAGGCTTCGCCCACCCGAGCCAACCAGCCCAGGCTAGGTCGGCCCACTCCCCCCCTTTCGTCTTCCCTCCTCCATCTGCGGCGAGCGATCGCAAGCACGTCGCCGATTGAACCACCTCGTCGGGCCACGCCGCTTCACAGCGCCATGGGAGGATAAGGGCAGCCCGACGCCCGAGCTCCCCTCCCACTCGCCCACTTGCCCCTCACCCACTCTCCCTTCTCTCTCTCCTCTCCTTCGTTTTGGAGAGGAGGCCGACGCGCCGCTGCCTCGCCCGTCCTCGCGCCATCGCGCCGTCGCCTCGCCATCGTGCCCATCGCCTCTGCTGCCGCTCGTCTACCCGCCCCGTCCGTGTGAGCGTGCGCGGAGCCATTGCGGGAGCGGATCGAGCCGCCTTTTCGCCTCGCTGCGGCGGAACTCCGCCGACCTCCCCCATCGCTTACGCATTAAATCGAGCACCGGCTCGTGGAGCCCCTACGTGAGCGTCTCTCCTCTCTCTTCCCCCTCTGTTTGCGAAGCTTGTCCCGTAGCTACCCGACACCGACGCCACGCGCTGCCGTCCGCCATTGCGGCGTGCAGCTCAAGCGCAGCCGCCGAGAACCTTTCGTCTTGCCGTCATGCTTCGCGCGCCAAGAAACCGCCCACCACCTAGCTTCTCAAAACACCCCAGAGCCGCGTTCGTTTCACACCGAAGGACGCCGCCGCAAACCTCGCCGCCGGCGCCGGTTCCGGCTAAGTCCGGCGCGTGCCTCGCCACTGTTCGACGCGGCGTCGTTCGCCCGTTCGAACGCACCGCTGCGCTAAACGACTTCGTGGACGAATCCGCCGCTCTCCCGTTTGCTCGGCCGTCGGAATGGTCGCGGAGTTAGCTCCGCTGCGTCTCGGCGATGCCGAAGCCGCACCCACGTGGCACCGCCCCGTGCCACCGATCGGTGGCCCCGATGGACCAGCTGACCCGCTTGATGGTTTGACCAATCAACCGTCGGCCGACGGGCAGCCCTCAACATCGACATGTGGGCCCCTCTGTTAAATTAGTCTAATAATGTTTTATAAATAAAAATGATTAGCTAACCTAAAACACTCGCTGACGCCCGGGGCCCACTCCCCTAATTAACCCCGTTAGTTTAGTTAATCCACTATTAAGCCGCCAGAGGTTGACATGTGGGTCCCAAGGGCCCCATTGGTCGGGCTTTTGACCATCAACCGGACTGTTATTCGCCGACGCCACATCTATGTCATGTCGATGTCATAATTCCTTTTCTGTTAATTTAAGTAATTCCAAAAAAGGCTTTAATCTTTAGAAATTCATCGAAAATAAATCGTGCCTCGGATGAAAATGTTTTCTATATGAAAGTTGCTCAGAAAAATCCAACGAATCAGGATACGTGGTCCGTTCATCTGTCACATGCCCCTAGCATGCTGAACATGGAACTTTCCCCCTCTTTTCCTTTGTCCGGAATCCACCTAACGTCGGGAATTCACCCTCGGATGTTTCCCCCCTTCGTCTGCAGCGTGTAGTACCGCGTTAGAGCACGCCTAGCGCTACGTATCGTCATGTCATGCTTAGTGTTACCTCTGTTTGCTATGTATTTACTATTTCTTCCCCTCTTCTCTCTAGAGACCCCGAGGTCAGCCGATGCCCGGTGATCGACTACGTCGACGACGACCCCTCCTTGCCAGAGCAACCAGGCAAGCCCCCCCTTTGATCATCCCGATATCGCCCATTCCATTCTCTCATGCTTGCATTAGATTTTGCTATTGTTATTGTTTGCTCCTATTCTGATGCATAGCCTGCTTTTGTAACCTGCTTATTGTTACCTTACCTGCTTATCCTAAACTGATTAGTATAGGTTGGTTAGTGATCAATGACCCTCCCCCCACCTTGTCCTTGTTGCCCCTGCTTCATCATCGAAGACCCGATCAACGGATCAAGACCAGGCCCGACATCGCACATCACTTCCCCTTAGTTGCTCGACACTCATCGGGTTACTATCGAGTACCGAGGGTGAACCTCTTCAAGACTTCGATGTTAACCTGCGATAGTAGTCGTTCGGTCGTGGTCATCGAGGGTGATTTCCTCCTTAACCACTTCCGACACGACTCGTCGGCAACCCTCAAGTGTGAACCTCGGGGGTGATTCCTCTTACGGTCACCTTGATGATTACATCTAGTGGAATTCATCGGGGGTGATTCCTCGGGTTTTCCTCTTGATGTTTAGACACACAGTTACTATGATTACTATGACTTTACACTGAGCCATGTTACTAAAGACGGGTCGACCCTGAGGGGTACCCGCGCGAGCTTAATTGCGAGTGATGTGGAGACGGGTTGACCTGGAGGGTGCCCGCGAGATAATTACGAGGCGTGGCCGGGCATTCCTAGCCCTTGCCGCAAGTCCTCGAGACGGGGCAACGGGGTCACATCTTTCATGAGTCTCTGCTTGTTACCGCGTGTTCCTAATCCACTACGATTTGGATATTTGATCCGAGGGGCCTCTGGCCTGATAGCACTAACCATCACGTGGGCATAGTATGGGCGCTCAGATCGTATGCATCACCAAGCTTAATAGACATCACGATCGAGCGGCGCCGGGTTGGACTGCGTGGCGCGCCGCCTTGTTGAAGGAGGTAGCTAGGTCTGCTCACCGGTCAGCGATTTAACGAAAGCAGGAGTTCCGGGGAGATGGCCCATGACCCCGGGGCATAGGTTTAGTCCGCGTGCTGGCCTCTCTACTAAGCCTAGGTCGGGTTGCGGCGTATTGTTTGGCCGAGGCCGGGCATGACCCTGGAAAGTGTGTCCGGCCGGAGTTAAGCGAGCGTGGTGGGTAAGTTGGTGCACCCCTGCAGGGAAGAAAACATCTATCGATAGCCTGTCCTACGGTAACGGACACTTGGAGTTGTATCCCGATCGATACAACTAGAACTGGATACTTGTGATGAGAATTGGATGGTGATGAGAACTGGATTGTGATGATAACTGGATAGTATGGCTCTGGGACTTCTTTCTCGCAGGGAGTCGAGAAAGGATCTCTGGCCGAGGTTGATAACACTTCTACTTCTTACTTTATGCTACTCTACTCCCTCCTGTTGCTGCAAGATGGTGGGTTCGAGAAGATGCTAGTCTTCGATAGGACTAGGCCTTCTCTCTATTCTGGCATTTCTGCAGCCCAGTCCACATATACAGCCTTCCTTTGATAATGTTGCATATGTAGTGTAGATCCTTGCTTGCGAGTACTTTGGATGAGTACTCACGGTTGCTTTGCTCCCCCGATTCCCCCTTTCTTCTTCTTTCCGGTTGATGCAACCAGATGTTGGAGCCCAGAAGTCAGATGCCACCGCCGATGTCTACTACTACGTGGAGACCGTCGATGACCAGGAGTAGTTAGGAGGCTCCCAGGCAGGAGGCCTTGCCTTTTCGATCGTTGTTGCTTTTGTGCTAGCCTTCTTAAGGCAAACTTGTCTAACTTATGTTTGTACTCAGATATTGTTGCTTCCGCTGACTCTTGTGTATTCGAGCTTATGTATTAGAGCCCTCGAGGCCCCTGGCTTGTAATATAAAGCTTGTATTATTTTAATTTGTGTCTAGAGTTGTGTTGTGATATCTTCCTGTGAGTCCTTGATCTTGATGTACACATTTGCGTGCATGATTAGTGTACGATTGAAATCGGGGGCGTCACAGTCTGGACATCGGAATGCCCATTCCTTTCAGCGTCTCTACATACAGAATATTCAGGCCACTGCCTCCGTCCATCAGAACTCTAGTCAACCGAGTGCCTTCGACGACTGGGTCGACTACCAATGCTTGCCTCCCAGGGGTAGCTATATGCATCAGGTGATCAGACTGGTCGAATGTAATGGCAGTCTGAGACCATTTCAAATAACTGGGCGTCGCCGGAGCGACCATGTTTACTTCTCTGTTGATGACTTTCAGTCGACTTTTGCTCTCAAAATCAGCAAAAATCATCAGAGTGGAGTGAGGATAACCATCGTCACTTTCCTCTTTGTCCTCAACCTTGTCCGACTCTTTTTCCTTCTCCTTGGGCTGTTTGTCTCGGAACTGCTGGATTAGGAGCCGACACTGTCGAGTGGTATGCTTTGGGTAAATGAGATTACCCTCCTCATCTTTCTTTGTGTGGATGTGGCATGGCAGATCCAACACATCGTTCCCATCTTGATCTTTTACTTTCTTAGGGTTCCACGGCCCCTTGGGTTTTCCCTTGAACTTCCCTTGAGTCACGGCTAAGGCTTCTCCAGGAGCAGCTGGCTCGGCTTTGCGCTTCTACTTCCGACTGGAGTTCCCTCCCCCGGTTTCGTGGACAACAGTTTTGCGTTTGCCACTCCAGAGCCGATCCTCCTCTTCACCATTCGCATACTTGGTGGCAATCTCCATCATCCGACTCAGAGACATATCTCCGGTCCGACCGAACTTCAGATTCAGCTCTCGATATTTGACGCCTTCCTTGAAGGCACAAACTGCTTGGTGATCAGATACATTTTCCATCGTGTGATGTAACGTGGTCCATCTCTGGATATAGTCCCTCAAAGTTTCATTGGGATTCTGCACACAAGATTGCATCTCTGTCAACACTGTTGGTCGTTTGCATGTTCCTTCAAATGTTCTGACAAACACCCGGGCAAGATCTTCCCAACTGTAAATACTGTCGGGTGCTAACTGGTTTAACCATGCTCTGGCCGAGCCCTCCAACATCAGAGGAAGGTGCTTCATAGCTACTTCATCATTGCTGCCGCCAATCTGAACAGCTACTCTGTAGTCCTCAAGCCAAGTGTTAGGCTTGGACTCGCCAGTGAACTTACTGACTCCAGTCGCCAACCTGAAGTTGGGAGGAATCACCGCGTCCCTGATGGCTCTGCTGAAGCACTCGGGACCTGAGACATGCACTCCGCTGCTGGTTGGTAAATCTCTGTCATGGACTTCTCTGTGAGCTCTGTTTCTGTCGACCATACCTTGTACGAGAATTGATCTCGCATCAAAGCCTGGTTCCCTGGGGTCGACTGGAATTCTTCGCCCACCGCTGTGAGGGCGTCTGTCATCATGTTGTCGAGGCGCATATGACCCACTCCTTGGGGGAGGCGTGGGCACTCGACGACGATCATCATGATCGAGTCGGCGATCATACTGCTCGCGGTTTCTGTACTGATCTCGCCGGTCTCCACGTCCCTCATGCCTCGGGGGCGATCTTGGGCTGTGGGCCGACTGGGATCAGATTCGCTACGACGGGTCTTGCTGTGGATCCTATTCATCGAGACACGGCAGTATTATGTTTTCCCGCTGCCCGGAGTAAATCCCCGATCGCATCAAACCTCCGCCACTTCCGATTGGGATGGCTGGATTGACTCGCTATTCGGGCTGTGGCTGCGAGATTCTGGATTGGAGTTTGATATACCTGAGTTGGAGGCGGAAAAAGTTGTCGTCGACTGGATGTTGGAACCCATTGCCGAGCACGCTCGTCGAGTGTGTGATGGAGGTTCTCCAGCCGAGTGCGCTCAGCCAGGTTGTCGAGGCGCGCCTCCTCCAAGGCTCGGGCCTCGGGAGTTTCTCCGATGATAGGAGTATGAAGGGCATCCATGTTCCGGCGGCGAAGTTCTTCCCTCTGCTGCGAAGAGAGGGGCTCGGGGAGGTACTCTTCATGGACACGCGACGGATCGCCTCCGCCATCTCCACCGTCAACGCGAGGGAAGCCAGGAGGACTGTGAGGCCCATCAACCATTAGGACTTCCGCCGCGGGATCACTGATGTCGCACTCGGATGCGGTTTCTACGGAGCCAGTCGACAGATCGAACAGGTCATAGAGTGTTTCGTCGGGCTCGATTGCCACGACTTGGGGGACGGCCGACTGGCGGGCCGTTGCGTGCCTCACCCACCGCTGAAGCCTCGAACGACCGGAACGCTTGCGCCGGCGGGCAATGGGGAGTGAGGACGCCACAGGAGATGACTGATACTGAGTCGACGGCTGTCGCAGGAGGACACCGCGGACGCACGCGCGAAAGTGTGTCGCCCCGCGGACGGGGAGCGCCTCGACGTCGAGTGGAGCCTCTTGAAGCCAAGCGGAGTCGTCGGCGACGAACACGAGCGCGCCGAGACGGATCTCGCGGCCCTCAGCCAAACCTCCGTCTGAAACCATGTCGATGGGGATCGGAAAATCGCAACTTCTCCAACAAGTCGCTAAGACACCTGCCCCACGGTGGGCGCCAACTGTCGTGGTTCTAAGCCTGACAGTAGAATAGGGGGTAGGTAATGTAGAGGCAAGATCTCAGCTATGGAGGAGTTGTACACACAAGTTTTACGAGTTCAGGCCCTTCTCGGAGGAAGTAACAGCCCTACGTCTCGGAGCCCGGAGGCGGTCGACTGGATTATATGCGTGTGAGTTACAGAGGGTGCGAACCCCTGTCCCAGAGGAGGGGGTGGCTTATATAGAGTGCGCCAGGACCCCAGCTCCCCTCCTTTACATAGGATTCAATGTACATAAAGAGGTGGCGTTACAGGTAACGCCTGTATTGAAGTGCTACAAATGATCATTACGTATATGAATAAATACCCGACCGTTGCTGCATAGAGCGGCTTTAGGTCTTCTTATATGTCGAGTGGTTTTATGGTCGAGTGCCCTGGATAGCGAGAGGTCTCCGAGTGAATGGTTGGTCAAGTGGACTTTACTCGACACCTTTGCTGGATCCCTTCTTCTGATTCTTGAACTTCTTTGTTCTTAGGACAAGGACCTTAGGTAGGACGTATAGGTCAGGCATATTACCCTACCCCATGTTTGTGTCCTCATCACCCACCACTCCTTGATGGAATGCTCTAAATGCCATGCTGCTGTAAATGCAATCTCTAGGAATGGTGGAACTGTAGAAACATAAAACCGAGAAGCAAATGATATAACTAGACAAAACAAAATGTCATTATATCCTATTTGTGTTAGTCAAACATGTAAACAATAACACACATAAAACATATGTATCAACAACCTAGGGCGCCTTTCACCAATAACACACATGTGTATCAACAACCTATAGGGCACCTTTCACATCTCAGAGTGTATTTTTCAGTATAAAACATATCATTGCATTGTCTTGTTGTATACACTTGCATCTTCTAGATAAATACAGCATTTATGTTTGATTTTTAAAGTTTCGTCTAAGTAATAAGACACCATTGTGAGTAGTAGTGAAAACATGGGTGTGGTGTTTCAGCTTGCGAGCACACATGCACTCTTTATCTGGGTAGTTGACTTGCCTCTATCGATGTGATGCAATTATGAGCTGGCCAGGGACACGAGTGCCACAAAAGTAAGTAAATGAGGGACGCGGTGTTTCTGCTCACGAGCACACATGCGCCTTTATCTGGGTGGTTGAGTTGTCGCTGCTGATGTGATGCATTTAGGGCATGGCCATCGCGTCGCCTCAAACCTGCTAACCCACGCGCCAACTAGGTATGGATGCCACGATGGCAGTGCAACTTGCAGACGACAGGTACAGCTTGCAGTGGAGACGGCCTCTTCAGTTGATAAAGTGAGAAAAGTTAAGTGAGAGAGAGAATGGGGAAGGAAAGGAGAGAAATGGGACCTTGCTGCTTGTGTCTACCATCCACTTCTCTGCGCTTCATGGAGCTTCCTAGCGCTATGTAGGGCCCACCAGATGGTAGCTTGCATTGGGCAATAGAAAATTTTATATAGTGGTTTTAGATTTTTATGCCTAGGTGGACTATGGGGAAGCACCAGACTGTTGCCACCATAGCTCATGCCCTTATGAGCTGCAAGATACACGAGCGCCAGAAAAAGAAGGAAACAAGGAAATACAATTGAGTTGTGGGCCAAGACGAAGACGGAGGAGACGCGGTGGCCAAGGACAGCTAGTCGAGCCGTGGCTCTGGATGTCGGTCATCTTCCCGATCCGTAGATCAGGAAAGTTGCTTTTTGTTATCTTCTACCGACGATGGAGTAAATGACTAGATTTGGTGGCAGGTGGTGGGCGAGTGGGGTAGTACTGTCGTCTCCTACCTCACGTTGCTGGATTTTTCAATTAGATAGGATGCTCGTGCACAGAACAACACTTTCGTGCGAACATCATATCATGTCTCGTAGCAACAACGCACACACTATCCAACAACCTCTAGTGTTATTTATCATGTCTCAAAGTGTCCTTTTTTCCAGCGTATGACACATCACTGCATCATCTAGATATACACGACTACATCTTCCACTAAAAGACAACATCTTCTGGTTTATTGTAAGGTTTCATCATCCATATATCTATAAGAAGGGATCGATGGCACTACTGACTTCACCTATTTCGATTCCTTCCTTCTCTTCTTGGGTGTTCATTCCTGGATACATGAAGGTCCACAAGGTGAAGATGCCTGGCTTGTGCTTGGTGTTGTTCATGGTGGCCATGTTGCTTCCCGGTAAGCCTGGCCCGAAATAATTATCTACAGAGTATAATAGATTGCTGATGTTCTATGTTCTGTGTTGTTACCCAAGTGTTGTCCATATTCAATTGCAGGATCTGAAGGCAAAATTTGCAAGGAGTATAGCAAAACCTACACTGTTTCTGAATGCACAAGCAAACCATGCGTCGAGCACTGCCATGATGAGGGTTTCGCTGAAGGGGAGTGTAAAACAAGTGAGTATGAACTTGATGATTATCGATTCTGTCTCTGCAAGAAACATTGTTGATGATGCTTCAAGATGTCAAGCAAAAAGTAATAAGATCTTGAGGCGGAGCTATCTGTAACATCCCAAAATATTCCGATTTTGGAATGTTAAATAAATAAAAGATACATGACAGGTGGTTGCATCCTATAAGGGACTCGGCTCAATTGATAGACAGATGCCCGCATGCTGTACTTCCGGCAATACAAGTCACAAACTATGCACATTGACCGTTTGAAGAACATTTAGGCCATCTTTTGATTTGCAGGATTTTCAAAACATAGGAGCAGGAAAAAATACAGAATATGAATGGCATGTCCACTTCAATCCTATACGATTAGGATAGAGTTTTGATGCCATAGGAAAAACAAAGAAATTGTAAATAGGTTTGAATAAATGCTAGATTTCAATGAAATGGAGTACACTTATTCCACAGGAAACAATTATATAGAATGAGCATAGGAAAAAATCTTAAGGATTCTAACCCTCCAAAATACTATGAAATTCCTTTAAATCAAGGACCTAGATAAGTGTCACACGTGTGACATGAACATATGGCAACTCCGAATATTTTTTATGGCAAGTTTACTGAGGTGAGGATGGCAACTTTTTGAGGGAAGGTCATCATGGCTAACTTTATTGCTCTTCAACAGGAATTACAAAAACCAGACAAGCCGGAAGCTCGTCAGTCCAAGAGCTACAAACCTTATTACAAAAGAAATAACTAGCTACCACATGCCCTGCTTGATTCGAAGAACGAACACAATATTTAAAGATAACCTTCCCAATTAACAAAGACACATCGATGCAGCCGAGTCCCACCATACCGATTGTCCCGAGCAATAGTCAATAACAATTGAAGAATCTGGTTCCGCCTCCACCCGGTTGAATCCCTTCTCATCTCAGACGAGAGGATGGCAACTTCAGTTATGAACCATCGCAAAAAAAATAGAATGGCAAGTTTCAGTTTTGTTTTTGGGTTTATTTTTGGCGGGTACTAGGCACCATCCGGATGTGCCGAAGAAAAGAACACCTGCCTTCTCCACCGCCTGATTAATCTTGATCAGAGCATCCCTCTAGTCTAAGCCCACGCCATTAAACGTCAATGTACCCGCTCGCAGGGTTTGTTTTTTACGGTTACTAGGCACCATCCGGATGTATCAAAAAAAGAACACCTGCCTTCTCCATCGCCCGATTAATCCTGATCAGAGCATCCCTCTAGTCTAAGCCCTTGCCATCAAACGTCGATGTACCCGCTCACAACACGGCCATCGCAGCCAAGACGCCATCACAACACCATGGTGTCGCGGAAGCACACTGTCGCCGCAAACCCGTCGAGCCATCGTAGCATCACCACGCCGGCGAGCATTGCTGCAACGACTCACCGCCGAACACCATTGCTGCAACTCCCTCGTCGCAGCAATCGACATAGTTGCAGCTGGCTTCGCTGGCCGTCGCCTCTGCTGCAACCCCCCTCGTCACAGAAGCCGGCTCGTCGCCAACCACCATTACAACTCCCCTCGTCATAGCACCGCCGCTTCCATCATCTTACCCGCCGTTGACCTTGCAGCATCTCACCGTCGAGCTTCTTCGTACGTCGTTGCAGCATCGCCATCTCGCCGGAGTGGTTCTCCCAGCTCGTAGTGGCACAGTGGTGTCCTCACCGCAACTCGGCCTTGCGCGTGCATCGCATCATGGCGGCCTGCCGACGTCCCTGCAACTCGATCGCAAAGATGCGTCAAAGCATGTCGCTATCTCACGCAACGCGGCGGCACAGCTTGCAGCACCGGTGAAGCCTCCCCGTTCTCTGTGGGATCACATCGCTGGCGACCATGGATCGAGAGGAGCGCGGAGCTTGCATCTCGTGTGTGAGCAGGAAAGAGGATAAGGGAAAGGAGAGGTTGTCGTCACGCCTCAAGAGGAGTTAAGGAAGGAAGAGAGGGCACGTGGGTGGGCCCCGCGCGACGCGTGTCGCATGGACGAGCAGGCTGCCGAACAAGTGTTGTGCATCCGGTTGTAATCAAGCAGTTTCCTTTGTTTTTTTTTCTTTTCGGATGGCAACTTTAGTTGTAAAAAACGTCAGGACTGGAGTACTTCATGCACTTATCATTTGGGTAAATCAAACACTCTGCTGCAGTTGTTCCAGGAGTACAAAGTATTCAGTGTTTTATACCAGACATGGTAAATCAAAGAAAGTATTCAGTGTTTTATACCAGACATGGTAAATCAAAGAAAGTATTCAGTGTTTTATACCAGACATGGTAAATCAAACAAAGTATTCAGTGTTTTATACCAGACATGGTAAATCAAACACTCTGCTGCAGTTGTTCAAGAAGTACAAAGCATTCGATCTTTTATACTCCCTCCATTCCTAAATATAAGGGGTTGTTTGGATTGTGACTATCTTTGTCATATGTTGTCACATGATTTTTGCCACATTTGCCTTACTTGAGTTGCTTAAATTGTTAGCCACACTTTAACTTGACTAAGGAAATCTTGCCACACTATTTCTATCCATGACATATAGGGTTCACTGCTTATAAAAAATTTCTTGTCTTAAGTATTACTAGAACCAAACACCTACCTAATTTGGTCAAACTTGCCTAAGATTTAGGTGTGGCAAAGTGTGACAAGGAACCAAACAACCCCTAAGCCTACATAAAGATTACACTATGGACAACCGACCCCTAAGTCTTCATATGGACATAGAGATTACACTATGGACAAACAACCCCTAAGTCTTCGTAGAGATTTCACTATGAACAACGTATATATAGTCTACAGTGAAATATCTACACTTATTCATCGAAAAAAAGAAATCTCTACACTTGTATTCAGAAACGGAGGGAGCACCAGACATCCAAATCTCTCATTTCGCTTTCCTGTCGAACACTCTACGGGCAGGGCTTATTTCAGTCCTTCAGTTGTTCAGTATTCAATCTTTCATACCAGACATCCAAATCTCTCACTTTGCTTTCCTGTCGTAGCACAGAATATGGACACCACATTCATCCCAGTGGCGAGAATAAAATGAACACTAGATTTAACATGTAAAGCAAATCAAGGCAATGATACCCTCAAGCACTTCAGGACAGAGCAAAAATTCTGAACTGGCAAGATTAAAGCCATATTAGGATATTCCATGCTGCATAATAACATAACCAAATCCTCGCATGAACAGAAAGTAACACATACATCCCTTGACAATCAAACTAGGCAGGTTCACAAACCCTGTGGGCATGGCATCAAAATTACTGCGGCAATAGGACCATGTCATTTCTGGCGAGCAGAAGGGTAAAGAAGATCTAATCAAAGAGGGAGAAGCCAAGGTCATCTTCGCTCTCCTCCTTCTCCTCTTCCTTCTTCTCCTCAGCCTTGGGGGCCTCAGCGGCAGCTCCACCTGATGCAGCGGCACCACCAGCAGCAGCACCACCACCGATCGGACCAGCAGAGGCACCACCAATGACCACCTGCATTAAGTTTCATATATGAGCATTCCAACTCTATTTATCAACACAAGTCTTCTTTTGGGACGATTAAGAAAACAAGTTAAAGCAAGAGTAGCTATCAGCTGTAAAAAAACTTAGCTGGTTGACACAACATGCATAATTATCATTTAAGACCGACATCCAATGTGTAATGATCACTTGGTTTGGTTCAGCAACAAATGCAAGAAAATTGACAAAAAGACCACCTTAATGTGCTAGTAACTTGTTATATCACACTTGTGAATAAACAAACTTGCAATCTCTAGCAATGGCGAACTATAGAAACAGAAAACAGAGAAGCAAATGATATAGTACAATTTTATAGATATTATATCCTATGTAAACAACCTTTTCTGCAACCTAGTGATAATTAGGAAAAAGAACTGTTACGAATATCTGCTCTACGCGCTAATTAAGCCATAACCCATTGACTGGGAACAACACAAAACAACAAAATAATTTTTGCCTCGATTCACTGATAAAATGCCAACTCCAAGAACTTAAATAGAGCATCTGGGCCAACGTTTTGTAGCTACCATAAATTAACACAGATCCTCATCCAGAAAGGCCTAAGATCTTAAATAGAACAGACCGTCGGATCTAAGTAAATAACTAACACGCTACTAAATGCATACCGAAGAATCTGTAAAAAAGCTTGGTATTGTTATTAACGAATCATCAGAACTCATGGATCGGATCTAAGATTAGCAGTACACAGTGAGCACGGGAAGGGGTCCGGACCTGGAAGATGGCGGACTTGGGGGAGACCATGGTGAAGGAGGACTGGACGCCGCCGGACTTGTCCTCGGCGCAGGCGGCGGAGACGAGCTGGCGCTGCAGGTCGTAGGGGGTGGCGGCGGAGGCCTCGAGCTCGCCCTTGTGCTGCTTGGCCGACCACTCGGCGCCGGAGTCGCGGCACACGAAGGTGAAGACGCCCATGCCTGCGGTCTCTGGAGAGTGCGGCGGCGGCGGGGGAGGAGGAGGAGGAGGCGTCTGGAGCTTGGTGGTGGGATGCGAGAGACCCGAACCCTAGCTCTGGGTGGGCTTATGTAGTGGTGATTGGCGAGGATTGCAACTGTTATTGGGCCGGATCAGATTATTGTTCTATTGGGCCATATAAACAACACAGTGCCAGATCTATCTATCTGTTGCGCCGTAAGAACATTCTGGGCCTAAATGTTACTACCACGGGAGCTATGTCTATTTCTCGCCCATTGTGGGGACTTGGATGGCAGCTATTGGACTGGTCCGTTAAAACGGTTTTATTTAAAAAGGTTCTATAGACCAGTTTCGACCGAATATAGAACCTTCCAATGGTTTTTTAGTTTTCTGTGTTCCCTGTATCTGTTTTTGTTTTCTTCTATTTTATTCAATTTTCTGTGTCTTTCTCAATGGTTTCCTTTTGGGTTTCGTTTTTTGTGTTTCTTACCGAAATTTATTTTTATGGTCTTTACTTTTAAAATTTTATGAACATAGATATACCTTTTATACACATTATACATTTTTCATACACATCAGGAACATTTTTATCCATATTATATATTTCGTGAATATATGATTAAAATTTCCTTTGAAATATAACTTTTGATGTCTATCTTTTCATACACTTTGTAACGAACAAATTTCTTACACATGTTTGAAAAAATACCTGATTAATTTTTTTTCGAAATATATTTATGTACACTTTTTCATGCACATTTTAGATTATTCGTATGCACCAGGCACATTTTCTTATACACGTTTCATCTTTCAAATATATGTTTTTGAGCATTTTTAACATGAGTTAAACATTTTCCAAATACAAATTGCACATTTTTTCAATGTTACTAAACATTTTTCTTATAACTACATGAATATTCTTTTACATTGTATAAAGTTTTTCTAAAACTGTAACAAACACATTTTTCAAATGTGTGAACATTTTCAAAATGTTAAGTACATTTTTGAATGGGACGCGATATTTGTTAATTAAGAAAACATATTTTACATTGTATAAACATTTTTCCCGTGTCATGTAAATTATTCTGAGATATGAGAACATTTTTAAGTTGCCACAAACTTTTTTGTAATGTTACTAACATTTTTAGAAGTTGTGCTGACATTTCCAAAAAAAACTAGGTTAACAATATTTTTTAACACACAATGAAAAAAAATATATTATTTTCCACTTCAGATATATAAGTATTTCTAGTAAACTTCAAGAATCTATACGTAATCTCTACCTAATAATAAAGTCAGGAGTGATTCTTGTGGTCAGTCACGCAATATTATAGAAACCCCCTTTTATTTTCTGTGAAAAAACCCGCAATACACACTTAAGTCACAGCCGAAACGTTATTTTGCATTTTTCTAGAACCCCCTGACTTTATAGGTAACTCACCCCAGATCATATTTAAGTCAAACAAATGCTTTTCTGAATTAGTCATATCTTTTAAAATGTAACTTCGATTTTAATATGTTAGAAAAATATGTATAACTTGATATGATGTTGTTTTTACTTGTTAAATGCTTTTTAAATATTATTTTGGAAGCAAACTATAACCTATAGCGCACGGTCCGTTTAGGATTAACCACATTCAAACATGTTTTGATTTGTGTGAACAGTAAGACCATCGCCGACGAGGGTAAGAAGGAGGATAAGTGGCAACACAAATGTGATGCCCCGCTAAAATAAATGACCTGGACCTATTGTGGTCTTGAGTGATGGTTATTGGTTTAAGAGCGTGTGCTATTTCTTTCCCCCGTTACAATGCACGGGCTGTTTTGCTAGTAATAATAAAATAATGAGTGCCTCCGGTGTTATAACACACAATTTTGCAGAAACCCCTTGTATTTTATGTGAATTAACCCACAGTCCACACTTAAAGTCATAGTTGAACCGTTACTTTATATTTTTTTGCAAAACCCATAACTTTTTAGGTAATTCATCACGGATCATATTTAAGTCAAGCAAATGATTTCTAAATTATACATATCTTTTAAACCATGACTTCGATTTTAACATGTTATATATCAATTTTGATTAGAAATAATGTAGAATCTGACTATGATATTTTTTACCTGCTAAATATTTTTAAAATATTATTTTCTAATATATTTAAGTCAAACAAATATTGTTTTCTAAATTATCCATATCTTTAAACCGTAACTCCGATTTTAACATGTTATATATAAATTTTGATTAGAAAAAATGTGTAGAATATGAATATGATGTTAGTTTTACCTGCTAAATATTTCTAAAATATTATTTTGGAAGCAAACTTATAATCTACAGCGCACGGTTTATTTTTCTTTTGTACCCGTGGTGATCTGGAATGCAAAAAAAACACCCACAAAAAACGTATAACAAAAGAAATTATCAATAACGACACATGCACACCTCTGAAAAACCTCGCATGAGAAAAACAATAGATTTCTCGTCGCGAGATTGAGAGAGAGGGGGCGAGAGGGGGAGAGATGCGCCTTAGGGTTAACGACATTCAAACACGTTTTGCTTTGTGTGAACACTGATGCCACTGCTTGCGAGGGTGAGAAGGGGGATAAGCGGCAAATGTGATGCCTTGCTAAAATAATGGAGGTGGATTTATTGTGGTCTTGAGTGATGGTTATTGGATTAAGAGCGTGTGTTATATTTTCTCCCATTTGCAATGCACGTGCTCTTTTGCTAGTAATAAAAAAAAGAACTTTTGCCTGTCCGTCACACATTTTTTAACAGAATACACCCTGCCTTTTTTGGTAATACTCCCAGTCCACCTTTAAGTGAAAGAAAAATGATTATCTTTTTCTCATTTTTTATAGGAAACCCCCTGCATTTTCTGGTAATTAACACGTGATCCACCTTTAAGTCACAGGAATTAAGAAGAAACCTCACTCGTATTTGGGTTAATCCACCCGCAGTCCATCTAGAACAAATGCTTTCCAAAATATCTGTATCATTAAATTCTAACTCCATTTTAACATGTTATATATGAAATTTGATTAGAAAAATGTGTCGATCTGAATATGATTTTATTTTACCTGTTAACCATTTTTAAATGCTATTTAGGGTGCAAGCTTAATCAATAGTGCATGATCCATCTTTCTTTTGTACCGAGGCTGATCTAGATTACAAATGAACACCTCAGTAAAACCAGGTTGGAGACGAAAATAGCAGATATCTCATCTTATGTCGAGAGAGAGAGAGAGAGAGAGAGAGAGAGAGAGAGAGAGAGAGAGAGAGAGAGAGAGAGCGCCTTAGACCACATTCAAATGTGGTTGTCTGAGCACTCAGGCCGCCGTCGGTGAGGATAGGAAGGAGGATAAACAACAACACAAATGGCACGTCATGGTTGGAATAAAGGACGTGGGCCTATTAGGGGTTTTGGGTCATGGTTATTGGGTTGGGTGTATGGTATTTTTTTTTCTTCTGTTGCAACGTGCAGGGTCTTTTGCTATAAGTAAAAGAAAAAATATGCACTAGAGACCCGACGCTCCTCCCGTGATGGGCCGACCCATTTAAGGGATGCCTGAGGCAAGCGGACGCTTTGTCTCGCTATAAGCAAGGACCAGCCCTGTTTGCCGTGTAGGTCGCTACTTTGCGACCGGGCGCCAAACCCTCCTCCTAGTGCAGCGACTATATCACGCTTATAGTGGGACGATAGGATCTCACACTGAAGCGTCTACAGTTACAGGCCGGCCCACCATGGCATACTTAAAAGTAGAAAAAGAGGCTAAGCGAGCGGGGATCAATCCCAGGATCGACTGGTTATTGTGTAACACGCTAGCCACTGCGTCACCTATCAGGTTCATGTTTTGTTAGAAGGGCGCGACCTAGTTAAAGAAAAAGAGACGGGTTTCCACATTTTTTTGTTTTTGTTTTTACCTTTTTCTCCACAGGCTTTTCTTCATTTCTTTGTCCTTTTTTACTGGTTTTTAATTTGTTTCTTTCTCGATTTTCATTGCCTCTTTTCTTTTCTTTCTTTCTCCTTTATTTTTCTCCGATTTTCGTTGTTTCTTTCTCGGTTTTCACTAGCTTTGTATCTTTTTTTCTCTTTTCTTCATCTTTTCCTTCGTTTTGTTTGCTTCTTTTCTCGTTTTCCATAGGTTATCTTTTGTTTTCTCTTGGGTTTTCACTGTTTTTTAATACACATTTTTGGTATGTACCTAATACATTTTTAATACATGTTTATTTTTTCAAATACAAGATTAACATTTTTTTAATACGTGGTCAACATTTTTTACACATTTTACATTTTTCAAATGCTTGATTAACATTTTTCAAATATAAATAAACATTTTGTGAATACATGGTCAACTTTTTTCTACACGTACTTAACTTTTTTTAAATGCTTGATTATTATTTTCAGATACAAGTTTAACATTTTTGTAATACATGGTCAATATTTTTCTATACACACTTTATATTTCTGAAAGACAAGTTTAACATTTTTAATACATGGTCAACTTTTTATACACATTTAATATTTTTTAATACATGGTCAATATTTTTATATACACATTTAACATTTACGAATACAAGTTTAACATTTTCCTAACACTTGTTTAACATTTGTTTCAAATGAGTGGATTAATATTTTTCAAATAAGTGGTAAATATTTTTTCTATACACATTTCCCATTGTATATGTTTTGTATACATGAGAAACATTTTCTCTATACATATTTAACATTTTTCAAATGCTAGATTAGCATTTTTTAATTATTTTATGTAAAGTATTTTTATAATACATTTATTTAGAATATTTGAAAGTATAAAGGAAATTAAAAAATAAAAATAAAAACCGAGGCAGTGGCCTCCCGAGCGGCTGGGTTCCCTAGGTCACCCTATAAACGAGACATAGGGGTGCCCTCCTCCCAGCGCGCACGGCGCCAAATAGGCGCTCTCCCATAAGCGAGACAAATTTCCCATGTTTCGCTTTAAGCGAGACTGAGCGGTAGCCTCGCGACAACGGACACATTAGTAGGGTGGCCGAGTAACGTTCCATTTGTTGTTTCTTCATCTGTTCGTTTCTAACAGATTTTTTTTTAAAAAAAAAACAGATTATTTTGTTCATTTTGTTCATTTTTTTATATTTTCAAATATTTTTTATTTATAAAAAATAATTTACTTTCATTTTTTAAAACATCCATCACATGTTTAAAAATGTTTATGCAGTGTAAAAAAATTGCTCGTGTAAATTTTAAAAATATTCATCGTGTTTTCGAAACATGGTTAATGTGTGTTTGAAAAATGTTTATGATGCATTAAAAAATGGCCAGACATATATTTCCAAAATAAAAAATGTAATCATGTATTTGAAAATGTACAAGGTGTATACGAAAAATGTAGCGTGTATACAAACATGTAAAAGGTGTATTAAAAAATGTCCGATGAGTATTTGAGAATTTTTTTCGTCATGTATTTATTTTTAAAATATTCAAGGTGTATCTGAAATAAAAATCACATGTATTCCAAAAATGTTCAATATATATTAAAAAATGTTCAACGTGTATATGAAAAAGGTATAACTTGTATAGCGGGTACTATAAGCGATGGGCGTATCGCCAAGCCAAGTCTCCTCACAGAACATTGTTGTTCCACTATCACCAATATTAAACTTTTTCCTATTAAAATGAAGCAACCTTAGTTTTCATCGAACCATTCCAAAAGGGTGAATCAAATGGTTGTGCGGTAACTTAAGACAATGTCTTGAGTGTAAATATTTGTTACGCAACAACTATATCCGCACTCTATATTCTCTGTAGCGAGTCTACAAAGCCATTTGCTGAGCAAACACTTATTTTTATCTCAAGATCCTCGAACCCCAAATCTCCTTGGTCTTTAGGTTTGTACAAAATATCTCACCTTGCTAGGCAGTATTTGGCCTAATGTTCATTACTCTGCCAAAAAAATCTAGAACGATAGAAATCTAGTCTCATACCTCTATTGGCACCTCAAAAAATGAGAGCATGAACATAGGCAACTCGTGAGTACCGAGTTCAAAAGGATCAGCCTGCGTCCATAAGACATCAGTCTACCCTTCCAACAACTCAATTTTTTCTCGAATCTATCCTTAATGTGTTTCCATTCTTTATTGTTGAGTTTTCTATGATGAATTGGGATACAGGGATACGTAAATGGTAAAATGCCGATTTCACATCCAAACAATTATTTGTAATTGCTCTCCTCTTTGGTGCGTCCAAAGCTGAACAATTCACTCTTATGGAAACTAGTTTTAAGTCCAGACCTTCACTCCCATGCTGTCTCCTCGAACAAAAAGATTTAACATGGTTCCTCCAAGCTTGGTCAAACCCTTTCATTCTCAATGCCTGTTTGTAAGAAAGGTCATTTGACTTTCTCATAGGTCTTCTGAAAAGCCACTTTGAAATGTCGTTATGGAGGATTGTTCTGCTTGTAGCAAACGTGACATTGGAACTGGCATGAACCATGAAGATTGTGAAAATGTTGTTCATGATGGAATCCTGTGAACCCACAAATTCTATACTATGCAAGGCTAGGAAGGTGGACAGAAACAAAAAAGGTTAGAAGTTTGATGGACAAGAGAGGTATTGATGGGATGGTGCATTCAGTTGGATCGAGATGGTCCAAAGGACACATAGATTTGGTGTTGATGACCGTTCACACCCCATCTTAGAGGAGATATATAGGAACTTGGATAGGTTGATAAGTAGTAGTATTAAGTATGCATGTTATGTGCCTGATACCAGTTTTGCCACCCATCATAATACGATGGTAATGGAAACTCAATGTGGAAAATGGAATTCTGTTTTATTCTTGGACGTAAACGGAAAGAGCCTCAAAACCAAAATTTGCGTCTTTGCTCCTCTCATCCTGCCGGCGACTTCGGTCGGGAATTGTGACCTGGAGGACGATAAGAGGGTCTACCAGCGTTGAATGCTTTGGTGGGCATCTAGGTCAGTAGCTCCCTCCCGGTTGTGTCACTCAGGACCGCCACCACCAGCTTCATCCTCCTAGCCATGTGTTGGCACTCCCTCCAGTGGCGGCGCACCACGTCCTCCGCGATCCGTGCTTCATGCAGCCAACACCCAATCAAGAGCCATAGCAGATAGGTGGATGCTCTATCACCGACTTGCCCATCGTTTCAAGGCCACTTAACCTCCTCGCCGACAGGAGCACGGGCAGTAGCATCCCCACCGGATGGATCAACGCCTTCTCACATGCCAAACCAAGCCGATCATTGTCGATGCTGGAAGACCTCGTGCTACCTCTTGAGCACTGCGTTGGTTTTCCCTTGAAGAGGAAAGGGTGATGCAACAAAGTAGCGTAAGTATTTCCCTCAGTTTTTGAGAACCAAGGTATCAATCTAGTAGGAGGCCACGCACGAGTCCCTCGCACCTACACAAACAAATAAATCCTCGCAACCAACGCGATAAGGGGTTGTCAATCCCTACACGGTCACTTACGAGAGTGAGATCTGATAGATATGATAAGATAATATTTTTGGTATTTTTATGATAAAGATGCAAAGTAAAGAAAGTAAAATAAAAATGGCGCCAGAAATAGCTAGTTATGAGAAAATAGACCCGGGGGCCATAGGTTTCACTAATGGCTTCTCTCAAGAGCATAAGTATTTACGGTGGGTGAACAAATTACTGTTGAGCAATTGACAGAATTGAGCATAGTTATGAGAATATCTAGGTATGATCATGTATATAGGCATCACGTCCGAGACAAGTAGACCGACTCCTGCCTGCATCTACTACTATTACTCCACACATCGACCGCTATCCAACATGCATCTAGAGTATTAAGTTCATAAGAACAGAGTAACGCTTTAAGCAAGATGACATGATGTAGAGGATAAACTCATGCAATCTGATATAAACCCCATCTTGGTATCCTCGATGGCAACAATACAATACGTGCCTTGCTGCCCCTCATCACATCGGGAAAGGACACCGCAAGATTGAACCCAAAGCTAAGCACTTCTCCCATTGCAAGAAAGATCAATCTAGTAGGCCAAACCAAACTGATAATTCGAAGAGACTTGCAAAGATAACCAATCATACATAAAAGAATTCAGAAGATTCAAATATTGTTCATAGATAAACTTGATCATAAACCCACAATTCATCGGTCTCAACAAACACACCGCAAAAGAAGATTACATCGAATAGATCTCCACGAGAGAGGGGGAGAACATTGTATTGAGATCCAAAAAGAGAGAAGAAGCCAGCTAGCAAATAACTATGGACCCGAAGGTCTGAGGTAAACTACTCACACTTCATCGGAGAGGCTATGGTGTTGATGTAGAAGCCCTCCGTGATCGATGCCCCCGCGGAGCTCCTAACAGGCCCCAAGATGGGATCTCACGGGCATGAAGGTTGCGCGGTGGAATTAGGTTTTGGCTCCGTATATGGTAGTTCGAGGGTATGTAGGTATATATAGGAGGAAGAAATGCGTCGGTGGAGCAACAGGGGCCCACGAGGGTGGAGGCGCGCTGGGGGTAGGCACCCCTACCTCGTGGCTTCCTGGTTGATGTCTTGGCGAGGGTTCAAGTCCTCTGGATCACATTCGTTCCAAAATCACGTTCCGAAGGTTTCATTCCGTTTGGACTCCGTTTGATATTCTTTTTCTGCTAAACTCAAATAGGCAAAAACAACAATTTCAGGCTGGGCCTCCGGTTAATAGGTTAGTCCCAAAAAATAATATAAAAGTGTAAAATAAAGCCCAATAATGTCCAAAACAGAATATAATATAACATGGAACAATACAAAATTATAGATACGTTGGAGACGTATCAAGCATCCCCAAGCTTAATTCCTGCTCGTCCTCGAGTAGGTAAATGATAAAAACAGAATTTTTGATGTGGAATGCTACTAGGCATAATTTCAATGTAATTCTTCTTAATTGTGGTATGAATATTCAGATCTGAAAGATTCAAGATAAAAGTTCAGTATTGACATAAAAATAATAATACTTCAAGCATACTAACTAAGCAATTATGTTTTCTCAAAATAACATGGCCAAAGAAAGTTCATCCCTACAAAATCATATAGTTTAGTCATGCTCCATTTCCGTCACACAAGAATGCTCTCATCATGCACAACCCCGATGACAAGCCAAGCAATTGTTTCATACTTTAGTAATCTCAAAAAATTTCAACTTTCACGAAATACATGAGCGTGAGCCATGGATATAGCACTATGGGTGGAATAGAATATAATGATGGGGGTTATGTGGAGAAGACAAAAAGGGAGAAAGTCTCACATCAACGAGGCTAATCAGAGTAGGGATTGCCATGCAACGGATGCACTAGAGCTATAAATATATGAAAGCTCAACAAGAGAGACTAAGTGGGTGTGCATCCAACTTACTTGATCACGAAGACCTAGGGCACTTGAGGAGGCCCATTGTTGGAATATACAAGCCAAGTTCTATAATGAAAAATTCCCACTAGTATATGAAAGTGACAAAACAAGAGATTCTCTATCATGAAGATTATGGTGCTACTTTGAAGCACAAGTGTGGTAAAAAGATAGTAACATTGTCCCTTCTCTCTTTTTCTCTCATTTTTTTGGGCCTTCATTTTTTTATGGCCTTTCTCTTTTTTTTATTCCTCACTTGGGACAATGCTCTAGAAAATGATGATCATCACACTTCTATTTTTTTACAACTCAATGATTACAACTCGATACTAGAACAAAGTATGACTCTATATGAATGCCTCCGGCGGTGTACCGGGATATGCAATGAACCAAGAGTGACATGTATGAAAAAATTATGAATGGTGGCTTTGCCACAAATACTATGTCAACTACATGATCATGCAAAGCAATATGACAATGGTGAACGTGTCATGATAAATGGAACGGTGGAAAGTTGCATGGCAATATATCTCGGAATGGCTATGGAAATGCCATAATAGGTAGGTATGGTGGCTGTTTTGAGGAAGATATAAGGAGGTTTATGTGTGAAAGAGCGTATCATATCATGGGGTTTGGATGTTGGGGAACGTAGTAAATTCAAAAAATTTCCTACGCACACGCAAGATCATGGTGATGCATAGCAACGAGAGGGGAGAGTGTTGTCTACGTACCCTCGTAGACCGAAAGCGGAAGCGTTAGCACAACGCGGTTGATGTAGTCGTACGTCTTCACGATCCGACCGATCAAGTACCGAACGTACGACACCTCCGTGTTCAGCACACGTTCAGCCCGATGACGTCCCTCGAACTCCGATCCAGCCGAGTGTTGAGGGAGAGTTTCGTCAGCATGACGGCATGGTGACGATGTTGATGTTCTACCGACGTAGGGCTTCGCCTAAGCACCGCCACAAGATATCGAGATGGACTATGGTGGAGGGGGCACCACACGGTTGGGAGAGATCAACTGATCAACTTGTGTGTCTAGAGGTGCCCCCCCGCCCCGTATATAAAGGAGCAAGGGGTGCAGCCGCCAAGGGAGAGGCGCTGAGGAGTCCTACTCCCACGGGAGTAGGACTTCCCCTTTCCTAGTTGGAATAGGATTCGGGAGGGGAAGAGGAGGAGAGAGAAGGGGGGGGCGCCCCCTCTCCTTGTCCTATTCAGACTAAGGAGGGAGGGCGCGACCCAGCCCCTCGTCCTCTCCTCTTCTCCATAAAGGCCCACTAAGGCCCATTTACCTCCCGGGGGGTTCCCATAACCTCCCGGTACTCCGGTAAAATCCCGATTTCACCCGGAACACTTCCGATATCCAAACATAGGCTTCCAATATATCAATCTTCATGTCTCGACCATTTCGGGACTCCTCGTCATGTCCATGATCACATCCGGGACTCCGAACAACCTTCGGTACATCAAAACATATAAACTCATAATATAACTGCCATCGTAACATTAAGCGTGCGGACCCTACGGGTTCGAGAACTATGTAGAAATGACCGAGACACGTCTCCGGTCAATAACCAATAGTGGAACCTCGATGCTCATATTGGCTCCCACATATTCTACGAAGATCTTTATCGGTCAGACCGCATAACAACATACGTTGTTCCCTTTGTCATCGGTATGTTACTTGCCCGAGATTCGATCATCGGTATCTCAATACCTAGTTCAATCTCGTTACTGGCAAGTCTCTTTACTCATACTGTAATACATCATCCCACAACCAACTCATTAGTTGCAATGCTTGCAAGGCTTAAGTGATGTGCATTACCGAGAGGGCCCAGAGATACCTCTCCGACAATCGGAGTGACAAATCCTTATCTCGAAATATGCCAACCCAACAAGTACCTTCAGAGACACCTGTATAGCTCCTTTATAATCACCCAGTTACGTTGTGACGTTTGGTAGCACGCAAAGTGTTCCTCCGGTAAACGGGAGTTGCATAATCTCATAGTCATAGGAACATGTATAAGTCATGAAGAAAGCAATAGCAACATACTAAATGATCGTGTGCTAAGCTAACGGAATGGGTCATGTTAATCACATCATTCTCCTAATGATGTGATCCCGTTAATCAAATGACAACTCATGTCTATGGCTAGGAAACATAACCATCTTCGATCAACGAGCTAGTCAAGTAGAGGCATACTAGTGACAATCTGTTTGTCTATGTATTCACACATGTATTATGTTTCCGGTTAATACAATTCTAGCATGAATAATAAACATTTATCATGATATAAGGAAATAAATAATAACTTTATTATTGCCTCTAGGGCATATTTCCTCCAGTCTCCCACTTGCACTAGAGTCAATAATCTAGATTACATAGTAATGATTCTAACACCCATGGAGCCTTGGTGCTGATCATGTTTTGCTCGTCGAAAAGGCTTAGTCAAAGGGTCTGCAACATTCAGATCCGTATGTATCTTGCACATTTTTATGTCTCCCACCTGGACTAGATCCCGGATGGAATTGAAGCGTCTCTTGATGTGCTTGGTTCTCTTGTGAAATCTGGATTCCTTCGCAAGGCAATTGCACCAGTATTGTCACAAAAGATTTTCATTGGACCCGATGCACTAGGTATGACACCTAGATCGGATATGAACTCCATCCAGACTCCTTCATTTGCTGCTTCCGAAGCAGCTATGTACTCCGCTTCACACGTATATCCCGCCACGACGCTTTGTTTTGAACTGCACCAACTGACAGCTCCACCGTTCAATGTAAACACGTATCCGGTTTGCGATTTAGAATCGTCTGAATCAGTGTCAAAGCTTGCATCAACGTAACATTTACGATGAGCTCTTTGTCACCTCCATAAACGAGAAACATATCCTTAGTCCTTTTCAGGTATTTCAGGATGTTCTTGACCGCTGTCCAAATGATCCACTCTGGATTACTTTGGTACCTCCTGCTAGACTTATAGCAAGGCACACATCAGGTCAGTACACAGCATTGCATACATGATAGAGCCTATGGCTGAAGCATAGGAACATCTTTCATCTTCTCTCTAACCTGCGGTGGTCGGGCATTGAGTCTTACTCAACTTCACACCTTGTAACACAGGCAAGAACCCTTTATTTGCTTGATCCATTTTGAACTTCTTCAAAACTTTGTCAAGGTATGTGCTTTGTGAAAGTCCAATTAAGTGTCTTGATCTATCTCCATAGATCTTGATGCCCAATATGTAAGCAGCTTCACCGAGGTCTTTCATTGAAAACTCTTATTCAAGTATCCCTTTATGCTATCCGAAATTCTATATCATTTCCAATCAGCAATATGTCATCCACATATAATATCAAAATGCTCTGAGCTCCCACTCACTTTCTTGTAAATACAAAGCTTCTCAAAAGTCTGCATACAAAACCAAATGCTTTGATCACACTATCAAAGCGTTTATTCCAACTACGAGAGGCTTGCACCGGTCCATAAATGGATCGCTGGAGCTTGCACACTTTGTTAGCTCCCTTTGGATGGATAAAACCTCCTGGTTGCATCATATACAACTCTTCTTCCAGAAATCCATTCAGGAATGCAGTTTTGACATCCATTTGCCAAATTTCATAATCATAAAATGCGGCAATTGCTAACATGATTCGGACAGACTTAAGCATCGCTACGGGTGAGAAGGTCTCATCGTAGTCAATCCCTTGAACTTGTCGAAAACCGTTCGCGACAAGTCGAGCTTTGTAGACAGTAAAATTACCGTCAGCGTCAGTCTTCTTCTTGAAGATCCATTTATTCTCAATTTCTTGCCGATCATCGGGCAAGTCAACCAAAGTCCACACTTTGTTCTCATACATGGATCCCATCTCAGATTTCATGGCCTCAAGCCATTTTATGGAATCTGGGCTCACCATCGCTTCTTCATAGTTCGTAGGTTCGTCATGGTCTAGTAACATAACTTCCGAACAGGATTACCGTACCACTCAGTGCGGATCTTACTCGTTGACCTCACGAGGTTCAAGAATAACTTGATCTGAAGTTTCATGATCATCATCATTAACTTCCTCACTAATTGGTGTAGGTGTCGCAGAAACCGGTTTCTGTGATGAACTACTTTACAATAAGGGAGTAGGTACAGTTACCTCATCAAGTTCTACTTTCCTCTCACTCACTTCTTTCGAGAGAAACTCCTTCTCTAGAAAAACTTCGAATTTAGCAACAAAAGTCTTGCCTTCAGATTTGTGATAGAAGGTGTACCCAACAGTCTCCTTTGGGTATCCTATGAAGACACATTTCTCCGATTTGGGTTCGAGCTTATCGGGTTGAAGCTTTTTCACATAAGCATCGCAGCCCCAAACTTTAAGAAACAACAAATTTGGTTTCTTGCCAAACCATAGTTCATAAGGCGTCGTCTCAACGGATTTTGATGGTGTCCTATTTAACGTGAATGCAGCCGTCTCTAAAGCATAACCCCAAAACGATAGCGATAAATCAGTAAGAGACATCATAGATCGCACCATATCAAGTAAAGTACGATTACGACGTTCGGACACACCATTACGCTGTGGTGTTCCGGGTGGCGTGAGTTGTGAAACTATTCCGCATTGTTTCAAATATAGACCAAACTCGTAACTCAAATATTCTCCTCCACGATCAGATCGTAGAAACTTTATTTTCTTGTTACAATGATTTTCAACTTCACTATGAAATTCTTTGAACTTTTCAAAAGTTTCAGACTTATGTTTCATTAAGTAGATATACCCATATCTGCTTAAATCATCTGTGAAGGTGAGAAAATAACGATATCCGCCACGAGCCTCAACATTCATCGGACCACATACATACGTATGTATGATTTCCAACAAATCTGTTGCTCTCTCCATAGTTACGAGAACGGTGTTTTAGTCATCTTGCCCATGAGGCACGTTTACGCAAGTACCAAGTGATTCATAATCAAGTGGTTCCAAAAGTCCATCGGTATGGAGTTTCTTCATGCGCTTTACACCGATATGACCTAAACGGCAGTGCCACAAATAAGTTGCACTATCATTATCAACTCTGCATCATTTGGCTTCAACATTATGAATATGTGTATCACTACTATCGAGATTCAATAGAAATAGACCACTCTTCAAGGGTGCATGACCATAAAAGATATTACTCATATAAATAGAACAACCATTATTCTCTGATTTAAATGAATAACTGTCTCGCATCAAACAAGATCCAGATATAATGTTCATGCTCAATGCTGGCACCAAATAACAATTATTTAGGTATAATACTAATCCCGAAGGTAGATGTAGAGGTAGCGTGCCGACCGCGATCACATCGACTTTGGAACCATTTCCCACGCGCATCGTCACCTCGTCCTTAGCCAATCTCCGCTTAATCCGTAGCCCCTGTTTTGAGTTGCAAATAATAGCAATGAACCCAGTATCAAATACCGGGTGCTACGCCAAGCATTAGTAAGGTACACATCAATAACATGTATATCACATATACCTTTGTTCACCTTGCCATCCTTCTTATCCGCCAAATACTTGGGGCAGTTCCGCTCAAATGACGGTCTTCTTGCGGTAGAAGCACTCGGTTTCAGGCTTAGGTCCAGACTTGGGTTTCTTCTCTGAGCAGCAACTTGCTTGCTGTTCTTCTTGAAGTTCCTTCTTCTTCCCTTTGCCCTTTTCTTGAAACTAGTGGTCTTGTTGACCATCAACACTTGATGCTCCTTCTTGATTTCTACCTCGCAGCCTTTAGCATTGCGAAGAGCTTGGGAATCGTCTTTTCCATCCCTTGCATGTTCTAGTTCATCACGAAGCTTTTGTAGCTTGGTGGCGATGATTGGAGAATTCTGTCAATGACGCTATCATCCGGAAGATTAACTCCCGCTTGAATCAAGTGATTATTATACCGGACATCTTGAGTATATGCTCACCGATGTAACTATTCTCCTTTATCTTGCAGCTATAGAACTTATTGGAGACTTCATATCTCTCAATCCGGGCATTTGCTTGAAATATTAATTTCAACTCCTGGAACATCTCATATGCTCCATGACGTTCAAAACATCGTTGAAGTCCCGGTTCTAAGCCGTAAAGCATGGCACACTGAACTATCGAGTAGTCATCATCTTTGCTCTGCCAGACGTTCATAACATCTGGTGTTGCTCCTGTAGCAGGCCTGGCACCCAGCGGTCCTTCCAGGACGTATGTCTTCTGTGCAGCAATGAGGATAATCCTCAAGTTACGGAACCAGTCCGTGTAATTGCTACCATCATCTTTCAACTTTGCTTTCTCAAGGAACGCATTAAAATTCAACGGAACAACAAAGACGGGCCATCTATCTACAATCAAACATAGACAAGCAAGATACTATCGGTACTAAGTTCATGATAAATTTAAGTTCAATTAATCATATTACTTAAGAACTCCCACTTAGATAGACATCCTCTAATCCTCTAAGTGATCACGTGATCCAAATCAACTAAACCATGTCCGATCATCACGTGAGATGGAGTAGTTTCAATGGTGAACATCACTATGTTGATCATATCTACTATATGATTCACGCTCGACCTTTCAGTCTCCGTGTTCCGAGGCCATATCTGTTATATGCTAGGCTCGTCAAGTTTAACCTGAGTATTCCGCGTGTGCAACTGTTTTGCACCCGTTGTATTTGAACGTAGAGCCTATCACACCCAATCATCACGTGGTGTCTCAGCACGAAGAACTTTCGCAACGGAGCATACTTAGGGAGAACACTTATACTTTGATAATTTAGTGAGGGATCATCTTATAATGCTACCGTCAATCAAAGCAAGATAAGATGCATAAAAGATAAACATCAC
Source organism: Aegilops longissima (assembly GCA_021605205.1). Taxonomy (NCBI): domain Eukaryota; kingdom Viridiplantae; phylum Streptophyta; class Magnoliopsida; order Poales; family Poaceae; genus Aegilops; species Aegilops longissima. Next base: position 677,652,386 of record CM038682.1, on the reverse strand, counting down.
ATGCAATCAACATAAGTGATATGATATTGTCGGATTTCGGGTTCCGGCAGACCCTTGAGGTTCGAACACTGGGGTGCGCGCGGAGATCCAACCCTCCACCGTCTCGCACCTCGCTGAATCGCTGGGACCTAAACTACTAACGGAACAACACAAGAGACACAAGATTTATACTGGTTCAGGCCACCATTGTGGTGTAATACCCTACTCCAGTGTGTGGTGTGGTAGATTGCCTCTTGGGCTGGTGAGGAACAATACAAGGAAGAACAGCCTCGCGAGGGTCTGTTCTTGGTGGGTGTGATGAACTGCTAGGTGGTGTTCCGTTGTCTAGCTTGAGGATCGGGTCTCGTCTTTTCTGGATTCAGATCCCTCTACCCTGTGGGTTGCTACTCCTATTTATAGGCGAAGGCCCTGGCCTCTTCCCAAATATTGAGCGGGAAGGGCGCCAACAATTGGCCATTTTGAAGGGGAACATCGGGTACACTTATCCTCGACTAAAGTTGGTCCTCGCCGCCAAAGGCTCGTGATGACGCCTTTGCTTGGGCTCCATGATGACTCCCTTCCAGCCGTTGGGGCTGGTCTTGGTCTTGTTGCATCAAACGGATGCCTTTGCTTGATGCTCTCGCTGCGCTTGCTCCCTTTGCACCAAAGAGGAAAGGAGGACATCATGCTGGTGGCGCCTGATGGCGCCCTTGGTAAATCATGGCTTGCGTCATGGGCACCTCGCGAGGTACCCTGCCTTGAACTCTCCGCCTTCTCATGAGCCAGCCCGACGAGGCCGTGCTCGAGAAGCTCCTTGTCGTCCGCCTCATGAGGCTTGCCCCTCGCGAGGGTCTTGAGCTGCGTTGATGAAGATGGGCTGTCCTGGGCCTCCTTTGAGCCACGCCGCAGGCCGCAGGCGAGCAAGTCAGGGACCCCATTCCCTGAACACCGGCAGTAGCCCCGGCCCACGGCGCGCCCGAACTTGGCCGGCAGAGAGGCGAAAGGGCAAGTCGCGGCGTCATGGGCCCCTAACAACTGCGGCCTTGGGCGCCAGCGTGGCGGTTGATTGACGCGGCGCTCTGCAACCACGATGCCTTGGTAACCACCCGGATTCGACAAGTCCTCGCATGCGAGTTGGTCATGATGATCGGTGATCGTGGAGGCCGACGGTTGGCCTTCGCCCGGCTATAAATGAACGGCGTGCGCCCTTCCAGTCTATCATACGCTTCTCCTCCTCCTCGTTTAAATGCGTCGCCATGGCTCCGATCCGCGGTTCTCCAAGGAAGAGAAGGAAAAGCTCCTCAAGAGGATCTGACCTGCTCCCCCAAAGAAGCGGCTTGCTCTCCGTGTCGTAGGCAGAGCGCCGCTAGGAGGCGCCCATGCCCTGGTGCGCGCGACCGCCACCGGGTTTCCTCTTCCCTTGTGCGCGCAAATTGGCGGCTCAAGGAGGCGACGCGCGGGCGCCACGGCGGCGCGCCGCCGCCGACGCCGGCGGGTCACGAAGGTGCGTCTTTCCCACGAGTCCACGCCGAGGCTCTTGCCGGAGTTCGTGCAGCGCCGCCACGCCTCCTAAGTCTTGGATTTGTCTTCCTTCTTTCTTCGCCTCCGTCCGGCGTGGGGAACCCCAGGACTCTGGCTGCAAGACGCCTGGCTGCGGCACCCTCATGACCAGGGCAGAGGTTGCAGTAGTTGCCCAGGCGAGGTCTTCATGACTCGAGGCTGGGGCGAGGTCGCCTGGTCTGCGGGACGAGGGCCCTCACGATCCACTGAGTACAATGGTGCTTGGTGGTGTCCTTCAAGGTCTTGACACGGAGGGTCGCTGCTGGAGTGCTGCCCGGGAGAGGTGGTCGGGGTCCTGCTGTGGTGAGACAGAGGCCGACCGACCACTCCCTTGGCAGCTCCCCAGGCGACGAAGGCGCCGGAGGATCCAACGACTCCGCCGAGCTCTTCGCGATGCCGGAGACGAGCAACGACAGCTATGAGCCCCCGAGCCTGCGCCTCTCCCGGAGCAGGGCGAGCTCGTCAGGCCGTCGCCGCCCTTGATCTGGATGGGGTTGGCTCCGGACCGGGTGGCCCACCGTTGATGATGGCGTCTGCCGCGGTGGTCCCTTTAGGTAGGACTCCTTAGGATTCGCGTCTTTTGTTCCTGTGAGGAGCCAAGAATGTACCCCGCGGGGGCTTGTAAGATGTTTGTAGCTTCGTTTGCCAATATGATCCTTATTGTGAGGCAGTGCGAGATGCTCATTCCGTTCTAGCTCAGTTTCCTCCTTTCAGTCCTCACGAGGGCTTGATGCTCTGCGCCGGCTGTGTCCAGTCCCAAAGCGGCTTCACCGTCGCTGGTATGCTGGTCGCGATGCCGTGGTCAAGGCCAGGAGGTGAGCGGCCCGAGGTCCGGTAAGAGCCTCTGAGTCGCGATGCTCAGGGGTCCCTCTTGGCGCTCAAGCAGCCATCATTCAGTGAGAAAGGAGAGCAACGTTGCTAACACGGGGTTACATTGAGTGTGGGGATGGTGTTGCGATAACTAGTGTGTCCGGAGGGTGACTTATCTCGAGGGTCAGGACAATGCTTCCTGGTGCGGCGCTAGGTCCGTGCCTTGGCCGGCGAGAGATTGCGTGGCGAGGTCGTTTCGTGCTCCTTGGAGGGACCCTGCAGGTTCACCACCAAAGGAACAAGAGCTCGCCGTGGCGATCGTTAGTTCTGCCATTAGTTGCTTTGGAGAGGCGCGAGAGGCCTCGCGAGGTGTGTTGGGGCACCCGTGAGCCAGCGCGGGACTCACGAGGCCCTACCTCAAGGTGGGTTGCGCCTGGCTCTGGGCCTTATCTTCGAGTGTGTTCCTGCAAATTTGGCCAGATGCCGGTGCTCTACGTCTTCGGGTCCCGGCTCTCGGGCTGGTCTCAGCCGTCGGTTGGCAAGCCGGTCGCGATGCCATGGACAAGACCAGAGGGTGAGGGCTGAGAGCCGGTAGGAGCCCCGAGTCGCAATGCTCGTGCACCCCCTTTAACGCGCAAGCTGGGTTAGATGATGAAACTCACGTCCTCGGGTCCGGCTCTCGGGCTGGTCTCGGCCTGCCGCCGGCAAGCCGTGTCGCGATGCCATGGACAAGACCGAGGGTGAGGGTCGGAGAGCCGGTAGGAGCCTCGAGTCGCGATGCTCGTGCACCCCCCCCTTTGACGTGCAAGCTGGGTTAGATGAGAAACTCTACGTCCTCGGGTCCGGCTCTCGGGCTGGTCTCGGCCGTCGTTGGCAAGCCAGTCGCGATGCCATGGACAAGACCAGAGGGTGAGGGCCGGAGAGCGGTAGGAGCCCTGAGTCGCGATGCTCGGGCACCCCCTTTAACGTGCAAGATTAGTCACCCAGAAAAAGGCACCAAATAACAAGCATGGTGGGCGAGAGCATAATCCTAAGGAAAACGTAGGAAGGATACATGCCGCGGGGTGGCCCGAGCGGCTTGGGGATGATGCAGCCGAGGGCGCCCCAACAGATAGGCTAATGACATGAAATAAAATGGATACATGCCGCAGGACGGACCCATGCGGCACTGGGAATAATGCGGCTCAAGGCGCTTCCGGCTGAAACAAACTTAAAGATGTCACTGGTGATGTTGGGGACGAGGGTGTTGGTGTAGCAGACTCGGTGGGCTGCGGAGCCGATCCTCACGAGCCCCAGGCCGGGGCCTCGGAGGATCCGAGGCGCCGGGCGGCTCCTCATAGACCATCTCCATCTCCGCCAGGGCTGCGGAACGCCTGGCCTCTTGAGCCTCCAGGATGTCCCTCATGAGACGCTGGTGCGCAGCTGCCGCATTTGGCAGGCCATAAGGCATGCACACATAGCTGTGGGGCGGACCCTCGCAACGTCCCACTCGCGAGGGCTAGAGGCGCTCTTGAGACGCGACTCGGTTGAGCCCTGGTATGTCGATGCAGACGCGCAGCCCACCATCCTCGCCTGGATGGGGGCCCTGGCAGGCGGCGGCTGCCCTCATGACCCTTGACTCTGTAGCTCTGAATGGCCTTGCCGACGAACTCCCGAGGGTTGGCCCTCCTTGCCTTGCTCACCTTTGCGAGAAACGTGCTTGAGCACGCCTCCACGTGGTGCCCAAGCGCCTCCCTCGAGACCTTGGCGAGGTTGGCGGCCCTCCGGTGAGCCCCAGCCCCTGCTGAGGAGGGCGCCGGCGCTTCCTATGCGATGGAAGGAGGCTCCCCCGGCCCGGTCGGGTTCCTGAGGGGCCTGCCTCTTGAGGAGCCGGGCGGTCGATGTCTTCTTCTTCTTAGGTGCGGCCTCGGGAGGCCTCCTGCTGCTGTGGTCTGGTTCTTCTAGCGATGCGGCCTGAAAGGCTCGCTCCAGGGAGCACACTGCGTCTCTCTCTTCACAGGGCACCGTGATGACCCCGCCGCTTCCTGGCATCTTGAGGACGTTGTAGCCGTGGTGGGTTACGGCCATGAATTTGGCCAACGTTGGGTACCCGAGGATGGCGTTGTACGACAAGCGAATGTGGGCGACGTCGAAGTCGATGAGCTCGGTGTGGTAGTTGTCGCGAGCCCCGAAGGTGACAGGAAGGCAGACCTACCTGATCGGGACCGTGGAGCCGTCGGTGACTCCGGAGAAAGGCTTGGTTGGCTGAAGCTGACTGTAAGGCACTTGAAGATTGTTGAATGTCTCCACGGACGGGACGTTGAGCCCCGCTCCGCCGTCGATGAGGTCTTGGTGACTAGCGTTCTTGATGATTAGGGAACAAAGCATCGGAGAACTCCGGTATGGCCGCAAGACTTGAGCTGATCCGCTGAAATTTGAGCGTGATGGCACCGCCGACCACCGAGAGGGCGCATTGCCTCGAGCTTGGGAGGACTGCATTCACCAGGGTGAACTGCTTGAAGATGCGCCGAGAGGCTGGGCTTGAGCTCCGCCCGGGATCTGAGCGATCGCACGCGCTTCTGGAAGCCCCAGCCCCTAAATCGATGACGGTCTTGATTCTCCTTGGCGGCGGCGGCAGCTGAGGGAGGCCTGCGCTCCCCTGTGGGAGATCCTCGCGAGGCTGATCCCTCCAGCCCCCCTCGCGAGGCGGGTCTTGCCAACGGTCCTCGCGAGGTTGGTCGCGCCACCCTTGGCGCGGGCCGCGGTCTTCCCAGCGTCCTGCATTCCTTCCTCCTCCTCGGCCGTAGCCCCGGTCGCTGCGCTCGGGGCGTCTGCCGACCCTTCCTTCGCGTACGGCCCGGAGCTCTTGGCATTCATTGGTGTTGTGGGTGTGGAGGTCGTGGTACATGCAGTACCGGCTGCCCTTGGAGGACTCGAGCTGATCTCTGCCTCGCTTGGTGTGCAGCTCGGCGCCAGCACGGCAGCCCCCTTGCGCTTCACGTCCTTGGCCTTGGACTTCTTCTCTTTGGGATCAGCGGCAGCAGCTCGAGGAGGGAGGCGCCTCCTCATACTGGCGCGCTTGGTCGCCAAGTTGAACAGCTCAAGGAGGTGCACGAGATCTTCATGCATCGCCAGCTCCTCCTTCATCTTGACGCCACGCACGCCCGTCGGAGAAGGCGAAGATGATGGCCTCCTCCGTTACCACAGGGATCTTGAGGCGGCGTTGTTGAAGCGCTGGATGTACTTTTTGCGGGGTTTCCCGCTGCTGCTTGATTCGGCGCATGTCGCTCACGGCGGTGGCCGGTCGCGAGTACCCTGGAAGTTGATGATGAAGCGGGTGCGCATTTCAGCCCAGGAAGAGATCGTGCCTGGGGCCAGATTCAGGAGCCAGGTGCGGGCCCCATCCTTGAGCGCCATGGGAAACCAGTTCGCCATGACCTTTTCATCCCCGTTGGCAACCTTGATGCCCAGCTCGTAGAGCTGGAGGAACTCCGTAGGGTCAGCTGTGCCGTCATAGCGAGGAGGCGGTGTCGGCTTGAACTTGGCGGGCCATGCGGCCGCCCGCGCCTTTCGGAGGTGAAGGCGCGGCAGCCCGCCGTGGCCGCGGGGGGCCTCGGACGGCAGAGAGCTTGGTCTTGCGGGCCTCCCTGCGCCGCGGTTGGGGGCAGCGCAGGTCTTGACGTGCCGGAGCGGGGAGCGCTCGGGTAGCTTCTTGTGGGCGAGGAACTTCTTGACAGCTCTGCTCTTGCAGCGCGGCGCTGGCGAGCAGGTTCCGCCAGGCCACGCGCCTTGGGGCCAGGGCGCCTTCTTGCGGAGGAGGCGGCTGAGGCGCCCCGGGAGCTTCATCGCCCGTGCAGGGCGGGGTGCGGTGCAGCGAGACGGATGGCGCGGGGGCGCCTCCTGCAGCGCGGACGAGCTCGGCGACTCGGTCGAGCCATTCTTCGTAGACGTCGTCGACGGGGCGGTAGCGCAGGAGCTCGTTTGCCGTGATGAGTGCGGCTCGGGCATCCATGGCCGCGCCGGGTGCGCGTGACGAAGAACCAGCGGGGGTGAGCGAAGGAGTGGCGGTGCGGCCGTCCCGCCTCATGGACGAGTCTTTGGGGCGATGCTTGCTGCTCGTTCCCCGCCGGGCTGGTGGCGGCGCTGACGGCAGTGACGGGAACGACGAGGTGCCCGCCGACGGAGCTATCTGGGCGACATGGGAGGCGAGGCGGCTCGGCGCTTCAGCTGGTTCGACAGGCGTCGGACATGGTTATGTGGTCGGGAAGAACGAGGCGACGAAAGGCAGATTCCGCGCACCTACCGGGCGTGCCAAATGTCGGTTCGGGTTCCGTCGGACCCTTGAGGTTCGAACACTGGGGTGTCGCGAAGATCCAACCCTCCACCGTCTCGCACCTCGCCCGAATCGCTGGGACCCTAAACTACTAACGAACAGCACAAGAGACACAAGATTTATCTTGGTTGAGCCACCATTGTGGTGTAATACCCTACTCCGGTGTGTGGTGTGGTAGATTGCCTCTTGGGCTGGTGAGGAACAATACAAGGAAGAACAGCCTCGCGAGGGTCATTCTTGGTGGGTGTGATGAACTGCTAGGTGGTGTTCCGTCGCTCTAGCTTGAGGATCGGGTCTCTGTCTTTCTCTGGATTCCAGATCCTCTACCCGTGGGTGGCTACTCCTATTTATAGGCGAAGGCCTGGGCCTCTTCCCAAATATTGAGCGGGAAGGCGCCAACAATTAGCCATTTGAAGGGAACAACGGGTACACTTATCCCGACTAAAGTTGGTCCTCGCTTTGCCAAAGGCTCTGGTGATGGCCTTTGCTTGGGCTCCATGATGACTCCTTCAAGCCGTTGGGGCTGGTCTTGGTCTTGTTGCACCGAAACGGATGCCTTTGCTTGATGCTCTCGCCTGCGCTTGCTCCCTTTGCACCAAAGAGGAAAGGAGGACACTGCGCGGGCTGGCGCCCGACTGGCGCCCTTGGTCGTCATGGCTTGCGTCATGGGCACCTCGCGAGGTACCCTGCCTTGAACTATCCGCCTTCTCATGAGCCAGCCTAACGAGGCCGTGCCTGAGGAAGCTCCTTGTCGTCCGCCCCGCGAGGCTTGGCCCCTCGCGAGGGTCTTGAGCTTGCGTTGATGAAGATGGGCTGTCCTGGGCCTCCTTTGAGCCACGCCGCAGGCCGCAGGCAGGCAAGTCTGGGGACCCCCGTTCCCAGAATGCCGACAGATATGGCCATCATCATCTTGTGCTTGTGATCTCCATCTCTGAAGCACCGTCATGATCACCATCGTCACTGGCGCGACACTTTGATCTCCATCGTAGCATCATTGTCGTCTCGCCAATCTTATGCTTCTACGACTATCGCTACCGCTTAGTGATAAAGTAAAGCATTACAGGGCGATTGCATTGCATATAATAAAGCGACAACCATATGGCTCCTGCGAGTTGCCGATAACTCGGTTACAAAACATGATCATCTCATACAATAAAATATAGCATCACGTCTTGACCATATCACATCACAACATGACCTGCAAAAACAAGTTAGGCGTCCTCTACTTTGTTTTTGCAAGTTTTACGATGCTCGCTACGGGCTTAGCAAGAACCGTTTTACCTACGCATCAAAACCACAGCGATAGTTTGTCAAGTTGGTGCTGTTTTAACCTTCGCAAGGACCGGGCGTATACACTCGGTTCAACTAAAGTTGGGCCCGACACCGCTAGCCACCTTTGTGCAAAGCACGTCGGGAGAACGGTCTCGCGTAAGCGTCACGCTGTAATGTCGGTCCGGCCGCCGTCCAACAATCTTGCCAAACCAAAGTATGACATCTTTGGTAAGCGGTATGACTTATATCGCCCACAACTCACTTGTGTTCTACTCGTGCATATGACATCTGCGCATAAAACCAGGCTCGGATGCCTTTGTTGGGGAGCGTAGTAAATTCAGAAATTTTCCCACGCACACGCAAGATCATGGTGATGCATAGCAATGAGAGGGAGAGTGTTGTCTCGTACCCTCGTCGAGAAAAGCGAAGCGTTAGCACAACGCTGTTGATGTAGTCGTCGTCTTCACGATCCGACCGATCAAGTACCGAATGTACGGCACCTCCGAGTTCAGCACATGTTCAGCCCGATGGCGTCCCTCGAACTCGATCCAGCCGAGTGTTGAGGAGAGTTTCGTCAAGACGATGGTGTGGTGACGATGTTGATGTTCTATCACGCAGGGCTTCGCCTAAGCACTGCTGAAGATTATCGAGATGGACTATGGTGGAGGGGCACCGCACACGCTTGGGAGAGATCAGCTGATCAACTTGTGTGTCTAGAGGTTCCCCCCCGCCCTCGTATATAAAGGAGCAAGGGGGGTGCGGCCGGCCAAGGGGAGGGCGCGCCTGGAGGAGTCCTACTCCCACCGGGAGTAGGACTCCCCCCTTTCCTAGTTGGAATAGGATTCGGGAGGGAAAGAGGAGGAGAGAAGGAAGGGGTGCCGCCCCTCTCCTTGTCCTATTTGGACTAAGGGGGGGCGCGGCCCAGCCCAACCGCCTCCTCTTCTCCGTAAAAGGCCCAAGAAGGCCCATTTACCTCCCGGGGTTTGGTAACCTCCGGTACTCGGTAAAATCGATTTTACGGAACACTTCGATATCCAAACATAGGCTTCCAATATATCAATATTCATGTCTCGAAAAATTTTAGACTCCTCGTCATGTCCGTGGTCACATCCGGACTCGAACAACCTTGGTACATCAAAACATATAAACTCATAATATAAGCATCATCGTAGCGTTAAGCGTGCGGACCCTACGGGTTCGAGAACTATGTAGACATGACCGAGACACGTCTCCGGTCAATAACCAATAGCGAACACGGATGCTCATATTGGCTCCCACATATTCTACGAAGATCTTTATCGGTCGGACAAGCATAACAACATCGTTGTTCCCTTTGTCATCGGTATGTTACTTGCCCGAGATTCGATCGTTGGTATCTCAATACCTAGTTCAATCTCGTTATCGACAAGTCTCTTTACTCGTCATTGTAATACATCATCCCGCAACCAACTCATTAGTTGCAATGCTTGCAAGGCTTAAGTGATGTGCATTACCGAGAGGGCGGAGATACCTCTCCGACAATCGGAGTGACAAATCCTAATCTCAAATCGCCAACCCAACAAGTACCTTCGGAGACACCAGAGCTCCTTTATAATCACCCGATTCGTTGTGACGTTTGGTAGCACACAAAGTGTTCCTCCCGTAAACGGAGTTGCATAATCTCATAGTCATAGGAACATGTATAAGTCATGAAGAAAGCAATAGCAACATACTAAACGATCGTGTGCTAAGCTAACGGAATGGGTCATGTCAATCACACCATTCTCCTAATGATGTGATCCCGTTAATCAAATGACAACTCATGTCTATGGCTAGGAAACATAACCATCTTTGATCAACGAGCTAGTCAAGTAGAGGCATACACTACAAAAAAATACACTTCCGTGATGATACGTGTTTGTCACAGTAGGTCGCGTTTTCTGTCATGCATGTACATCCATGACGATTTATATGAGAATCAAGATAGTCATACTGTCTTTGTCCTAGAAGTGTTCCATGACATTACGAAAATTATCATCACGGAAGTGTCCACTTCCATGACGATAAATCGCGCGTCCGCGAAGTGCTTTTCGTCAAGGGTGACCGACACGTGGCATCCACCCTAACGAGCGCCGTTAAGCTATCGAGTCGGGTTTTGGATCCGATAACCCATTAACAGCCTCGACCAATGGGGATTTTCCACGTGTAAAATCATCATTGGCTGGAGAAACACTGCGTGTCGGCTCACCGTTGGGACAGATGTCATCCATTCATTGGACCGAGTCGCCTATGATCTGGCGACACGTGGCACGCCCAACAGAGGCCCATTCGTGAAAAGGCCAGCCCGTTTGACTTGGTCAAAGGTGGCGGCCCGCCCTGATAAGCCCGTTAACGGCTGTTCGCATATAGCCCATTTGACCCGCTAACCAAGGGCCCGTTCGCCCTATCCGAATTAGGCCCGATGGCGTCATCCGGCCGTCCCATATGATTCAGCCCGTTTTAACTTCGGCACATGTGGCCCATGACTTCTTTGGCCCATATGAGGACCTTTGTAACTCTTGGCCCATTAACGGCCCGTGGTGAAACGGCCCGTAATGAACAAATGTATCACTTTATACCCATTAACGACCCGTTATTCCATTGGGCGTTTCAGCCCAAGTTATCTTCGGCCTTCTCGGGCCCATTGATTCTTAGGCTCATTTGCGAGATTCGTTACATACGCCCGTTCGTCATTTTACGCTTGTGGGCCAAATTCAGCCCGTCGTTATAGTCGGCCCGTTTGCGGACCGTTAATATGTTGGGCCATTTTCATGTCAAAAAACCCGTTGGGCTGTTTTCATAGAGTTATCAAATCGGCCTATTAACGCCCATTATGGTCCACGAATAGTATGGCCCATGATTGGAGAAATTGATACGCCCCGTAGAAGGCCCATGGATCCTACGACCCGTATGAGGCCCATGGATAGTACGACCCGTAGAAGGCCCATGGATCGTACGGCCCGTAGAAGGCCCATGGATCCTACGACCCATAGAAGGCCCATGGACCCTAAGGCCCGTATAGAAGGCCGATGGATCCTACGATCCATATAGAAGGCCAATGGATCCTCTGACGGACGAAGGCCCATGGATCATCTGACTGCGCAGGAGGCCCATGGTTACAATAGTCCGTGTGTTGCCATGATTATTTTGTCCTAGTTACCAAAAATAGGCTATTGTGGCCACTAGAAAAACACAGAAAAAGAACTGCAGTGACTACAAGCAAACAACTAAACAAGACAATAAGGAAATAAATAAGCAAGCAATTAACGCTAGCCTATTACCGCTATAACACATATTACATCCACTGGGCATCAAAGTTCGCCACCAGTGCAAATATAGGGAACAAAGCAGCATATTACATACACTGGCTGTCAAAATTGGCCTCCAGTGCAAATAAACGCGGCAGCAAAACAAGAGCATAACTGAAACAACTTTAGAAGAGCTCAAGAAACGTTATCCTGGGTATCCACCATGCTGGCAATAAGCTTAGCAAGCTGATTAGCTTTGTCCTGTTTGGCGCTAAAATCCTCCAACGCTTCTTTGTTGCACCGAAAGTATGCATCTGAATGCTCCGGGGACTTCCGCAGTCCTTCCGCTTCTTGTTGCAGACAGCCTGATCGATGTCTTTCACTTGTAGTTGAGACTCAAGAAACCGAACTGATTCGAGACGGTGAGTTTGAATAGCTTGTGCAAGCGGTAGTGGCGAAGCTTTCGAACACTAAACCAAGACAGACTTTGGGGTTGTCTCATTGTCTTCAAGATAGTCTTCCTTAGCTGTTTTATCAGCTTTGTTGGAGACCAACAAGGATGTGTCACTATCCTGAACCTTATCTGCATTACTTCCTTTACCATTGCTTAATAAGGCACTCTTCCCCAATATTATGTCAAGATTCTAAAAGAAGAAACAAGCGAGACACATAACAAGTTTAGCATGTACTAGTATATGAAACTCATTTAGGTGAACCAGTTCATTAGTAAGGTGGACACGATTAAACTACCAAGTCTTCTATTGCCAAGTACTAGTACATAATAAAAGCATCAAACAAACATATATCTATGTCCTATGGTCCTTGCATTGTCTTGCCAAATCAAAATAGAGACATGGTTCAAATCATATCGATTCAAGACAAAGCAGCAGTGAAAGAATACAAAGCGTGGGAAACTACACGGCACAACAAGATTTCAGATGGGTACCACGGGTCTACATGTACAACAACACTATTGGCTCTGTTGTGATGCTAGTAATGTGCATGATATGAAAGTCAACTGTATACATAATTGAAATTGAAATCAACAGAGCTATTGATAAGAGCAAACCTGTTAAAGAAACATGCGTGAACATACCTGTTGTGCCATTGGAGTTCCAATTGGATCCTTCAATTTAAAAATAAGTTTGTATGAGTAAATACAGTGATACAAGAGCAAAGCAATCATAGTTAAAAAAGGTGCGCCTAAGCGAGCGCTTAAGCGCGCCTAGGCTCTAGGTGTTGGCAAAACGCATTACGCATAACTATGCATAATCTGTGCATAACTGCGCATAAGCATGCGCTTTGGTCAGTAAAGCGCAAGGCGGTGGCAAAACGCACAATTAACGCCTAGCACTTTTTTGAACTATGATAGCAATGGAATCTTAAATTAGAACAGTTGTTCTTCAGGTTTAGGCACTTGTTCTACATGAGCAGTACAAGAAGACGCAAGAATAAAATACTTAAAAATAGAAAATGAGCTCATAGACCTTACCACATTCTTGGTTCGGGACGATCTGAACAAGGCATTCCCTATCATCGTCCGATAAATGTGTCTCGGGAGAGCGTAAGGGAATTTGATGAGTTTCTTTGCGGTGAAGTACGTTTTCTTCTGTAATTCGACATCGCCACCAAGCATTCTTGAAGATAGCAGAGGTATTAGCACATGTTACCTCATCCCGAGTTTCAAATCGGTCCTTCTCTATAGAGAAAAATGGGAAAATTTGCTGTATTATAACCATCATGGAGGTAGGATGTATGGGACGAAGCAAAGTAATTGCCATGAATAACATTACTTACACATAACTCCCGGACAAACACACTGAATGGCATTTTCCTTCATCTTCAAGATAATATTTCCAAGATGGGAAGATACGCACATCTGATTTAACAACATCAAATGCTATAGATGCTAAACTACGATTGGCTGGTTGTGCTTCCTCCACGTGAATAGGCGTATTAACTGGTGGAGTTGGGGTTCGCCGTGATAATCTTGGCCCTTTGGGCTTTGGAGCTGCCTTACTAACTGCTCTTGTTTGGGAGCTCTGTGGTGGAGATGGTCTTTGTGTCAACGAGGAACTGGGTTACTATCGGTTGGGGTTGGGGTTAGATTGGGTGAAGCTGGTTCTCTGTCCATCCAAGAGGGGTACAATCTGCGAGAGTTTGGGTTATGTGTGGTAGGGCTGGTTCTTGTGCATGTACAACCCGGGTGCTATCTCCACCAAGAGGTAGCACTGTTTTATTTGAAGACCGTGTTTTTATTCCACTAGATATTGGCATCACCCGCTCCAATTCAAATGGCTGATAAACAGGAAACATAGTTGAATGTACAGACATTGTATGAGAGACAGATGCAATAGATAGTGTGGAAAAAAGAGGGCATGAAATAGTTGACATGTATATTGTTTAACTAAAACGGATAGCATGACATAATTTCACATATATGATGTCTATCTAAACTGGATAGCATAGCATAACATAATTCAAAGATATGATGAATAACTAAACAGGATCGCATGACATAATTCACCTACATGTTATCTAAGTAATCAGGATTGCATCATTTAATTCACATATGTGATCTATATGCTAAACAAAGGGCATTCGATATGATGTCTAAACTAAGAACGTGGTGTTGAATATTGTGTATATGATGTCTAAACTATGCAATGCAAGACACCGTATGCATGATATGAGCAGTATAACCGTGCCAAGTTAGAGCATACACCTCGGTGGGGAATAGGACTGGTCATCATCTCTGAATCCATCTACGAGGAGCTATCGGGACAACAAGAGATCTGCTTGACGTGTAGCATTATGCCTCTGAAGGCCTTGTTTTCACTCCAGATTTTCCATCTCCCACCCAAATGGCTGATTCACGGAAGAGTAGTTTAATGTACAAACATTGTCGACAAATGGAAATGTAATGAAGAAAAGGATGGGCAAGATATCATTCAAATATATGATGCCCGGTTAAACATGATGGCATTGCACATTTCACATATATTATGGCTGGCTAAAAGACATGAGACTGCATAATTCCCATATATGATATAGAAACTAAACAGGTGGCATTACATAACATGTCTAAACTAAGCGAGATGACATATATGATGTCAAAAGTAGGCAATTTGCAAGGCAACATATGCATGATATGACTAACATCATCATGCCAAGGTAGAGCAAACACCTTGGGGGTAAATAGGAGTGGTCGTGGCGTCTGAATCCGCTTAGAACAGATATCTTCCTCTGGATTACAATGCGGAGAGGGTGGGGAGGGTTTGCCATTGAACCCACCATGGAGCGATGTCGCATGACATTGTATTGCCGCAAGAAAACTCTTCTCTTTTCTCTACATGTTCAGCATGACTGTACAATATCGACATGCATACGAAAAAAATATGGTGAGATTATGTAAGGAGAGCATGCAGAAATTTAGAGTGATGGTAACAACCGGTGGATCGGCGTTTTTCGTTGAACCAAAATAGCCCTAATGGATCGGCGTGAATGTATAGTAATAAGTGATGCAACAAGTGTACAACCTCTTTGCAGAGTAGCCGTGTCGACCTCACCATCATTGGGTTGGTCATGAAGCGCTTGAGGCAGAGTTGGTGTCGGAGGTGTGGAGGAAGATCTGAGGAATCAGAGACGGCGTCCGTGGCACTACTTTGTTGTGATGGATCGATTACGTCGTTGGAGCAGCTCCGGTGAGCCGAAGACGCCAAGGCTGAAGCAGCCCAACAGACATCGTCAATCTCAAGTGGGATTCTAATAGCATCTCCAATAGATGATGTAAAATGGATGTAAAATTAACATCACCAAAAACCACCGACTACAAAAGATGAGGTAAAAACTGTTGACTCTGAAATTAATCATCAAAACTGAAATTTATCAGGAATCTGAATGCTATCAGAGAAACTGAACGCAATGGTAGCAGAGAGGCACTTAACATGTAGTTTAGGGAGGGCCTGCAGTTCATCTTCAACCTGCACCCCCTCGAGCCGCCACCACCACCGGCCGAACTGCCTGCCCCAGCGCCTCGCCGCCTCGAAAGAACTCGCCACCGCCGCCTGCCAGCCCTCTAGGCCCCCCGCCCCACCCCGAACCCTAAGATAGATAGTGGGGTACCTCTCCGTGAGCCCCCATCGCCAAGTGGTGGTTCTTCCTTAACTCCGTGAGCCCCCAACCCTTGAAAATCGATGACCCAAAAGTCGATTCATCGATCAAGTGTGGCTTAATCGGAGCAGAGCAGCAGCAAGACGAAGCGAGGGGAGAGAGCAAAGCAGCAGCTGGGCGAAGCGAAGCGATCAGCGAGAGCCGAGCAGCGAGCAGCAGATCCGGCTGGTATGGACGCCGCCGAAGGGGCCTCGCCTTTGGGGAGAGCCGCCGTGGAGATGTCGCCAAGGCCCGGCTTCAAGGTAGCCGCTCCATGGAGTGCGGGATGGAGCACCGTCGGCGCCGGAGGTCGAGTTAAGGAGAAGGTGTGATGCGATGAGTGTACAACCTCTTTGGTGGTGCCGAGTAGGCCTCGGCTTCGTCCGAGGAGTCGGTGAGGATGCTACGGTTCCGGTGGAGCAGGTTAAGGCAGCGCTGTGGGGATGGAGCAGTTGCGATAGACGAGGCGATCGTCGGAGCAGCTCCTTGGAGGTGGAGGACGGGGCGGCTGAACCGGCGGGACGGCAAGATGGACGACGGATCCTCATCCGGGGAGGTGGACGAGGGACGTCGAGCTGTTGCGGTGGACGACGTCGTCGGGGAAGAGGCTCCGGCTGGGCAGCGGTGACGTGGCGGACGGAGGAGGGTGGGGTTTCGCGGCTGGAGCGGAGAGGTTATGGCGGCCTGGGATTTCGAATGGCGAAAAGGGGGCGATGGGAGGGGGTGAAGCATGACTTAGGGACACGCTTGTCCAAAATGTAGGGTGTGTTACAAAAGTACCCCCACCGATTTGAACTAGCGGCCCTTTCGGCTCAGGGTTAGAAGGGGGATTTCGCGTGTCGGGATTTGGCAGCTGGAGGGAGTTTTCGCGCGCGTTGTAATTTCGGGATAGCAAGGCGCGGGTTGTGAAGGCGCCAGTTTTGGGAGCACGATATCTGAATTTTGGGATATAACAAGGCGCTGGTTGAATTTTAGGGACAAGCCTAACGTGTAGTAATATTGTACTTATGCGTACCAAATCAATTCGCACTTCCCTCAACCAAAAGAAAACGAAAAATAAAACTATTCACACCACACAAAGAGAGAGTCTTGCCCGTTTTACTATACAAATGCTATTCAAAGCTACTCCCTCCTTCCATCTATATAGGGCCTAATCGTTTTTCGATGCTAACTTTGACCAAATATTAGAGCAATGATATATGACATGCAACTTACACAAAGCACACCGTTAACTTCGTCTATGAAAGGTTCTTTCAATGATATAATTTTCACATTGTGCATGTCATGTACTATTAATCTTGTCAATAGTCAAAGCGGTCTTAAAAATCTCATTCGCCCTATATAGATGGAAGGAGGAGTATGAATCCATGTTATGTCCGATTAAATTTTTTCGCTTGCTTTATAATGCATGTAACCTACTCATACCAACATTTTAGTGCATTCCAAATGTCTATACTACCGCTGCAATTGAACTAAATTTGAATTCGTTTCTCTATTTCAATAAGAATCTACAATCATGATTGTTGCCAACTTCAACCATCATAGTTTCCTTGCTATCCGCCAGATATAAATCGACGGCCTATAATGCGGGATGGCAGGCACACCATCATCAACAACTCCGTTTTTTATAAGAGTAGAGATAAAATATATTAAATGTAGTATAACATGTTCATAAACACACCATGTGTATCACCGTTATATATATTCACACATGCGTCGGTTTAAAACACTATGATAAATTCTTCAAATATCCGAATTAAGCTTTTTATAATGAAGTATATATGATCTCTATTCGTCTTTTACACCCACACAACCCTCTTATCTTTGTAGCTAGCGCTAACTTTCTCTTGTGCATGCACTGCGCCGCATCCCTCTCACCCTCCCTCGGCATTCTCTAGCTCCATCAGCGCAAATTAGTCTTTTCACTTTAGGTCGTTCACCCATGGTGTGTGTAGGCCCCCAACTCCTTCTTTACGGCACACATCGATCGATATGCCTCTCTAGCCAGTGTGCCTAGCACAAACACAAGCTTCCCTCTTCTCTTGTCACCGTCCATGCCTCACTCCCACCACTCTTTTCATCATTCTCGTACTAGACACTCCTCCCCTTCGATATAGTATGCCTCTCATACCACCTCCTACATGCACCCCTCTCTCTCTATCCTTCTCCTCGTGCCTCATTTGCTTCTAACACACACATGCATGTATACCGATCGATCTCCCAACATATACCTAGATCGACTTTAACTACCCCCCATCGATCGGCGTACCTCACAAGTTATGTCTCTCCTTTCTCTAACAAAGGGCGATTGATCTTCCTATGTAGTTATGTCTGCTTACCACAGCCACATTGTCCCCCTCATCATTCGTGCATGCCTCCGACCCGTCTCTCTGCATGCGTGCATGAGACAACAAGCAGCCATCTCCTCTCTTATTGATATTGCAGGCGTGCCCTCCGTTTGTCTAGCAAGCCTATCCCACCATTTGTTAGAAGCAACTCCACTACCACCCCCTCCAACACTCTAGCTCTGTCTCTCTCCCAACCTTATTCCTCTCATGCACATATGCATGGATGCCGATCGATCTCCCTTAATACATGAGGCAGATCGATCTCCTTAATACATGAGGTAGGCCTCTCTCCTCCACACATATACCAGCCATTGTACCTCTATAGTTAATTGGGCCTCCCTCTTCCCCACCACACACCGATAGTCGAGCGCTGCAGGTAGGTATCCATGCCATAGAGACAAACTGCACATGTCCCTCTCACGCTTCGATGGGCCAGCCACTCTATATCTTTGGCGTGGGCACACACAAATTCGATGGCACTCTTTATCGATCATGTGCACACACACACATCATCATCCCTCTTTTGATTCTATGGACACCTCAAGCCGATGATACCTCCACTCTCTTCTCGTGGATCGCCCCCTCTATATATATGTTATATCCAGGACTCTATTTCACACATTGCATATGTTACATTTTTGATTGACCCCCCCCCAAAAAACTCTCAAGAACCCACACACTATATCTCTCTAGGTTTGTATCTCTCTCACACAACCCCACGTAGGTGGTGTACGTATACAAGAAGAGAATAGGTGCACCGTGCACGTACTCACGCTTCGTGCCCAGCCACACCCGCGCGGGTACACGGTGGAGCTCATTTCTTTACGAAATGGCAGCCCACGTGCTAATTTGAACGCCTGTAGCGGTTGTTTACCTAGGGAGGTCGTGTACCACGCCTGCACGAAACAAAGTTCGACTTGACGCGTTGCCGCGTTATTTTTAAATAAAGTTATAGCGCTCAATGGCACGTACACAGAATATAAAACGATTTTTATGGAGAAAAAGGTAGTCCGCTCACTATATACAATGGAGCCTTGCGTGCCTGGTTTGTCGCTCTTCAGAGTATCTCACACAAGGCTGCGGTGGCCTCTCTCTCTCTCACCGTTGGTCACTGATCCGGCCGCATCCCGTCCGCCCGGGAAAGGGAGGCGGTGGCTCTCTCTCTCACCGTTGGTCACCGATCCGCCGCATCCCATCCGCTGGGGAAAGGGAGGAAGTGCATCGTTCTCCGTTCGACGGCGCCGAGGCAGCACGTCCCGATCTGCGGTACACGCTGTTCTCTCGACCAAGCTCCGCGCGGCAGGGCCTCGCCACCTGCTCGCAGATTCCGCCCGCCGCTCACCTAGTTACATCCCGACGACCTCCGGTATCCCTCGGCCTTGCTCCACGCCCGTCTTCCCACGTCGCTGCATGTGGATCTTCCATAGTTCTTTGCCCAAAACGTAGCTCGTCCAGCGTACTTTCCATATTGC